>JAOVVF010000047.1:25731584-25788677 GCA_028565595.1 Duopalatinus emarginatus
GTTAAATTTACTTAAAACATCAAATACTAGTAGCTTAATTTAGCACTATTAGCAAACTAAGTCTAAAGAATAAAACATTCATTTATTTAAGTGTTAATTAGCATAAACACACACAAGAGCACCATCCACAGAATGGATATGCTCCCAATTCCACATTTTTACACAGACAAACCAGATCAGGCATAAAAGAACAGAGATCACAGCAGACTGAGGCGAGATGTGTCTATTATCTTAATGGCTAGTTTCATTGCACTGCACTGTCTACATGGCTCACAGAACGTAACTCTCAATGATTGTGACGTAGGGTGCAATCATGTACAGTACACCCACCTGTATGTCTTCCACACGAGAGAACTCGGCTTGGCTGTGATTTGTACTGATGATGATAAAAAGACTAAAATGTATCTCAACATTTCTGTTTTTGCGTTCGTTCTGACCCTTAGCATTAATTATGGCCCTCCTTTAGGTAGTTACTGTACCCCGCAATGCACCCGCCCCCATCCCATATGTGCATGCATTCATGAGTATTTTCCCCTAAGGAGAGGAATGATGTTAAATGTTTGATGTCAAAACCGAGTTTTATTGCCAAAGCTTTAGTACTTTTTCAGTTTTCCTTGTTTGTCAACTACCTGCTGTTTTACAAGACAAGGTTTATCAAAAGCAATTTGGACAGATTCCCTTTGTAAAGCAATTCAACTCAACAGCTCCCTTCATACGTGGCTTTGATGGAAATTTGTTTCTTTTCCCTTACTAAGCCATGTACTAACACTTTGCTGTACTATAGTATTTTCATTTGATTTGAATCCATCCAAGAACAACACTGTGATAATTAAAATACATGTACTTTCTGTGTCATCCCTCTACAGCCTTATATGTAACCGTTTGACCAGTCCTGAAAGTATAACGCATGAAATTAATTTAATGCCCTGCCAAGACCATAAAGATTAAAGTAGTGGAGAAATACCATTAAACCATTGGAATGTAATCTCATTTGTCTAAACAAACTGATCCGATGAACAACCCTAATTAAAAAGGGTCTGTCATAAACAAAGTCAAGCTGGCCATTGACCCTCCATTTAACAATGAGCCACATTAATTTTATTAATCTAATGCATCATGTATCATATCATTACAGTTCAATATATCTATCATTAATTTCATTCTTTTCACTTCAGTTATTAGTTGGTTTAATGTATTGATTACCTCCAGATCTGGCTGTACAATCTCTCTTATCTTGCGGCATAAACCTGTGCGTGTTATTCAAATTGCCTCATTTATTATGATAGCTTCCTCATGTAAATTGTGCTGACTGCTCGCCCTTGCACAGTCCTCATTAGACTAATGAAAACCTTCAAACGAAAAAACTAAACAACCTGCCAAATAAAGGTCTGAGGTTATTATGAAAATTACAACTCTGGGAGCCGGGAGAAGCTCTGTTCATTAATTCATGCTCAGCAAATTGGTAACTAATTTAGTTGCACTCCTCTGCATTAATGGATTATTTTATAAAAATGTTTTCCACAGCCTGAGACCTTTGGTGTGCACGTTAGAGAGCCCTGAATTCTAATCAAGCTGTGTGACATATTAGGGATGGTGGGCATCTAAATGGTAATGCAATGGTAACACAAATAGACAATGTGGATTTTCTCCCAGTCAGAGAGAATCAAGACCAATCTGGCTCAATTGCCATCTAAAAAGGTTGAGAGAATTGCTCTACAGAGAGGGTGGGGNNNGGGGTGGGGTGGGGTGGGGGGGGTTGGGGGGGGGTGTGTGCGAAGCTTCTCGCAGCGCCGGTATGTCTCTGCTGGGGAATAATACAAGCAATGCATTCTGACGAATGACAGGTATCATGATAATATTATCATATACAAGCGAGAACATCCGTCCATGATAGCCTGACATAAAGTGAGTGCACTGCAACAGGAAAGAATTTAGGACCAAACACATCTGTGCAGTTCCCCACCCATCACACCTATATCCTGACCTGTAAATTCATATCATCATGCTAATTACTCTGCTTCACAAGCTTGCACTATCTATGGGCAGGTCCAGCACAGTCCCTCCTCGCCGGACTTATCCTTCAGGGAACACGCATCCCAGTGATTTCCATAGTGGCTTTAATATCATTATCACCCCCAGGCAACAATTCCCCACCCCAGGCCTCTGTCATCAGAGAATACTCAAATCTATTATTCACGTCGATTTGTATTTAATCCAAATGCCTGTGTGCGCACACTTTTTCCCTTTCCCCCCAAACCATCATACTTAACTGCCTGATAATAAACGGAAAGCAAACAGTAATCTAAAAACAATACGATTACACATATTGTCTTACTCCAGAATGGATGCTGATGATGATGGGTGCTTGCAATTAACATCGAGAAGTCTAGCATTCACAGTAAACTGCATTACATTAGATGAGCTGGTATAGAAATATCCACACAGCATGTCTCGATTAAGATCTCTGGCATTAACGCAGAACAGGCTGAATTTATTTTTAATCCATTTGTTGTTCAATATAAGAAAGAAAAAAAGGGACTTCTATTGTTACTATTATGTTAAGAATAACGCAATAGAAATGTGTTCCCGGCTTTTAATTTAAACCCACACATTCACATCACGGAGAATAACATTCTGTCTGGCGATTCATTAGTGTGGTTAAAAAACCACAAAAATGATACCACAGTGCTGCTGAATGCTTGATTGATCAGAAAGGGTTGATTATTTTCCTATAACAGTACAGCATTGACAGTAGTTCCACTGGTACAATTATTATTATTACTAATACTACTACTACCAATAATAATAATAATAATAATAATAATAATAATAATAATAATATAATTTTACCAGTGGAAGACCAAGCTGTACTGTTATTGAAAAAGAATCAACATTTTCTGATCAATCAAGCATTCATTTCCTGTGAGATTTTCTGTGAGAAGATATTTATTTAATATTTTTTGGTCCCCAGTGTCAGGAGTTTTCAGTGCTTTGTAACAGTTTTGGGTAACATTTTTGGAATTAGAATCAAGAGAGTGAAAAACTGAGGCTAAACAGTGACTGTTCTTGGCTGTTATAACATAAGTGATAAGAGGTACAAACTTTTGGCCAATGTTCCACAATAGTAAATGTTTAAAAAGTATGATTCTTTAATAATTAAAAAATCATAGGTTAATTCCTGTAATAAAAAAGATGATGCTAGTATGATGCATGCTAGTGGCTCTGTGTTCTTCAATTGTTCATTATTTTCTACAACAGCGTGCTGTGTTGTGTTTTATTCCACATGTAGCACGTGTGACTGACAGATTTGATTTGATGTCATTCAACGTGCATTTCAATCAATCAATGTATGTGATGTGACTGATAATTAGGGGGCATGATAGGTTTTAGAAAGCAGAATGCTGACCTTTCTCAGAATGCATTCTCTTGGCCTCGTGACCAATGTCGTGAGTGGCCAGGTCACCTTCCTTGGGGCCGGGCAGGATGCTGGGAGAAAGGCCCAACAGAACCTGGTTCATGGCAAGTCCATTCTGATGAATAGCTTTACAGAGAAAGACAAAGATCAGCTTATAGTTAGATTTGTGTATTTTTTTCCAGTCAATAATAAATAGATCTTATGAAGATGAATGATTTGGGCTTTATGCTGTAGGAGGTGAATATGCACTTGGCTTTTATTTTTAATTGGCTTGATTTGAGTTAAACTTTGTCTACAAATCAATGAGCTAGTCATTCAAACTCATATTTGTCAATGCTGTGTCTGGCGTGTGCATCCGTCAACACTGTTTTTAAATGCAGTGGTGATTGGTTTCTCAATGTGTGAAAATGAGGTGCTCTTAACAAAAAAAAAAAAAAAGTAAGGACAAGATGACACTCAACACCAAAGATGGGAGTGGGAGATGGGAGTGGGAGTCCTACTATAGATTAAGAGGGGGATAAAAAACCCAATAAACCTGATGCTTGTGTGACAACACATGCAAATGACTTCTCAGCTTGAGACATCTAAATAAAGATTATTTAAATACGGATGCTGTGTTGTAAAACTATCCTTAACTTTAATCTATACTTGATGGAGATGTGATATGAGACAATTGATATGGTATTCCAATTAGGACATAATGTGTAGCTTGAGACTATAAGGATGTGTTAGAGCAATTAATTTTCAGAAAACATTCATTTCTGGAATGGATGATAAGAAAGATAAGAATTTATCTTCAGTGGATGTGTTTGCTAGACCTGTACCACCTTTTTATTAATTCTTGATAATGAGAATAAACATGTAGTTGAGCAATATAGACATAGATATGCATCAGAGAGAACCAATACAGTACGGCATTTGGCAAAAGATGAGGACACAAGATGGAGGAAATATATAGGTCTCTCATTTGCAGACTAGAGGAATGAGAAGAGGGACACACACGTCTCTCATGGCAATGGGCATTTTTAGCTCAAGTGCAGACTCTTAATATGCGACTATGTGCAGAGAAAAGAGCATAAGAGGACAAGAGAGGAGAAGCGGGAGGGAGGGAGAGAGTGAGAGACGGAGCAGACGTACGCATTCTGTCGGAGGAGCTCTCGGTGTGTGCGGGTGAGCTGGAGACGCTGCTGCTGCGCTGGGACGAGGGCCGGCTTCCCGGCCTCCTGCCATCTTCCAGAGAGGGAGCAGGGGAGGGACTGTCAGGCACCCGCTCCTGCCACACACACGCACACACAGACACACACAGACACACACATCCACGGCTATTACACTACACCCAGCCGGAAGCCGACAGCTCTGAAAACAGCTTCTCATGCCGACGCTTGCTGCTACAGCGACTGTCAAGGCACTAGTCTAACGGCACAGAGCGCAGGCTTTTAATTCTGCGATCCTCCATTTTTCCCTCTCCCCCATCCCTGTCTGTACCCTCCCTTCTGCTCTATCCGTGGCTATTATGGGATCATGCGATCATGCAGCGGAGCCCCATCCTCCCGTACAACTGATGAGAAAACGTGCACGAGGCAAAGAGCCAGCGGCACCGTGTGTTACCTTAATCACTGATGTCACCATTCTGGAAGGGGCACTCTGTCCCTGTGCTGCGGCGGCCATATTGGCGATGGTGCTGAGGTGGTTCATCTGACTCATTGCCATGGTGACTGACGCAGGAGGCAGGCTGACAGGGATCAGGGGGTGGGGCATCATCATGAATGGCAGTTCCAGACCTGAGAGAGGGCAGAGACGGGGGCAATTAAACACGCATTTAAAGGACTCATTATTTTGGCATTAAAGCTGGGTAAATAGTGGTTAAATGAAGAGAGAATGAGCGCTCAGCATGGAACAGAGTTATCGTCTTATTTGCCGTTCTGCCATGTGGATGATGCTGACGAACCAAATGTTCGCTGGAATAATAACCGCTTTGCAAAATTCAACACTGTAATCGTTCCCTGTAGTATGTTTTCAAACCGTTATCTTCATTAGCAATGGGCATAAATATTTTACAGTCAGTGTTAATAAAACATATGGTTACACTGATTGTAGTGCAGTAATAGTGATGGTAATGATAGCCGCGATGATAAAGTCTTCACAATGTATCACAATTAAGGTCTGCCCAGAAAGATGGGAAATTATGGAAATTAATGTTGCACTATTAATAGAAAATGCACTTAAAGTGCTGCGTGTCTGCAAAAACAGGAAGACCTGAAAGTCATTACTGGAATAACTAGCTAAAACAGTGCTAATTAAAAAAAAATATAGGAATTATAAAGCCAGAGACCACACATGAAGGCATTTAGTCACTCACTCTCACTCTCACACACACATGCACACACACCACTATTAGCCTTATAATAACTAAATGCTAGACATTCCTTGATTTCCAGTAAAAAAAGACAGGATGACATTTTAGTTGTGTTCAGTTCTGGAACTGGAAGCCGGCGTGCAACATTCATGTATGGGATTAAATAGGTGGAAGCAAAACTGTCCCCCCTGTTTCAAAGGATGTGCACACACAAATAAGGTCACAGCCTGGTGTGTGTCCCTGAACTGAGGACCTACTCACTGTCTCTCCTATCTTTGAACTGGTGGATCAAAAGTAACGTAGAATTTTTTTTTTGGTCTTCGGCATTCAAAGGCTCCACTCAAGTGCTTGAAAAGGAAACTTCATCGTCTCCTGTGGAATTGACTGTGCTCATGCGTCTCTCTCTCTCTTTCTCTCTCTCTCTCACACACACACACACACACACACACACACACACACACACACACGCACACACACACACACCTCCCTCCGATACTTGGCTCAAGGTAAAAGGGACAAAAACACCAAACAAGTCTACTCTGCTTTTGTACAAAATATCAGTGTCCAAAGGGTGAGAGTGTGGATCTACATCAGGGAGCCTTCAGCTGGAGCGATTGAGAAGGTATAACAAAATAAAAAAAAAAAAAACTTTTATGTTGTTGCTTGCCTTGGAAAAGTACCATTGATTTCCATAAGAAAGCTGGCCGGTGGATTCACTAGCAAAACAAATTCCCTAACATTAGAAAGAAAAGGGGGATTAACGACAGAGAAGCCAAGCAGGTCCATGTAAAGGCGCCTCTCCTCAAGTGCTGAGTGTGAATCAATTACCATTCCCAAGACCGGACTCAATTAAAACACAGGGCAGTGAGATCGCAGGATACTTACGCTGCCACATCCAAACAAACCAAGCGAGCCGTTCATGCAAATATCTGAGAGCCAGATGGAGCAGCGTGATTCTCTGAGGATGATCTGGATTTCGGCGAATCAACATATATAAAATGTGTGTGTGCGTGTGTGTGTGTAACTATACTGTTGTTATTTAAATAGCCCTTCAGTTCCCTACAATGAACAACAGACAAGTGACACTGAATGTAGTCTTTGAGAGACTGGAGCTTGGTTATACAGTAGCGGAGTTCACATTCTCCAGTGCTTAATCTCTCTCCTTCTACCCTGCTTTCATGTCCTTAAGTGATGTTTCAGCTATTATATCCTATTCGAGGCACAGGAGGAACAACTAACAAACTAAGAGCAGATCCATCCAGGCCTTTAAGCTGAGAAGGAAGCAAAGGATCACGGTTACAAGTGTAGTGAAGTGCTTATGTACACTGATGGATGTTAAATAATAGTTTTGCCTCTTTAGACAGACGTAGTTTTGTTGTTTTTGCTCAGTCTGAGAAGAGCCATGATCATTTAACTTCCAGCTAATTAAAGCCTTTGTGTCAAACAGCATGAGAGAGAAAACATACTGTAAACACTGCAGTCACCATGTCGAAATCAGATTCTCAAATCAGATTTGGAGGGAGGTTGTGTATATATATGTCATAAGTCATTACAGATACACGATATAAAATAACACCCTGATTTTACTGTAAATCAACATGTAAAAGGATAGAACTGTGTAAGATATCAACAAATCAATCGATTATTATTATTATTATTATTATTATTATTATTATTATTATTATTTCTCATACTCCAATTCCCAGAATGCTCAGCAAGCCCAATCACATCCAGCACTGCAGACGATCATGAAGTTCATATCCCTGAACTCTCAGTTAGCGTATGAACAGTCACATGACACCTCCATACATATCTCCATACAAACGTGATTGCTAATCTTTTACATACCTGTCTCTTAATCGCAACCCTCCAACTGAAATAACCCAGAGTTACACACACACACATACACACACTTAATAAATACTTACTCTAATCAGCCTTTCAGTTCTGCACATTTCTTAGCCTAATTAATTCAGCTTGAGGATCATCAATAATTTTTAAATTCATTTTACTGACTAATTATTATTATTATTATTATTATTATTATTATTATTATTATTATTATTATTATTATACTATCATTACAAATTTTACTTATTATATTATATATTCACATTTTTAAATTATATTATTGGTAGTACTGCCACTTTGATTCTGTGCAATAATGTACAGTAAGACTTTGCCCAGTTTTTCTTTTACTGTACTCTTTGCTGATGTAATACACAATTTTCCATCTGGGATCAAATAAAGTAATCTATCTACCTGTCTGTCTGTCTGTCTGTCTGTTATTGTTGTTTTATAAATAACCCATACATCTTTATTAGTTCAATTGAAACACCTACAATTTCTAGACTAAATGGACTACTACATGAAAAACATACTTGAAAACATCGAACTGTTAGCTTTGATTTGAGATTACATAATTGCAAATACTTCTATTTGCGACTGAATAATCTGTTAAGTCATGTGTGGTTGGTAGTCGGTAATATTCGATAGAAGACATATTAAAACATCTCGTATTACTGCTGCGCTTCATTTTCAGAGTTAATTTGAACTAATCCTGAATATTGTCTCCTAATCCAGAAACAATAAAGAGAGTCATGAAAAATTCAGCATTTATGGATCTAACAGATTCTTTCAACCAGCCCTGATGACAGCTTCGAATACTATCACCATTATCTCAAACCACTTTATATAAAAGAAGACTCTCAAGAAGCTGGAAAAATTCCAAGTTCCTCATTTAGTGTTGCGCAAAAGCCAGAGCAAATTTTTAAATACCCTGTTAATCGAAGATGCCTTTGAAAATAATAGCATTATTATTATATTAAGCAGTAAATAGTAAAATAATTAATGTTTACAATTTGTTTTAAAAATACTTATTCAGCTGAATAAATGGAAATAAATGGATAATCAGTTGATTAATTATTTTTTCAAAATTGCACAATTGTTTACTATAGGTTTGTTTTCAGGCATTTTGGAGAGATTGCTACATTTCATCTGTCTGGTAAAATGTTGATATTTTTTATCAGACACATGGTCTACAGCATTTTTGTAACAAATTTAATCAGTGATTGGAATTTCTTGTCTTTTTCTTTCTGGCACTAATAACACTCAAATTTAACTACAACCCCAACTACTATATACCGTTTATAAGATATACATGTTATATCATTACAGCAGTCATCATCAAAGAGTACTACAGATGGAATGGAGTCCTGCTACCACTGGAGCCATCAGCCCGTTTTTTTTCCCCTGCATTATTCTGGTGAGGCTGGAAGATTTCCCTTGACAAAAATTAAACCAGTTCCTACTTGGCACTTTATTATCTCTTCAACTGAGTGATTTATTGTTTGTGGAATGAAGGCAAAGAAGGAGGAAAATTACATTTTCGGCTGAGCCCGGGTCCACCCTGCTTCTCCTCCTCCGTCCTGAAAGAGCTCACAACAAACAATAATGTCAGCTGTAATTGATCCGAGGTCGCCAGTTAGCCCTGCAGTAAAAGCCCACTATTTAAGGGACAAACCTCCCCTGCCCGCTCCTCAGATGCTGTCTAATGAAGCTGTCTGTCTCTGCTATTTACCTTCGCTTAAATGGAAGGGGAAAGATGTACTGTATGTGCCCAGGCCAGAGAAGATTTGCTTTCTCTCCATGAAATAGGACCTGTGGATGCCTGTGGAATGTATAATTACTTGCTGCAGTCAGGGATGGGCCTTCCAGCACTAATTAAATGACTTGTTTCCAGCCTATCTGTCTTTGTTTGTGAGCGCACTGTGATGGAACGATATGTCACACATGCCTGTGTATGAGCAAACACTTTCTGTAGATCTGAATGAACAAAATCTTCAGCCGTTTGAACTGACATATTTAAATGCAATTTATTTTCATCGTTCTCACAAACTAATAGACCATCTTTTGAATGTTAGCTTGCACACGGAGCCGACAGTTCTACTGCCCACTAATGTAGATAAGGCTGAATTGATGATCTTCATATAAAATGCAACATCTTTATTAGTCATTTTCGCTCCGTGGAGTGCGGTGTGACTTTGGTGCACGTGGCTTCGTGCAAACTTTCCGAAGGATTTTGTGCAAAAATGGAAATAGAAATCTCTTTTCTGCTCGTTAAACAGCCGTTAAAATATAGTGTGTGATGTAAATAAATTCTTGCTGTGGTCTTTTTTGGCTATTAAATCTAGCGGAACAAAGATGCACACAAGGTGCTATTGGAAATGAAAGCAGCGATCCCTTCAAAGACCGAGAGGAGCCTGGCATGTTGGCACAGCCATCGATTGTTTTCTTATTCACAGATGGCATAGCCAGACAAGGCTGCTAAACCTTGTAACTCATTAGGAGCTGCGGAGGAGAAGGTACTTCACTTTGATGTAGCCACCCACAGCCTCCCACTGTCAGCAAGAGACTCTCGAAAAAAAGAAAAAAAAAGGCTAACAGAAAAAAAAAAATACCTGTAAAAAATCCTTGCGAACACATGTTGCAATTTACAACCACCAGCAGATGATACATGATAGCCATATTTTCTCAAGCCAAGGGAAAATTTCAGATGTTGACAGAGATAGAGAAACTGCTTCACCATGCAAAATTTACTATTACTGATCTAACGTAAGGAGACTTAATAAGAAACAGAGGGTAATAGAAAGAAAACATCTATTACGCACTTGTGAGGATAGGGAGTGTAAAAAATAATGGCAACAAAACATCTCTGGTTTGATGAGGTAGCATAATTACACTGCCACCCCCAAGAATCATCAAAGTAAACATGTGGTAGGAATTACGGAGGAGACAGACAGCATTGTTGTGCTTTATTTTATTTTTTTTCTTCCTGCAGAAGGATAAAGACCCAGCAGCAGTCTTTGGCATATGGTGGAGTGTTTTTACTCCAGAAACACTACCTGTTACACAGACTGGCCATTAATACACAACATGATGCTTACCATACACACTCTACAGCTTTTATACCTGTTATCTGTACCTAGTGCACTTCGTCATGTTTTCTAGAAATTTCTGGTCCAGAACTACATGTCTCAGGGCTACAGTGCTGGACAAGGCTGTGGAGCTGTAACATGATCTGCTTAACATAATTATCCACATCAAAGATATCCAGACACGAGCCTTCAGGATACATTAGTGCAAGCACACCCAATCTGGACTTGAATTGGTTTCAGTTTAAATTTGTCCCATATCATTCTCAATAAACCGCAGGCTGTGCGGCGGGGGGAGACATTACTAGCAGCTGTTTCCACTGAAAGCACAATATATTCAAGAACAATCAATAACCTCCCTCTCAAGGGACCGTGACACCCAAGCAGAGCGAAGAAGCCTCTCCATCTGATACTTAGCAAAGGATCCCTTTTAAAAAGATTGCTTTCAGTCAATGGCAGGCAGTTGTCATTTGACTCGGACTCTGAAATTAAATATACTGAACGGTGTTATCAATCACTAAGAGTTGGGATGTATGGGTGGGGGGGGGTACGGGTTGGGGGTGTGTGCGCGGCTTTTGAGGCGATGAGGATGACCACTGCATCATCTGTTTTAATTATAAAATTCGCATCCCATCAGTATGTCTTTGGGTCAGAGTGAAATTCGGTGATGGGATGTGAAATTCCTCCTAATGGTATCTGATATATGTCATACCTAAACAGCTCTATTCCACATCTTTTATTCAGGTACTTGTTTGTATAGGAACAGCAGAAATTTTGCATAATTTGCCAGTCTATACATCACAGTGAATGATTTGATTGAATAAATTTTACCATATTGATTGTAATATGTCCTTCAGGCTCTTTCTTTACAGAAAGCAATCCAACATGGAAGGCAATGGTGTCTCTATACTGAGCATCTGAACTATGATTAATGGAATTAACTACATCTACTGGCAGTAAGGCAGGACACATAATCTCGACTAAAACCCTAAATAAATCAATGAGATGCCTTTTTGTGTTCGGTTGGTCTGCAGAGTCAGTCAGGAACTTGCATGTAAAGTCAATTAGAACGTATCTGTAAAGTGCATTTTACAATCAACTTTACAGATACAATCAAACGAGACTGGAGAGGAACCATCTTTTTTTTCCGGGTGACAGTGGGATTATAGACCATTAGCGTATACAGATGTGGAAGAGAAGGACATGTGTGATGCGTTTCGCCATACGGAGAGATTCACTCGTCTAACTGGGGTTAATGGTGTTCTCTGCATGACAGATGAGTTCGATGAACATTCCCTGCATGTTCATTTCTCATGCTATAATTCCAGGAACGTTAAAACTGCAATAATTGTTTCAACATTCACACTGCACTTTATCACCCCGCATCCTTCCCGTCATCGCAATCACGGCGCGACGCTAATGCGGCTAATGCTCCGTGTGCTCATTCCGGGGTTTGGCTTCCTAATTGAGTGTTGACCTATCGGAAGAATATTTTTAAGCAGCCTAAGCACATACATATTCCACATTACAGACTGCAAAAACCTTATCATCTGTGAAAGGTTGAATGTCATTTATTACATGTATCACATTTACACCAAGTGACATTGTCTTTTCAAATTGTGCTGATCTCTTCACTCCAATCTTTACCTCCAAAGGTCACTCAATTCCACTTATAAATTCAACCTGACAGAGATTAGTAAAGAGGGACAGGCAAACACCGCTGAATCCAGCGGCTTGAAATTAATTCATCCAATTAATGAAGAATGAGCTCTAATGCTGATAAGGGTTGACAAGGAAACTGGTCACTTGTTTTTTTTTTTTTTTTTTTTTGTGAGTAACCCAATGAGACAGCAGTGCAAATATTTGCATTATGGTGCTTTATGTACCATGAGCTCCTCGGCTAGAGTACTAATAATAATGCGAGGGCCGTGCCTTGTCTCAGAAATGACAGAGTTTGGTATGGGTCATTACAGAAAAGAATGTTTAATCAGTCCTATTCTGTGATCTGTTTCTGCAGTAGCCATCTGTGTAAAAACACCACACGAAGAAAATCAGATATGACTTTATTAAACATATATGTATATGATTATCGAGTTACCTTTTGAAATTCTATTAAAACGTCTGGTACTCTTCACTTATCCGTCACCTGCCTCCCAAGAGCATAACACGCTAATAGAGGCAGAAGGAAGACAAATGCCCAGGAGAAGCCTCATCTCTAGCTGAACCCGGCTGCGTGTCTCTAAACCCAGACGCGCAGCTCTTACTTACGCTTCCATCCAGACAAAACAAAGCTCAGGAATGTAAATGCAGATAGGTAAAGAGGGTTCTGTTTGGAAGAAAATCTCCTTTTCAAAGCCACTTAATGACTGTGGTAAAAGTGGCCATGTGATGTAAAGACACAATGAATCATTTCCTCGGCCTGTGTTGATGTGGCTGAGAGGTGGCTGAGAAACGGCAGACATGTTTTCACCCACTGGCTGCAGAGTGGACATTTCCTCAACAGCCCTCAAAAGAGAGAGTGAGAGAGAGAGAGAGAGAGAGAGAGAGAGCGAGAGAGAGAAACCAAGACTATTTGCAATGTGATGTGGCACATTTAGCAGTGCAAGGCCACCAGCTGAAAGAAAAAAAAAATTACAAAGAGAGATCCTGGTTGGATTTGTCCTTCCACAGTGTAGGATTTATTATTAGAAAGGACATAAACAGACTAATTAAATCACAGCAGTGGAGGCTGAGATGACAGCTGGTGCTGTGTGTGACCAAACAGATCCCTATCAAAGAGCAGGAGGCATGGCTCACTCAATCTAGCCTCTACGGGAAGCTATTTTAAGAGGCTCTCCATCGAACATGCTTTATATGCTAAACAAGGGCTCAATGTACAGGAAGCCTGATTGCACTGGACCCTCATCCTCCAATCACTGCAGGCTGGATGTGAAAGTTCTCATACCTTGTTGGCATTCACTTCTTTTACACATCATTCCAGATAGCAAGGAAATTGGCTGATGTTGTGATCCATTGTCAAGATGATAGATGACCACACATGCTCCTTACCTGTTTTTGATCAGCATTTCATTCTGTATTTCTGGTGCATAAAAACTCCAGTTTCGGCATCCTTCCAGTATCACCGCACATCGATTTTAATTGTGTACTTAGATTTTGTTGTGCACACAAACGCACAAATTGTCAAATTTGGCTGTGTGGAGCAATACCTCAATTTGGCAAGGAGATGAATAATTAATGCAAGCTTTTAAGCACTGCTGTTGGTGAGGCCACAAATCTAAAACCATTGACGAGAAAAAAATATGGTTTTAACAAGTCAATAATGGCAAGAGCAATGGGAACAACTTAATCAATGGTGCTGCTACATTTGCAAACAAGAGATTGAATGATAACAGCAATAATTATCCTTATCCTCCTCTGATTTTTTCCTCACTCCCTCTCTTTCATGTGATGTCATTTCTTATTGATTTCTTTTGGGATGCCATAATGAGAAGTTTCCTTGAGTTTGCCTTTTTCCCCCTTCATCACCCCCTCTATACTAACGGAAATTTGCAAGACGCACTAGCGGCTAAACCAAAAAGGATTAACTCCCATATCCAACTGAGAACACAGATAATGCTGGGTAATTGGTAAAAAATGAAGATGAATGGGACAGCAAGATAAGGACCAATTAGCTCCTCCATGCTTACAGCTGCGGTCCCACTACAGATCCATCTTTGGAGTCGTGGCCTCCTCTGCCAGGAGGAGTGAGGCGGAATTAGCTCTCCTGACCCGGTTGGTGGTGGTTGGAGGCCCACCCATCATCTGCCCTTCGCTTTGTCTTTAATTCTGTCTCTGTCACACACACCTGTCACCAATCCCATTGCGCCCCCTGACAGCTTAGCGCCAGGGCTGGGCCAGGTCTGAACACGCTAACTCGCTAAACTCGCTAAACTAAAGAAACACACAAGCACACAAACACACATACACACACAAGCCTTTAAGTTTGCACTGCTTATTTCATTATGGCAGCATCATCTGGCTGGTGATACACACAATTCCCCCATCTAATTATGGGGAGGATTTAAGGTCCATTAACGTTGCCGTGGCGAGGAATCAGATGCAAAATGGCACCCAGTGGCCACAGGAGCAGCTTTCTTCTCACCTCCTTTTTTCTGTTTTTACTTAACCCACAGTTTCTAAATACCCAGTATATGATTTTATTTTCTATATCTTGGACTTAAAAGGGAAGCATTTTATGTCCCGGAAGCAGCCAGGTGTTAGTTAGGAGCTAACTGACAGCATTTCTCCAGTGGGTGAAGGTTCTGGTTCAGGTCAGTTTAACCAGCAGGAATGGATCACTGTTTATTTGTCTCTAGGGCAGCATGTCGCACATGTTTTGCTTGGTTTGTGATCCATAATTGTGGCATTTCCTGTGAGTCTATGGAGCGATTTGTATTGTGCAGGGGAGGAACCCCAACCCCCAATCCACCACTGGCCTCATCACCACCACCAGCACCAGTACCTCTGTGTAAAGAACCTGGGAAGTAATCAAAGGACAAGCATTCAGTCTGATCACTCAGGATGTTTGTCTGTTTGGCTCTAACTCAGAAGGGCTGTCTCTCTTTTTTGTTACAATTAGTAAAACCGATGCAAAGAAGAGGGCGACCGTGTTGAATATTTAATGCAGGGGGTGGCATTAGCCTGTTCAATTTACATCGACACAAAGACAACACAAGCAATGCAAGTCCAGAGGAGAACAGAACGTCCTTCACACTCTGCCTCGGCCTGTCTATGTCTCAGACAAGATGCAGACAATGCAGGAAATCTGCATCAGAAAGGAACCGTTTTAAGAGGAGGGCAATAGGATAGGAGGAGAATATACTAGCAGTATCCACTTAGTTATTAGATATTACACTGCAGTTTTATCATTATTGCTGTAGCTGTTGTGCGTTGTACTTTTTCTTTAGAGAATGAAAAATAACTAAGAGTTCCAGGTTAGTTGGTATGTAGTTGGTAGTACAATAGTTCAGTGAAAAAGGTTATGTGAATATCTGTTCTAATGCAGAATGAAATCATGTCCTGCTTTTGACTGTTCATAACATAGCAAAGTTCCACACTACTGTAGTCATCGCTATATCCGTCCAATGATTTACAGCCCTACATTCCAGATGCTCGAAAATAGTACATATTAGGTATCCAGAGTCTGAAAAACAACAAAAAAAAGCTAAGCAAAGCATTGCTCTGCTTAAACCAGATAGCAGCACTGTATGTATTTTTACAGTCCCGTTTTTCTTTTTCCTTTTTTTCCCTACCTCTAGTGAAATGACCTTTCTGGTTTATTGCAGTAATGATTGTGCAGGGTGAGAAAATGCACTTGGAGACAAGAATGGAAAACACTGTCCATTTCACTTAAAAACCTAATTTATGTGGCAATTAATAGCTGAAAGAAGCCGCAACTCCTCCCTGGTAAGGCTGAATAAAAACCAGCTATATTTTCCCCTCTTATCATACGGGTGACTCCTATTGGCCACCCTGTCACAGTAGAGTGCTTGATATAAACAAGAGATTGCACAGACATCCAGGAATCAATATTAGGATGGCTTCAGTACCAAACATCATTTGTCTCTGCCCCCGTTTCTTTGACCAAACGAAGTATTAATTCAAATCATAAATCTGAGGGTGATTTAAATCCTGGAATGAGAGGCCTGCCTGCCTTTAATGATTTATTTTCTACATTTCTGCAAGCGAGAGATTTGTCCATACGTGGTGACAGGTCACCTTCAAACGCCAGAGGCAGACTGTTCATCACCATGCAGACTAGCATCTCATCGCTGCGAGTAAATATTAAAGTAAAAGAATCCAATTGATTGTGGATGGGCTGGAGAGGCGTCGCTGCCATATATTTTACTCACAGTCACTAATGCCTCTCTTCTTCTGCTACTTCCCCCTGCCAACGCTGGGCCCCGAATTATTATTCTTCTGGGAGCAGGCATGCTCAAGGTTACAATTTAAATTGTAAAAAGATAAAAACAGTTTCTTATTAGCTTCATTGCCACAGCCTTGCCTATTCCGATTCGCATTTATCTCTATTTCAGTGACCTCGAAGCCCCGGCGTTGTTGGCTGTGGACTGATGACCTCAACGCCAATGCATTCTCTTTTGTTAAATCTGCTTAGGACGCTTCCTGTTTGGGCCAAACTCACAGTGTCAAATGCAGCTGGGAAATCCTAAACACATGGCGGATATATTCAGGGTAAAAATGGCACAAGTAATTCAGCTTAGGGATTAAGGGTATCATATGTAATGGATTTGTGGTTTTCTTAAACTGCAGTGTGATTTCCACAAAGAAATGGCTTTAAGTAATGTTGCATAAAAAATAGGGATCTTAATGTATCTAAAAAAAATGATTAATTGAAACGGGACATTCAAAGGCAATTTTCTCCACCAAATTGAATTAGTGACTTACTTAATAGCTATTAGCTGAGTGCTCGTGAGTGCTTTTAATTTGTTGCGTGTTGTTTTAAAAGAGCTCTACCTGGTAATTATGGGGTCAAAAACAAATAATCCTCTTTCAAAGCGCCGTTGTATTTTGTTGTAATGAAATATAGCATTGGTTTATAGATTTCATGACCTAGGACCACTGATAATCAGTCAATTACATGCCAGACTTACCATTTCAAAGCAGTGGCGCAGTCTTTCAGTTTAAAACTAAAAATAGTCTGAGCTTTGGGACAACATGTCTTTGAACTTATAGAGATGAGTGATAGTGTGTGACTTACCCACGCTGGAGCTGAGGTCTCCGTTCTCGGAGTCGATACCGTGCTGTGTGCTGTTGGCGTGGTAACTGCTCATCACCTCCAGCTTGATCTTCTTCACTTTCATGGCCTCGGCAATAGCGGCGTTGGTCGCGGCAGCTGCAGCGGCAGCTGCGGCTGTGAGACCTGCACAAAAAGATGAGGACCTAACCAATGCTGAAATGCTGAAATTTAAAAAAGGAACTGTGTCAATTATTGGATATTTGCATGTGGATGCTGGAGAAAGTGAAGAGAAATGATTCTTGTCATCACAGGCCTCTGAGTAACTGAGTAGTTAATATTTAAACAGAGAGGAATATCTGAATATGCCATGCCGCAGTCTTCAGATAGAATATTTGACAAGTTGAATGGCACAACTACTTTCCGGTTATAATAAAGACAGATGAACTTAAAGGTAAAAATAAAGGCGATGACACACATCACTTTATAGCTCCTTGACACTGTGTATGCTCAGCTATCAATATGGCAGTCGATCATCATCGCTATGCCATAAGTAGAGCGTAACATTAGCCTCCTCATCAGCGCGGTTAGTTTTACTCTTATAAAACTGATCATCTCAATGACAGGACGTTTTCAGTCAGGAGTCGTCCACGTCGTCTCTTATTTCTCTCGTGCGCACTCCCGCTGTCTCCCCAAATACGGTGCAGACGCCGCAATGCTTTGATGGTGACAGATGGAGTCGGGATAACATTTCAGAAGTGACATGTTGCCATAGTTTCTGTTTGTAAATAAACGGGTTGGGGATGTATGACAAAGTGGGAACAACAAATCAGCATCAGGGAGAAGCTTCCAATGGTAAACAAATACACCCATGCAAACACTCACACATACGCATACAAACCGATTCTTAATGATGTTTTGCATGTAGAGTTCAATTAGAAGTCCATAAATCATTAAAAGCTGATGCATGTGAGGTATTATAATCAACAAGACCTGCTAAAGCATTCTCCATTTAATTATATTCTAAGAGCACATTACTGCAAACCGTACAAATAGATTCTTCTGGTAAAGTTTCTTTCATTTTACTTGGACATCAAATGACTTTATCCGACTGTACTGTCATTCATACAGTTCCTGAATGAGAACGTGGATATTGAGATTCTAATTTTTCAGCTCAGCCTCTAGTAATAAGTGAGCTCCATTGTGTTTAATGTGTTTAAAAGAGATACCATGGCTGAGGAGAAGAGAATAGAGAATAGCCAACCAAATTGGCTTGCTGTCTTTTTTGTCATTTTGGATACACCTGAGCGACTTTTTCCATAGGCTGAAAGAGAGAGCTGTGAATAAAGCCTTGGATTCATACATTATGACTAATGAAATGATGTGAATGCATGAATTCCAGCTGGAGTGCTCAATGAACAGTTATCTCTGTCATATTTCCTGCATATTGTAAATACACTGCTGAATGAGTATACAGTACAACAGCACTATACTATCCAGAAGGCAACAAAGGGGGAAAAAAATAGTGTAATACTTTAACGGCTCATTGTGACATCCTGTGTAATGAGTCTGATGAGTGCACAATGGAGTTAAAAGATTTTCTTATGGTTTTAATTGGAAATCGTTAAACAGTGTTTTGTTTCAATAGACCATATTCAGAGCTGAGGTTTAGCGCACACACTGAGAATGTCATACTGAAATAGTGCGCATTGGTATTCAGACCTCGGACATAACTACAGACTTAAGTGCTGTTCAGCAGTTAAGCGAGAATCAAGCATGTTCCTGAAATTGCACACATGATATATCAGCTCAAGCATGGACTGGAATTAATTCCAGCACCAATGACTGACAGTTATAGATATAACCAAAATACGATACACTGAAATTCAGGTTTTGTGCTGCAAAAGTCCAGCCAAAAAAACAGCAGCATGCCATTTGAGCCCAAAATTGGATACATAAATATGGCCTCAATTGTATCATCATTTTTAGCAAAAGATTTTTTTTTCTTTCTTTTGCACAGAGATATATCTTAATCAAAGACATTGCTTATCCCTAGGGCCAATTTTTTCGTGATAAAATTATGAATTAAATGAAAGTGAGCTGTAAGTGTATCAGATGAGTGCTCGGACAGATTATCCTTCAAACTGTCTGCATGTTTTCTTTACAGTATAACAAATCCAATCAACCAAAACATTAACATGCTTTTACATTATTAAATCAATATTGGAAAATGTTAATTGAAGTACACACACACCTTAATTTATTATCTTATAGCTTCATTATACTGTGTGCACAATTAACTGCTAGCTATTAAAACTTACAAAATAATAGTAGGTGCTACATTGTTAAGACAAATTCACAGTTATTAGTGTGATAACTGCAATTAGGATTATTCATCGAGCATTATATGGCCAATACGTTTTTGAGTGTTCAATAGAGAACCAATAGATGCTTAGAAACTATGTTTATCCAAATATATTAGCAAAAAACCCCAAACATGATACAATAGTGGAGAAATTGTTGATTCCTGATTTTTCAGACATTTCATATTTATTTCAATGTTTACCATCTTCTCCATGTATCACTGTATCAGTCTTTTTATTTATAAATTTATTAGTGTTACATTTAACATATCTCTAAGTTTTTCTGGCTGATGTATAAAGGTGATGGTCAACCACATTGTTTACCCAGTAGAAATCCAACAAGCTCAGGGTTGAACTACAAGCAACTACATGTGAATGAGCTGCTCAGAAAATCTACCCAAGCAGGTGCTTTGACCAGGTGCTTTCTGAATATGTGCGTAAATATTGCTGTAAAGTTTGGAAGTCAAATTCCTAAAAATGTACAAATTTGTCATTTTTCATTTACATGCATGTACAGCAAAACTATACCATATCCCAATACATGTATAGTGCATCAGTATTTGTGCCTATCGTATTTGTCATTTCATCCCATTTGGATGTGGAAGACCGGTAAATTAATCATCGCTTAGCTGTCACTGACACGACTTGATGGTGCCATTAGTGCTTGCGCGTCTTTGGGCTAGGCGCGCAGGTCTGGAGAGATCGAGCATGTGGCATTAATACACCACCCCACTTCCTCAGCAGCTGATAGGCAGATGGCGCTGGGCACTGTATGCAGCTTGGGACGAAGGTGCATCTCATTTCCTGGCCTTGTTTGCATTTTAGAATACATCAGGACCATATTGACGTACAGTATACATGATGTCAGAGTGGCCACACTCGTTTGCTAGCACGCGCTGCTGATCCATATGCATGCCCCCCGGCCGCACGTGAGCTGGGTGAGAGAGCTACTCTTTGCCGTAATGGATGTGGCCTCCAGTCCAGCTGAAGGTCAGCTTTCATTTACGTATAATCAGACAGAGTCAACTGTTTTCTAAATAACATGCAAGGCGGAAAAGCAGGGGGGAGGGTTGTGGGGGGAATAAATAAACTGAAATCAGCTTTAGGACATTTTGTATGATGAATTTGGCCATTCAGGTAGTTTAGAAGTCTGATTATTGGAAATCATACTGTTCCTCAGCAAGCCTCACCCTATTTATTAAAACAGAGAACTCTCCAGTGCGCTTTATACAAGCCAACCAAAACCTTTCCACTCTTTATCCAAATGTTCCTGTCGCACATTCCACTCCTTCTTCGTTTGCACTAATTAGCATGCATGGCAACAAGTTCAGAGATCGCACTTTTTAGAATCTTAAAGTCACCTTTATATAGCAGCTCTGGTGACTGGTCTTCATGTCCACGGAGGAATCTCCTCAGCCGTGAACAAACAGCCGAGGTGTCCGGCAGGCCGGAAGGGGAGTCGCTTCACAAATAAAGAATTGCCTGGTACTGTCACAGTGTGCACCAAAACAACAAATAATGGAGATGGGGGTCTGATCATGGCCCTTGAAGCAGCTGTCATATTAAATAATAATGAAGGATCTATTAATATGCAAAGGAACCAGCAGCAGACTGGCTTAACGCTGTCATGCCTCGGCATATTGTCAGAATGTTCATTATTAATTAACATGCAAGCTGCCCCATACCTGTGCAATGTCAGAACATTCTCCTAACAAATACTGAAAGTATGTGCCCCTTCTACTAATAGTGTAATTAAATTAAAATCAGATTAACTTCACATCAGTACACAAAGAGTGACTTAGTAGCAGCAGTGCTTATCTACTGCCTTTTCAGCCCTTAATAAAGAAAGAAGCCAAATCAGTAGATTTATCAAAAGTGGAGACAGAAAGGGTGCAGCGGCATTCCAATGCGGAGTTTGGTGTCAGGTGGAGAATATTGAACGCAACACACTCCATTTGCATCGCAAACCATTTTAACGCCGGTTGCATGTTAAAGCTCCTGACATGGAAGAGACGCAAAAGAGCTGCATTTAATTTGACTGATGTGTTTATGACAGGGTAATTTCACATCTGGAAGGCGGAATATGTAGAGGTCTGAGGGCACACAACATTTCATTAACCCCATTTGGTGTGGAGTCTCCGAGAGTGGGCTGCTGTCCAGTTCATAATAAAAGACGGCTGACAAAAAAAAAGAGACATTTCAACCTCCAAGTTCATCCGTGTAATCTGACAGTGCAATGATTGTACTGTTTTCTACACAGAACACAGTTACAGAAGAGATTCTTTATAATAACTCTATTAGATGCTACCCAAATGAGGGTGGATCCTGTTTGAGTCTGATTTCCTATTGTCTTCTCAGGGAGTTTTTCCTTGCCAGTTTTTTGTCTGGGTTGCTCATCAGGGATAAATGTCAAATCAGATTTTACAGGTTTTATTTTTCTGTAAAGCTGTTTTGGGACAATACGCTAAATGTGTTACACAAATAAATTATAATGGAAAAAAATATTTGTATTAAAAACATTAAAAAAGTGGGTCTTAACATGCTTTTCAGAGATTTACTAAGACTAATGGTTACATCCATATATTTTGATAGAAGGCAAATGGTTGATGATGGTTGATGATATGCCATAATGCATCTGGGGCCATAGTGCGATAATGCATCTAATGCATCCATATTGTAAACACACTGTTTTTTCTTTCATCCATTCAGACGAAAAGAACATTTTATGAATTGGATGGAGAAGATGTATGTTTTTGAAAATGCTGATGTCACAGATGTCACGCACCATATGTATGTATTGATGTTTTTGCATGTTTTATAAATGTGCTAGGATTCCATTTATTATCAGCTTGTTACTTGCGGTAAACAAGATCATATTTGACAAGGTGTTTGCAATTTTGCTTGTGACAGAATATGTGCTGTACTGATACGTGAGATATTATTACATACTATACTTGCTATACTGTAAAGATAGTAATGGTACTATTACATGCTGTAGTGATATGTGAGGTGCTATTACATGCTGTTCTGATACAGGAGGCACTATTACATGCTGTATTATCATGTCAGGTACTATTAGGTGCTGTACTGATCCTTAAGGTAATATTACATGCTGTACTGATACACAACGCATTATTGGGTGCTGTACTTATACATGAGGTACTATTAGGTGCTGTATTGATATGCTCTGTACTGGTCCTGAATTCAGTGATCTGAGGGTACAAACTATAGTACAAAGAGAAATCTGGGGTCTTGTTGAGTTTGTACTTCAAGCAGTAGTTCCAGTTCATCTTCATTCCACACACATGAACTTTTTGGACATGCAGGTGTTTTTTCTGCATGTTGCTTTTCCTTAGGAGTTTCCTTAGGACATAATTTACAACATATTGTCACTGGCTTGACATGTTTGCATGGGTCTTTTCATATTATTTTAGGTTTTCGTGTGGAAATATTTTTGGATTTTGTTTTTTAAAAACAGTTTGAAAAGCTTCATAGCTGTGAGAAAAGATTTTTGTGCTTACACAAGGTGATTTGGCATTTTAAGAGGAATCTATGCCTCCTTCTGAGAACCTACAGGGGGAAACATGCCTTCCTGTCCACAGCCCAAAGTTAAAATAAACAGCATGTAAATACCTTTAATATAACAGTGAATGAAAGCTCCATGTATACGTTTTGGCAGCTCGCTTAGCCTGTAGCGAGCTACAGGATTCCATGCTGTCTGATCATTTTCCACATTCAGTAGGGACTTTTTTTTGCCTAATTCGTGTTAAATGGAGTCACCTGATCAAAACTGAAAGAGGCATGGTGTAAAACAGCAGGGCGCACTTTTAACAACCCATCCTGTAAGAACAAGATGACATTTTGCAGAAGAACATCTCAGGATCTGCATTAACTGCAACTGCACTCTGAAACACTGGGCAGCATCTCATTAGAAATCGCTCATGGAATGTGCTGGAAGTGAACGATCACAGATATGGCACGTTATAACTGTTTCTGACACTTCATAAAGAATGAATTAACCGTGTAATGGTACGTGCTGTAGTACTTGTTGCCAGATAAGCAAATTAGCAGCGGTTAGGTTCTGTACAGTGTGATCCCAAAGCTATGTGACACATCAAAGATGACTACAAGCAAATGTAATCAAAATCTTGTCCATCAATACAATATGGACATTTTTATAGCCAAAATTATACAGTCACATAGTTTGAACCGGAGCTAACACACTGTGTAAAACCTTGTATGTGATTTTACTAGAACTAAATGCTTTTAAATATTTGTATATACGGTTAAATTAAGCACACTTACTCGGCTCTTGCTAATATAATCTGCTTCTTATTCAATTCAATACTTTGATTTCCTACTAGTGTAGCAAGTAACATTTAATGAACTATTGGACTACACTAGCACTAATGCTAGTTAAAGGTTGCCTAGCACTAATGTTAGCTAAATGTTCATAGTCACTAGTCACTGTCTACGCATTTCTCCATTACCACTCACATTACTTGCTATTTAAGAAGTTTTACTAAGATGCGTATCCGTTATGAATTCACACTCAAGATATTAAACAACCCAGAAATGCTAACATGCTGCTGAATTAGGGAATTAGCTGTCCATTAAAAATTTTGACAATGCCATACAGTGGCAGTTTAATGGTAGACATCCTCACCATGCTCAAGATTTTTATTAGATAGATCTTCACATAACGGAAGTGAAGCGATAAATTATTCATTTCAGTTGTGTAACATAGATCATTGATGGGACTCTTAGCATTAGCATTACACCTGTAATCACATTCCTGCTGGGGAAAGTTGTAAATAACGTGCTGCCTTGCAAAATAGCTGAGCAGCAGATTCATTAGTGTAATAAATTAAACTCTAACAAGATTTTTATTTTAAATAATAATAATAAATTGTAATAAAATACACAAAAGAATGTTACCTAACATTTAGTCAACTTGCATTTGATTTATTTTAGTTCATATTATTATAAACATTAGTTAATTTAATGACTATTAACACAACATAGACATTAGAACTAACAAAGAAACAAAGCTTTACACATATTAAGTGGTGTTTTGTTAAGTGGTAAATAAATACAAATACAATGACTAACATTAAAAAATACATTAGTAAAAATACATTCAAATTACCAAATTAGCAAAACAAAAAAATATGTTGATTTGATGATGAAAATGATGTTGTTTTACTACTGTTTTGACAACCACAAACATAAAAACTTTTTTTTTCAGTTTTTTTTTTAAATATTGAATCTATGTTTGGTATGGATGTTGGTTAATGTTTAATGGTTAAGCCATAAATTAATATGTGTTATTTATTTTGTTAATATTATTTATTGTGCACTAATATTGTAGTTGATAGTTTATTACGTAAAGCTTGTAATTACAACAATATTTCATTCAACTCTTATATGTTGTACATACAGTACTGTGAGAAAGTCTTAGACATATGCAAAAACTGTTGTAAAGTAAATATGACTTAAAAATTAATAAAAAGGAAAATTTGCAGTTAACTAAAGAAATAGTTGTACAGGTACAGTTTTGTTTAGTTTGTTTTGTTTTGTTGGTTTTTTTTTTTGAAAGTGATGTCTTGTTTAATTGTTTTTTTATTTACTGAAATACAATCATTTCTCTGTAAATTTTCTGTAAACGTTATGTTTGGAAATGTAAAATGTAATAACTCAATAATGCAGAATTCAGACCTTTGCACAGTAGTGTATTATGAAATACATTACATGTACTGCTGATAACTTTGCATCATTAAGACTTCTTCAGGTCTGCAACTGAACCACTATATATTGCACTACAATGCGGTCAAGGCCTCCTTCCAGTTTTCCGACCAATGGCAATGTAGAAATGTAGACACAACTTAAGTCTTCAAAACCAATAACCCTTACAGCTTGACAAGCTTTATCAGTGTTGTTGCAAAAGAAAGCAGAACGATCCCATAATGTAAGCACAAAAAACTGTTAGTGTCCATTATCAAAGTGAATACATGCACCAGCTGGCCAGATTTGTGTTAGTTTAAGTTTGTATGTGAGCAAATTAAATCCTGCTCAAGGATTAAACTATTGTGCTCTCTCATCTTCTGGCAGTAACACAACCTCATAATGCAACTTTGGAACAATATGTTGCTCTTCTGTTTTCTCATGGCCATGCTGTGGTAAATGAGACCACAGGTTTATGTCCTGTTCAACAACACTGCCCTCTGAGTCTGTGTTTCCAAATGAAAAACTGATACTGATAGGCTGATCCTGCTCTGATGGAGGAGGGGAGGAAGTCGGCATGTCTCCTCAAACTAAAAGATTTCAGGAGGTACTGATGCCATTGTTGCTGATTGTTGCCTATTTTGTGTGCTGGGTTGGCATTCCAGATACACCCACCAGCACCCGATCCATTATCTTTTACAAAGAAAATCTGCAAGTGCTGTAGAAAAGGGAGGGTGGCTCTTTTTTTAACTTTGCAAAGTAGAAGGATACAAAATAAAAGGATTGCAACATGATTAGTATATTAAATTGTAAGTGCAAATATGTATTAAGCTGAAAGTGTTAAAAACTGCCAAAATTCGAGAAGCCAATATGCAAATCGGGCAACTTTCTTGCATGCAACATCAAAGCTGACCCGATGAAAACCAGCTGCAAATAGAACAAAAGCTTCCACTGTAATAAGACCTGCTTGAGGGGAACTAAAGGCACATGCAGCTGCTGTTGATTCTCGTGGCGATAAGCTTACTTTCACATAGCTGCCTATGTACATATACAAGCAGGGTGGATTTAATCGGGCTAATTAAAATCCACTCAAGGCGGAATGCAGCATCTAGTGAAATAATCTTAGAAACAAGAACCCTCCACTCGAATTTTACTCTGTGGCAGGTGGAAGAGAGCAGAGCGGTGTGAATGGTCAGCCAGTATTACCGGTAGTTTGGGTGCCACTGTCAGTTTAAGCTATGTGCCATTTAACAAATGACCAGAGGGATCCTGAGAGGATGCAGGGGCCAAGTGTGTTACCTGTAGGGGGAATGATTCCTGGAGACATGAGGCCCGGCACTGAGTGAGGCATTATGTGAGGATTCTCTGGCGATGTAACACTCTGGGTCCTCTTCGGAGGCCTCCCGGGTCTTGAGCTAAAACAAAAGTGAAGATGGGGGAGGGGTTAACACAGGGGGTGTAAGAGGACAGGAGAGAGGAGAGGATGGGGGGAAACAAAAGGAACAAGAAGGGAGAAGGAACAGAAAGGGAGAGACAGAGAGAGAGAGAGAGAGAGAGAGAGAGAGAGAGAGAGAGAGAGAGGTTAGTGTTAACATTTGGACTACTCCACAATGAAATTCCATTCCAAAGCTAACACGCACTGTAAATAAATTTCTTTTCAAGGACGGTTGCTTTCTGCAACTCAACATAATAGACTTCCATAACTAATTAGATTACATGCAGGAATTCATTTCCTTTATTGAAGATCAACTACTTTTTGATGCATAATTCATAGGCTGTACCTCGTTACCTACTCCTCAGTATTAATATCCCTACACTATTTGAATTGCCTCGTTTGCATATGCTAAGATCAGGGAATGCTGCTCTCGTCCTGGAAATTACAGGTTAACTTCTTGTAATTATTGCAGGCAGGCCACTATTGATTTATGAGACTTTTAAAACCCAAATATGTGTAGTTCTTGTAATGAATGATATGTTAAGGTTCTTCAGGAAATTAAAAGGCAATGGCTGCCTTAGGAAATGTTCTGCTTGCTTGATTTAATGTGAGACGTAGCTGGAAGGTAGTGTGACAGAATGATTCAGGCCTGTTGTACATTCATGATGGGAACTTTTATTACTCCAAATGAGTGACCAAGATCAAGCGATGATTAATGACAGAACAAGCTCAAGCTGATGGCGGGAAAAAATGCCCCTCCAAGCTAATTCGCAAGTATGCCTCGCTCATTATGATGGTTACTGAATCCATGTGCAGAGATTCACATAATTATATTTATTGCGTTGAGAAAACAAAACAGAATCAGGTTTTGGGGAATTTGCAGAAAGAACATCAACTCGATGTCAACTTGTACTGAAAGATAAACACAAACAAAAAATTAAAACACAGCATGCTACCAGGAACTATGTCGTAACCAGGGCGAAAAACTAATAAAATGCATTTATAGTCGGCTACAGTAGCAATAAAGCATAAACACTTTCCAAATACAGACTTCTAATACAGTATACTAACTCCTTAATTCTTAGTCTATGCTTGCAGTAAACTACAGCACACTGTCCTTGTTCATGAAATGTTTGTTAGGTGAAAAAGTCAACCAATGCATTTACAGGAGACCGCATCATATTATTTTAAATGGCAACTCAATTCATGACACTACCCAACAATTACACCGGTCCAAATTTATATTATTCAAAAGCTTTGTCATAGAGGAGGCAAATTTATTATAGACACCCTTCTGACAAAACAACCCCAGCCTGATCAAAACTTTAGGGACATTTTAGATGGTTTTTGCTTAAAATAGAGAAAGATATTGGAAATCTCATTCTCAGTTCTCAACGGAGCTTTAAGTATGACATGCATGACATCCAGTCAGTCAGACAGACAGATAGTCAAACAGTCAGACAGTCAGTCAGTCACTCACAGATAAGCGCTTTTCTCATATGAACTCTGGACAATGTTCGAAGCATCAGATATTGTATGTAGTTTCACACGTACACACAACAAGAGGAAATACTCTAGACTGTATGGTGGTAGGTGAGGAGTGGTGCCTGGTAAGGACAGAAGATGATGTGAAAAAAAGTATACTGTCGCAAGTTTATAATCAACCAAGTCCCCTGGTGCTCCTTAAAGTTATCACGAAGTTCCTGAATCATGCCCTCTCTCTTCGACATTTTCATTGACATCTTTGTGTAAGTGACCTTTCTTTATCCTTCCAGTTCTGCACCAGTCACATGATAGAAACTTTTGCAAAACGTTCTCATTCTCATTCACTTATTATTTCCAATTCTACCATACACAGACTTAATGTCCTATACAACCGACTCGGACATCCGTGTTCATACATACAGCTCCTCTGTGTAATATCTAAATAAGTTCAAGGTTGTGAAATGGGCTGTAGTTATTCAGATCATCGACGAGACTGACAGGTAGTCAGTCAGAGAGCAATTCAGGCAGACAGATGGGTAGTCATAAAGACAATCAGTGAGTCAGGAAATTATTAGGTACGAACTGTTCTTCTAGGTTGTTTCATATATATACATATATATATATATATATATATATATATACGTTCTGCCAGCTTGACTATTGTATTTAACAGCTTTGCATTTATTTATTAACTGTATACCTTTTTAACTCGTACAGCCCAAGTGAATCAGTCACCAAGAGCAAATCTTTCTGACATTATTTATCTTTTGTTTGTCGATGGACTCAAAACTAAATTCCAATCTGCTTAGTAAGGCGGCTTAGTAAGCCATTAACCTCCCCAAACATCCTAAAACCACTGCAATACCGGTTGTTTAGAGAGATGCTATTATATCATTTGACTTGCTATGATGTCTTTTTTTGCATCGCCTTCATTAAATAGCATATTTCAGAGAGTGATTGAATGAGGCCTTCATGAAGTCAAGGTCTGATAATACTTTTATCAGTGACTAACCTGAGTTTCATTTTCATGACCAAGAGCAAGGCCCAGAAAACTGCGTTTGTCTGCAGAGACTCAAGGCCTTTTTAAGGCTCACTTATTCGCATTCCATTCTACTCTATCATGCGCATCAGTTTTGCACATTTAAAGACTGGGCAGATGAGCTGCGTTTCATTACATTTTATCATGTTTTATTCCTGACAGGCATGAAATTGAAACGGAAATTCTTCATTCCGCTCACTAAAACAAGAGAGGCCATAAACTCGGGGCACTAGCCTCATGAGTGAACACTTCTCAACAGCATTGAGCCTGAGGCCATTCGGAGCAGTGTACAAGGTTTATTATCACATCGCCATCCTCACAAAACAAAGGACAACAGAAATATAGACTGCACAGGACCCGTGTTTAACTCTGTGATTCAGGAAAGTGCAATGTATGGGGTAGAACTAGTGCTGAAATAATCTATCAAACTCGGGTGTAACACAGGGGGTATTCTATCTAAGTCAATGATGGGTATCAAGTGCCTGTTCAGTTTTACATTTACCTAAATGACACCAGTGTCTTAAGGGGTAAACATGAAAACAGGCCAAGAGATGAGCTTGCATTTTTGTTATTAAAGTAAGCAGTGGATTGGGTGTTGTTCTGCTTGTAGTGCTGCTTTATCCTTTTTATTTTCTTTGCAGGGGTGTGAAAAGACTCCACATGAATGAGGCAACATGCATAAGAGGATCCTCAGGCCAGCAAAAAAAAAAAAAAAAAAAAAAAAAGTGCTCCCACGGAACTACCACTTTGATCTTCTGAGGGCGATTGCTCAAAGTTTTGGTGTCATCAGTTCAATGTACTGGGCTGAATTATTTATGAAACGTTTCAGTAGTGTGCATGCGATGATAAAGGCCCGTTTCCAACTCAATAACAAAAAAGCCGGAAACCTAAAATGTCACATAAACTTTAGCTTCAGCAGGAGCTCAGGACTGGGAACAAAAGAAGTTGTTTAATCAGGTAGCAGTGCTGATACATCAATCAGTGGATACTTAGGATCCTCGGTTTGATCCCGAGCTCAGGTTACTGCATGCGCTGTGTTTGGCATGTTCTCCACTTCTCCGTATGGGCTTCCTCCTCATTCCCACCTCCCAAATTCATCCAGGCAGGTGGATTACTTACACTAAATTGCCCCTTGGTGTCCCTCGTGCCCAACATAGGATTCGGATCCACCACAACCCCGGTGGAATGAATGTATAGCTCCTTTACTCTTCATACACAATATCAGACTAAAAAGCTGTTTATGAGAAAACCATTACATTATATCTGACCCTCTTTCAATGCGATGTGTCTGTGCTGCATGAGAAACGTCCTTCATGCACAGCTGATTCCATATGAAAAAGCTTATTTTGAATAAAATGACAAAAAGCATACAAAATGATTTTTACTGGATACTGTAGTCACATCCCCTGCGTTCTCTATTCTCTGCCACATTTCTGCAGCCTCTGTATAAACTACTGTCTACAAAGAGCATGAGGAGAAATGGATTATTACAGACGGGGCAGACAATTTGTCAAGCTGTTGGTACTGAATTCTTAAATAGCCTGGCACAGAAAATCCTGAAAAGTAGGCCATTATAGCACAATGATTGTTCATCGCCTCCTCCTCTGACATGGGTACTGTACAGCCTGTTACTGTAAGACTTCTCCTTATCATCCGGACTCCAGATTACTGAGATTACTGATATATATATACTGATATGTACTCATATCTAGAGTCCAGATCATATCTGATATTGAAGGACGTTTGAATGTCATTTTCTGATATATTATCTTACAGTAACTGATCCAACTCTCTGCAATAATATGTTCACATGTTCGGCAGGAAGTCACAAGTGTGAGGCAGACATAATACTATAAGATTCATTCCAAACCTTTTTGCTAAAAATGAGCTAAATACATGTTAGAAAATATGCGAGAAATATGTTACAAGTCACTAAACTAAATACGTGAAAAATCATACAAAAACGTTTTGAAAAAACTACTATACAATTATTGAGTCCAATTTAATGACTGAATTTGTTAACACCACAGATGTGTAGCATTATAAGGTACCTTATGAAGCTTTTCCCGGGCTTTTCATGTGTCTCATATGTACACTTCATGTTGTGATGGTGAACATGTATAAGGCAATGAACTCTGAGCCGATATCGATCCAGCACTTCAAGCTAATATTAGGATACTAAAGCCCACTAGCTAATATACTGAAGCGGACTATTGGATCAATGCCTCCCCACTCACACCCTATACAAAATGGAGTACCGGAGTTGATGAACTAAGTGAATTTTTTTTTTTTTTTCAAAGAGGGAATTAAAGCTATCCTGCTTTATATTCACACAAACCTTGATCAACTAATCAGCCATAACATTAAGACCACTGACGAGTTACAGTGACGAGGGCTGGGCATCAAGGAAACAGTGTGAACACGTCCTAGGTTGCTGAGATTCACTAATAAAAACCTTTTGTTGTTTGTATAACTAAACTGAAGAGAAAAAAGAGATTTTTGCTGTGTGTGCACCTAAACTATCGAACAGTCTTCTATACGAATAGTCCATGTTTTATTTTTAGCTAAACATCGAAAGACCCACTTATTTTCTCTTGATTTTTTGAGTTGTGATCAGAGGTTATGTGCCTGTTTATGTGTCAAATTGTCTTCCATGAAGGTAATGTTTTTTTACTTAAAGAATCTTTTTTTTTTTTTTAATGTAAAGCACTTTTTTGTTCTGCATTTGAAAAAGTTGTGTATAAATAAAGTTTACAGCCAGGCTTCAGAGTTGATGTGTTTAAACCAGGAAAAATGGGCAAGTGTAATATTCTGAGTGACTTTGACCAAATACACAACTGGCTCAGAGCATCTCCAAAACAGTAGGTTTCTGGTGTGCTCTCAGTATGCAGTGTTTAGTACCTACTATTAGTGATCTGAGGGAGAACAACGGATGAACTGGTACCAAGGGTCATGGGTGCTGAAGGCTCACTGATGCACATTGCAAAAAAAATGCAAAAAATACTATAACTATGTGATTGAACAGGATTGACTATTGATAATAATTCTACTTTTTTTTATTATTATTATTATTATTTTACATTTGACCAATACATCTGATACATCTGATCTGATAACACTAATCCCAAAATCAGATTAGTTGGAATATTATTACAACACTGACACAATATAAATGCACAAAGCTGACTGGGACTGTTAATTCAAAGAAGGTTCACTGATTTACGCTGTTCGTTATCGAACTAAAATAATAAGGCTAAATAACCAAACACCTTTCCTCTGTCTGTGTTTGTTCTATAATCACTAAGCATAGATTTCTGGCTCCAATTTAGAAAACACAACACACTGCTCTCGCCCCCAGGGCTATAAAGTCCAAAATATGTTACAAACGTAGGAATTCTCCTTTTTTGTTTTGCAGCCATGGTGAAAAGAAAATAGCAGTGAACTTTCCCTGAACCGTGCTTCCTTTAATGGCCTCGCTCCATGTTGACCTAGGAGTTCACATTGGAACATGATCCTCCCAAACCCACCACACTGCTACAGCAATCAGATTAGAGCCACACAATACACTCCTATTTCAATACCTCGACGCAATAACCAGCAATAATTTAATACACCCTCTCATCTGTTTTTCCCCTTCCATTTGTTTTAAACAGGAAAGGTGATATGAGGGGAAATACTGTTTAGCACTTAGCAAAACACATTTTAGGGTCTGTGTGATAAACGTGTGCCACAGCATCTGAATCAAGACTGAAGAGTGGCACTGCAGCAGGATATCCAGCGTTAATGGAACTGTTAAGCAAAATGTGTGAAAGATTACTGCTAAAAATATATAACCAGTAAAAACGGTGTGCTCGGATGCCTGATAGGGACATGGTTTGACATCAATGGGTGAATCGGTAACCTCTAGTCAGCACTTGTTCGGTTGGAGTTTACCAAAAGAACACCTCACTTTGATTTGTTTCAAATGGAGCAATTAACCTTTCCCGTCTAGCTTTTGTTTGCTGTGTGCAAAAGGTAAAGATGAAGATATTTATTCCATTTACTCACAGTGTACCAAAACAAGCAGACGAATCGCAGAGCCTCAGCCTCTGTAAATACAGCTTCTACCGGAATCCCGCCAATCAGATCTTATAAAATATTAACCCAATGTCGTTGCCCTTTTCAAATCTCTCACACAGAATGTCCTAATTGTTCCTTTTCTTTATCTTACCCCAGCAGAGAGTAAATAAATTAACAAAATAGCTTTTATCACCCCCCAATAACCTTTTAACTAAGGGATTATCCCAGGTTTATTTTTCATTTCATTCCCAGCGATAGCAGCACATGCCTCATTGATTACTTTGCTCAGGTGGTGACCAGCACAGAAAACAAGGACTTCTAGAGAACACCATAACACTTTCACTAGAACAACACGTATCCTGTTTAATCTGTCTAACTTTGCACTAGTCGCCGAGGTTGTAAGACTTTATTCGGCTTGACGAGGTACAATAATAATTACTGTTCTTGTTTACTTGTGGCAGATGTTGGAATCATGACCATTAAGCAATAAGTGCTAATTATTATATGGTATGGCAATATAACATTCCTACGAAGCACCACTCATACAACGAAGCACTGGGTCAAACAAAGGTTAGTTAAAAAAAAAAAAAGTGCTCCAGATACACAATCCATGCAGTCTAGACGTAGCATGCATGGTCAAGCATGCTTTACTTTACAAAAATCAAATAACTCTTTAATAAGACACACACTCGTGACAGCACCTGCATGTCTCCCAGGATGTTTTCAATATAAATTGTTTAAAAAAAAAAAAAAACAGGAATTTGCCGGGTTACTCGACACTTTGTAGCTATCGCACTCCTCTCGCACCTGTGAGCAAATGAAAAAGCTCACAAAAGAGGTCACTCAGGGCTACGTGCTCGCCCGCTCCTCTGCCACCACGGCATTCATCAATCCCAGTTCAGAGTTTTATCTCTGCCTTTATTTGCATTGAGCTGCTGTTGCTTTATCTCCATCGGCCCGCTCTCTCACACCTGTCACATAGCCCCCCTCAGCCAGGTAGCTGCTGCAGCCTTATCAGATCCAGATAGATGGATTAGCGCGAGCACTTCATATAAAGCCCTCTTCGCCCTCTTTTCTCTTTTTTTTATGAGCAGGAACAGCTGCATCCGCTGGTAACCGGTGAACTTTTGTGAGGAACAATACATTAGATAAAGTGGAGACAGTCAAAGGTAGCGGTTACCTTCAGCAACAAGCCGACTTTAATGGAGCTCAGCTCACTTTGCTTCACAGGTCCAGCGCTTTATGTGTAACATTTACAGTCAGAAAGAGTGAATGGTTATAAAAGTGGCCTTCCTGCTCCCTTTGTGTACTGCACGCTCTGATTAAAAAGCCACTGGGCAGAACCATCAGATTGCTGCTGCTGCCACAGAGGAACTAACAACCCAATCGTTTTCCTTCCTCCACCTTATTTACATGGCCGTGTCTATCACAAACTGTGGTCACAGCAGCTACAGATCAACACACAATAGCCAATTAGTCTCGTTATCAGACAACTTAAGACAGATCTTGACTGAGCAAAGGCGTGGAGTAAAAAAAAAAGAAAAAAAAAAGAGTAAGATCTTTAAAAAAGTGATAAACTGCTGCTTATTTTAATGCATGGTTAAAGGCCCTGTGCGGATTCTGTAATTGTGTTCCATAATTGTAAAGCTTAAAATTGTTTTGTATCAGTTCTATTACCACTAATAATGAGGCAGCGGCAGACGCTCCACATCCTGGGAATTGATGAAGAATGCCTAATTGGTTGACTTTTCCGTGCCTAATGGACGCTTCTCTTAATTAAAAAGATACTGCAGAAAATGTTATAAATCTGATATGAAATCAAAAAAAAAAAAAAAAAGATAAACCAAGTTAATCAAATGGAAGTAAATGAACAGTTCCAGGAAAGTCCGAGATTGGCAGATAGGATTTCCATCCCAATATTTATTAATTGCAGTCACTTTGCTTAACAAAACAGAAGCGATCGTATCGTTTTAAAACTGTGAGGGAATTTCATCTGAAGTGCTCTGACTGATCCGGTAGCTTCCATGAGCTGCAATGCATATGAAACAAGTCTTTAAAACAAGGCTTTAAAAACTTACTAGTCAGGGTGCCTTTGAGGATATTTAATTAAAATCTAATCCTGCATTCATTAAGGCTCACATAAATTAAGCTGTCATTCATAAGATTTATGGATTCTCATTTGCATTTTGCATACAATTCATCAATTACTCAAGTATGAAAGGAGCACATTTCCCTTGGAGCTGCCTGCTGCCCTGCCAACATTTGAAATGAGAGAAAGAGCAGGACTGTCAGGCATTCGAAACAAACTTTCCCCACAATGTCTGTCTCCTGATTAATCTAATTTCCAAGGCATCCCTTTACAAGATTGTACACAGTCCAGCTGCAGTTTTCAATTATATCTCCTGTCCTCACAGCTAACTTTGAATGGGAGATAGATGTAGTGTAGGGCATCTTTCCAACCCCTGGTCTGCTCTGTACTGCAAGCCTGTTTACTCCCATCTTCATAAATTAAAAAAGAAGAGTTTTAGAGGCAAATGGAAATTGGGTGGGGGAAGAAAACGCCGTCATTTTATTTTCGAGGGCTGTCAGGCAAAAAGGCTTGGCATGTAATAATAGCATGTTTCCTCTCACATTTCCATACACCGGACTCGCAGACAGAAGGAGGTTTCGCTCTCGCAAACATAAAGCCACTCACGTCTGGGCCACTGTGGGAGAAAACACAGTGTGGAGTAAGTGCTTAAGCCAAGCCAGGCGTGAATACTTCTAAGATAAAAGGTCAAGCAAAACAAACAAACGGCTTGCAAGGATGAAGGGAATTAATTGAGTCATTAATATGCATGGCTAATAAAGCTCAAAAAATCTGGCAGAGAGAGAAAAAAAAAATCATTGGGGGCTATTCTCTATTTAATGGCTCATATTTTCAGCATGGAAGGATCAGGGACATATACGTATCAATCTCTGGAAAAGAGGGCGGAGGACAGACAAACAGGTTGGCCTAACCTCAGTGAATGCGAACGTTCATGTTATACAAAGCAGACAAAAACAAACTTGTTCTGGTGGGGAGATTAATTCCCCATTAATCCCGAATTTTGGCAGAAGAACAGGCTGAGTGGAGTAAATGAAAGTCATCCTGAAGCGTACTTAATTGGTTCTCCGTAGTAAAAGAGCGGGATAGCGGAGATCAAGAAGGAGTTTATTAATCCTTCCCATTGTTTTATGAAACTGTCATTGAAAGGAACTTCAGACAGGGCCTATAGTTAAGACTTTAATGTGCTTTTAATATTAACGGAGGGCTGCAATTAAAGCGCCACCAAACAATAGCACTCGACAACGATGTATTAATTCCTGCAATATGATTTCAGAATCAATATGATTAACACACTGTGGTGGGCAAGTACAACACACACACACACACACACACACACACACACACACTCATATTCACACAAGCCACACATACACACACACCCAGCAAAATACGACTTGGCCCTCTGCTACATCAGCACAGAGCAATCGTTGCAACGCAGGAAGCTTTAACATGCACGCAGAATGTGCTGGAATGATGCCAAGAGTGGAGGAGTGGGTTGTTGCTGTGACCATTAATAACAAATGTTAATGACTAATGTTTGTTCTCTGCCATTGCTCATGTTAGCTACTGTACTGCACTGTCTGTATAAGGCTACAGTGTGTGTTCACTTTTGAAACCGTGGTTTTCTATGTTAAACCAGAACCAGGCTGATGTAACTATAGGCTTTGTATTTGCCCTTGAATTTTGCACCCCAAATTAAACAGACTACAAAATGGCTTTAAACAAACCTACATAAACAATATATTAGTATGAAATGTGCTTAATAATAAGATAATGTTAGTATAAACAAACCCTAGAGGACAATAAGGGATTTTGTGGAACTATGAAGTCTTAAATAGACCTGTATTTCAGACTAAGTGTAGCATTCATTTGAAGGCTGTTCAGCACATTAGCAGGTGCTACAGAGCGAGGTCAGTGGTAGCTTAGTGGTTAAGATATTGGACCTCTGAACTAAAGGTTCTGAATTCAAATCGCACCCCTATCAAGCTGCCACTGCTGGGCCCTTGAGCAAAACCCTTAACCCCCAACTGCTCAGCAGTATAAATGAGATAAATGTACATTGCTCTGAATGAGGGCATGACATCTGCAGTTTAACACACACACTAGTGGATAGCAAACTTGCTGTCCTGCATGTTGGGGGGGTCGGGGGGGGGGGGGGGGGTGCCTTGCTCAAGTGTACTTCAGCCGTGTCTTGTCTGTAGTGTGAATCAAACCCAGGACCTTCCGGTCACAAAACCGGTTCTCTAACCACCAGGTCATGGCTGCCCACACTAATTAAATTAACGTTTAATGGAAACACTAAAGCAGATTTTCTCTGTTCTCAAATAATTTAATGTTTTTATATAATAAATAAACCATAAATGAACCACCCCCCAATATGTGCATTTTAATGCTGTGATCAAATAGCATGCATTGATTAGTGAGCAATGTAGAAAAGTAAATTAAATCTGCATCATAAAGGTAGATTAAAAGCAAGCTAAATGCAGGAAGTGGAAAAAGCAAACAGCTTTCCATCATTTCCACTTTTTTTTTCTCACAGAAAGCTGAGAGCATGCATGTGGCTTGGTATTTCCTATGTTTGGTCTATTTTCCAAGATATCTAAATGGTTGGATCTAAAAAGGCTATGATATAATCATAACATGAGTATAAGTCAACGGGAGCGAGAACACACACACACACACACACAGAGAGAGAGAGAAATGAAGAGATGGGAAGACTCCTGGGTCTGCATCCTCTTGGAAACAAACATTTTTAATGTTGAAACTAAACAGGAAATTCATAATGATTAACATTAATTGGACTGTGAATCGGAATTCTGTGAAACATTAAACAAAAATTATCCACTGTTTATTCTCTCTTTTTTTTTAATAATTAATGAAATGTAAATATTCCAGGGAGTCCACAAACGCTTGATGATGGGAGAGGAAGAGAAGTGTTTACATAAGAGCAACGAGAGCTTTCTCAGTGCACAACAAGGTTACGAGTCAGCCCTGATTCTCTCAGTTCTAAGGCAGAAGTAACGGTGCCTCGTCCCAAGGGCTCAGGCTCGCACACAAGTGCTTGCATACTCGGATACTGTTTATGCAGATCCAATCATCTGCTCCGAGTTGAGGGCTCTGATCAATTCAGTTGGCGTCAGTTTAAACGCTGTTTACTGTAACGAGCTCACAGACAACAAACACTGCACCCTGATTTCCAGCTGCCCTCCACCCCTCCACCCACCCAGCCCGATGCTGTTAAACACTGCGTCCTAACAACAAACCTCATTTAGCAATCTTTTAGTAAACTTGTGTGTAAATGTTTTTGTAGGGCGAATCAAACAAAAAAATTCCCAACAGATTTACATATCAGTAATGCTGACTTTCTTTTGCGCTCCGCATGCGTATGCTGTAAATTTCAATCACTCATAAATGACTGAGAACACAGCTGATTTGCATTTAGTGGCATACCTTTCAGCTCACGGGTGCCATTTTATTTATTTCTTCATTATATAAGCTGTTTATTCTGCTGCTAGATAATGGAGGTCCCTCTGCCAGTTGGGCGGAAGGCAGGGAAACACCCTGGACAGGTTACCAGTCCATTATATGTACACACAATGACACACACCCAAACCTAGTGGCAATTTAGTGCCCAAATCCAAGTCTTTGGACTGTGGGAGAAAACCAGAGCTCCCAGAGGAAACCCACATAGGAAAAAAAAAAGCAAACTGTCAAGGTGTTAAGAAGAATATCACAACTCGTGTACACTGTACAAGACAATGTGACTGTCACAGACGGGGACCATATAAAAAAGAAATTATTACTATTAAACTAAAGTTTTGTGAGTAATCTGTATATCAGTCAATCAAGGTTCATTACCGAGCCTCCATATGTAAATGTACACAAACCCTAGAAATCTTGCAGGAAATCTCTTTGGAAATTTCTGTGGACACCACATTTCTGTGTACATGCTCCCGAGAATGATTGATGAACAAATTTGTTTGTATATGATTTACAAATACATTTGTTTTGTATTGATAAATGAGGCCCACAGAGCAGTGCACATCCCCAGTCTCGTGTTTGCACCGACTGAAGAGGAATCAAAGTGCGATCGAGTCGCCGCGATCCATCATGAGGAATCCCTGACTGCGCAAACAACGGAAAACTGGAGAAGCAGTTAGAAGAACAAGGCGTCCACCCAGTCGGGAGAAAATCGGAAGGGGTGGGGGCTGACGGGTGGGCAAAGACAAATTGAATGTGGCGCAAACAAGTTTACTTTCATCCCTGCTGACTGATTGGCATCAACTGCCAAACACAGCGGAATGGCAGAGAGGCAGGACCTGTACCATTTAAACCCACAGAATGACAATTACTTCAGACAAGCTTTATCAGAGTAGCAGCTCCCCTCCGCAGCACCGAGTAAATCACTCGCTTTATTCCTGGAAGCTGTAGATTCTATTAAAAAGAAGCTTCACGAGGAGGGCAGAAAGTCCATTTAAGCCCAGTACGAGTGCAAATAGTCCGACTCAGCACATCTGTGTGCGGCTGGAGCAACGTCCCCACACCAGTTGATGATATAATTCTTAATGTACGGCTCAAGAAGACATAAATCTTAAAGAAGACATCACCTGAGATTTTTTTTCTGCCCCCTTTCTCTCTGAGCTTTCTTGATGAATTGTTTGCAACATCCCCACGACTAAAGCCTTCAACCTCTTCAAGCCCATGCCTCTAATAACTCGTCGGCACGAGTGGGGAGGGCACATGACAGAATGATGAATATCACAACAGACAGCTCCAATATGGCACAATTTTAGCAGATCAATATCGGGCTGCAATATAAGAAAAAAGGAGCAGATATGAGTCTACACAGTGTATTACAGATGAGGTACATCTCTCTGCTCTCACACAGGACCTCGCCGTTATTTCACACACGTCTCGCCTGCCATGGCGCTCCCAAACATCGCAGAAAACTAATCCCAACTGCAAACTCTGTGAAGGCATCTGCTCGAAATTAGTGTGAGTCACTGCCATTATGATTGACTCGCCTGGACAAGGTTAGTTAAACAGACACAGGCTGGGTTGCAAGCCGCTGGAAATGATTATTTATGAAAAGCCGAGCATGTTTATGACTACTGGTAACGTAGCTTTATGAATGAATATAGTGCTGCTAAAATCAAACACATGACCACTATTTCGAGGTAATGACCAGCTAGGAACTCTTCAAGAATATACAGTATATATTAATATCACTGCCTTTTTATTACTCAAATCAAATAAATCAGGAGACAAAAGATTCAATACGTGTCAATTATAAAAGAAAAATATTTTAGTCCTTTACATTTTTAAGCATTAATATGTGGACTATTTTGTAACTCATACTCTGTAAAACGTTGCACAGGGTTACCAGATCTGTGCAGGAGAAGCAAGCAAAGTGAAGTGAACCACACGTTGACCTCTGTGTTTGTACACAAAAGGTATTTGACCTCTGCGTTTAACCCATCCATGCCATACAACACATACTAGGGGGAGCGGTGGGCAACCCAAGAGCAGGTCCCTTGCTTCAGGATACTTTAGTCTTGTCTTGACGGTGGAGGGGTCGAACTGGGGATGTTCTAGTCACAAGGTTGTAAGCCTATGGCTGTATTAAGCCCGACAGTATCAAACAGACAGTATCAAAAGGTGTAGTTTTCCTGAACCATTTTTTAACCAAGTAAAAAATAGCCAGTTATAATAACAGTTATTGTTATTATTATTTATTTTTTTTTAATTATTATTATTATTTGACAGCTTTGAAAAAAAAATAATAAATAAAAACAGGCTGTCAATTTAAAAAATAGTCCAGGTTTGCAGGTAAAATGGATATAAAGCTACATCTAACTTGCACAGGTGCTAATTTATTACTGGTTTTGTGTGGCGGAGAAAGAAGCAATACTGGCTGCTGCACATTTTTGCAAAAAGTGGAAAGTTTGCACAGAAATGGAGAACAGAATATGTAATCTGCCACACTTTCCACTTACCAACCCTTTTCTTCCGACCTCCCAATGTCTGTGTGATCCGCCCTCAAGTTCATATGTATGGGCAGAGAAGCAAACTCTGAGTTTTGTCATATGCACAGTGCTTTTAGACCTTTTGCGCATAATACAGTATTGTACATAGGACAATTGATTTTTAACCAGAATGAGGACTACTTCTACTTAAAACCAGGCACAGGACATCTAGCGCAAGTCTCATGTGATAAAAAACTGTAACGCTAATATAAATAGGAAGATTAAAATAGAATCCAGTGAGCATCATATAAAGAGCTGATACCATTTCCCTTTTACACATTCTGTGAAAGAGGTGAAAATCAAAGTCTAATAAGCGAAGTAAAATGTACTGATTCAGATCTCCTTGCATTGATATGATAAGTACGAGAGTGACGAGGCAAGAAAAAGGGAACTGTAAATGCCTGTAATGCGCAATATCTTTCCTCACCAGAGAGCAGACGAGAGGCCACTGAGCCGTCCCAGCTAATCGAGCTTCACCATTGTGAGCGCTCATAGGTTCTTTAAATGCTATTAATGGAGCGCAGGATTCCTTGCACTGCAAATGCATTAAAGCATTTCATTAGAGATTAATAAACAAATAGTAATAGAAAGTGGTAAGGCCCAAACTGAGGAGTGGGACAGGTGGGTTTTGGGTGGACTGTCAAACAAAAGGGAATCCTGAGAGCCAGAAGAGATGTGAACCACCAGACATATTACTGACTATATTTATTATAGAGTCAGCATGGACAGGTAGCAGCTTTGGGATTCCGAGGTCAAACTTAGCAAATGTGTGTATCGTCCTCCTAAAAGACATAAAACAGAAAGTGTTGGTCGCTGTTCAAAAGTGAGGCAGTGTCGAGGTCTGTGGGGTACAAACAGAAAGGTCTGTGCCAAGTCCACTTTTAGTCAAAAAGTTTTGTAGGAGTTTTTTCATGCATACACAAGATACATACTTCTTTTTATAAACCTATTTATAATTTCACTTTATGTTTATATTTTATATTTAACTCCTTCTAGGTATCTTGGACTGAGCAGCATTTCAGGATTATAGACAACTGAATAAAGTTTATACTGATCCACACTCACATACAGTCAATCTGTATAGATATATTATTGACAAAACCTTTATATATATGAATGATAAAAACAAAAAGAAAATACATTTTCTGTTTTGTTATGTTTCACTGCTATTGTCACAATTCATGTTAGTATTGGAATATGTACAACTGCATTTAATTATTTAATTAATGTTGCACTTTAGAACAATATTTCTGCCCTTATTCGTACTTTCTTTCCTGTACGCTATTCTGCATCATGATAATTATATAAGCAACATCTCTCTTTATACCTAATGCAAACACAGCACTATTCAAAATGAGTATTATTATTATTATTATTATTACTGTTATTATTACTGTGACACTGCACTAGCATGACAAAGTTAGTCCAGTGTGTGTGTGTTTGTGTGTGAGTGTGCACATCTGAGAAAGAAATCTGGGACTTTTGTACCATATACTAATCTTTAAATGCTGAACAAGACAATTATGCCTGTTACACCATCAGTAATTGGTCACCAACACTGTTAATCAGTTAATGTCCCCCTTTTGCCAGCCAGTGAGGAGCATGGCGACATAGATAATTAAAAACATGTCAGGTGAAAGTCCGGTGGTTTTACTGAGAGTCTATGTTCTCACATTGCATGCTTTGTTTGTCTTATTAACCTTCCTGCTTCTCAGTGTGCCTTTAAATGAAATCTTTAGCCCTTTACATGTGAAATTAAAACTGCAGTCCCCTGAGCGCTTTTAATTATTCCTCTCCTGAAAAACTTCCTCTTTTGTCAGCCTGCTTTATTAGCAAAGCAGCTCTCTCTCTCTCTCTCTCTCTCTCTCTCTCTCTCTCTCTCTCTCCCATGGTTCACTCCTTTGAATCTCTCCCTCCTTCTGCATCTCTCTCTCTTGCTCTCTCTCTCTCGCTCTCTCTTTTTTTTCCAGCGGCCCTGTTAAATTCTCACCTTGCACTGCCCTTGTCATCGGCCCGCTGAAGCACAAAGCTAGGCAGCGAGGGAGTGTTTACTCATTTCCCCAGCACATTATCTTTCACATTAATCACAGGCTTGGACCTTCTGGACACGGCACAGTCTCCTGATCTGCTCTGGACCTCACGCTCCCTTTCCATCTGAGCAAAAGTCTCCCAAGCCCCTTCAGCGGTACTACTGCACCACACACACTAACTGTCTTTTTTTATTGCTATGCTAGTCAAAATTCACAATTGGACACTTCTCGTTATTAGTTAAGAATCTTAAAAAAGAAATAAAAATGACCCTATAAAATAAATATGCATGAATATGCGACACTGAATATTGTCGAAGTCAGTGGATCTAATTAACCAAAAATAATTGCATGTAAATTGCATCAGTGTTTTTTATGCTAACTAGCTGTTTTTTAATTCCAGTCTCTCTTTTTTGGATCTATTGTTTGACAACATGTCATGGGACTTATTTTACAATTTGACAGATTTACATGGAGGATTAAAATCTAAGAGTAAGGCACAGATCTTGGAAAGCTGGACTCTTACTATAAAATGTCTGCAGAATGTTAAAAGTCTCTGTTATAGTCTCACAACCTGTCACAAATGTTTATGTACAGCACCCAGATCACAGAAGTGAACTTACCAAATGCACTACTACAAAATAAAATGAACTTATCTGTTACCTTGTGTGCTGTTCTCATCAGTTTTAAGGAACAGGTTACATTCCTGGCTTTCGCAATCCAGGTCAGAGACACTAACAAGACGTCTTTATATCCAAAGGAAAAGATGTCGTAAAAGATGGATGGCCATGGGCAAGAGACTGACCTGTACATTGGCAAAAACTTGTTTGTAAAACATACGCTACGACTTGCTACGTAGGTTCTAATGAGGTCATGGACAACAGCAACATTATCATTAGTGACAGTGCCCTTTTTCCGCTTTGGCCCCCGTCCTCCTGCAATTAGCATTTTTTCACTAGCGAGCCAAAGGCAGTGCTGGCGAGCAGAGTGACATCTAAAATTCAAATAAATGAGCAATGTAAATAGTTTAGAGAGCGAGTTTACCCAGTGAACAATAGCCCCTTATGAGAAACAAGTGAGAAGAAACGGTGTGGGGACAGAAGCAGTGGGGGGCGAGATGAGCCAGCACAATGTGGCCCTTCTCTTAGAGCAACTTGTTATCAGGCAGAACACAGAGGCCTTTTCAATCTGCATTTAAATACATTTCATTCCTCTCCCTCATTTGCATTAATTTCTCCCATTATATGTGGAAATAGCCAAATGTCTAGCCGTCACAATGCGTGAGCCTATCACTGGCCAGAGCAGCCCACACCTGATGCCAATTTAGCCTGCTTGGATCTTTTCATTGTCATGGCTCGATCTGACAACTCGGGCTCGTCGCAGTCCAAGGGAGTTTTCAATTGGATTTGCTTCTGGTGACAAAATTGTTTTGCTCATGGAAGAATTTTTTGCACCCCTCTCTCTCTCTCTCTTTCTCGCTCGCTCGCTCGCTCTTAGAGATGCTGGCCGTCTATTTGGGTGCCATGGGAAAACTAGTGGTGAATGATTCTCAGTGGCTTCTGATTTCCACTATTTGTTCAGCATTAGGCCCACTTATCTCTCAAAGAAAAAGCAACATGTGGAGAGAGAGTGACAGGCCGAAAGGCGGCCTCGCTAACAGGTCCATTGTGCACTAAGGATCTGCATTCAAACAAGAGGGGCCCTCTTTTCTCTCTCTCTCTCTTTCTCTCTCTCTCTCTCTTTCTCTCTCTCTCTCACATGCACACAATCGCTTGGTTGCTTTCGCACACACAGACTTGGTTCTGCTGCAGTCAATTACCACTGCTAATCCTGCCCGCAATAGGGAGTAAATATTTCATTACATTTTCAAATAAATACTCAGTGTGGACCAGTGAAGTGTCATCCATAGAGAAAGAGAGAGAGACATGGCAAGTGACGGCCCCTTTGATTCAAGCAATAAAAACACAAAAACACAGCGGCACAGATTAAATATAAAAATCTGTCCAAAGCCAACAGATTTCCAGATACACAGTAAACAGTTTATTACACAAAAAAACCACATAATCTATGTTCAGTACTGAGCTTCTTCCTAAACCTTTCTTAAAAATCCTCTACTAGTTTTTCCTCATTTAAATAAAAAGCAAGTCAGCGTGCTTAAAACCTACACACACACACCATGCCATTTCCACTGTTGAATAAAGTGTAAGCTGTCTTGGAAGAATTAGCAACTGGACTTAAAAAAGAAAAAAAAATACACAACAGGCGAAATGACAGGGGCATCCCAGTGCTTCGTGCTCATTAATCACTGCAGTGTCTTTGACCTTTCATTTGCCAAGGGCGCAAAAAAAGGCGAGGAGGAGGGTGTTCAGGGCCGATGAGAAAAAGAAACAAGAAAAGAGAGCGGGGGAAAAGCAAATGGGAAACAAGCAGCGATAGGTAGGCAAAGTCCAAGAGATGCCACAACACATTCTTAATGAAGAGTGAAATTAATCAGCTTCACGGGTTGTTAGATAAATCAGGAACTTCCCAAGCCTCTAGGTGATCTCAGCTGCTCAGACGCTTGATAAAGACAGCGAGGGCCCTTGCCCATATACACTTTATTAAAAGAATTACAGAGATGTGCTTGTTCTTCAGGGGACGCAGTGTTTAGGAGTGAGGTGCGGCGAAAAGACACGAGAGTGCTACACAGGTCTCAATTATTTTCACACTTGCAAAATGAACCTTGTTCCAGGTGAAAAAGCAGGCTGAATAAAAAGAGAGTAAAGGAGTGAAGACTTGCTGAGGGCCTCCTGTCTGTCAATACAATGGTGTGACATGTTGATTTATACAGCCAGATAATGTGGCACACCAGCAAACACAAGCTGACTGACATTGACTGCACTGCTCTGGAAAAGATTTTTTTTTCACTTTTCACTGTATAAAACCTCCTTTTTACCCAACTGTGAGTACAACTGTTTTATTAGCTCTACTTCGAGAAGCCAAGTCATACCTAAAAAACTGCTAACTGCTTTACATGCAGTTACATGTTTCAAAACTGTACAGAATGGACTTAATAGGTACTGATAAGTTGTGTAGGATAACATGGGACTCAAATCAAGTCGTTGTTCACCACAGGATAGACTGGTGGAGATGCACGCAAACATTTTCAACATGTAAACACACAATATTATATTTTGTAATACTCTGTATATCTTCTATTAAAAAGTCATGTTGCGGTGTATCCACTAATATATGAGACACAATTTTAAACTATATCACTGCTTTATACACAACATACGTCGTATATAGTAGAAAAAACGTTCTATGAACACAAAGGATAGTTGAACAAAAACCTTAAACGTGTGACATAAATTAGACAAACATTGAATTTGTTTAAAAAAGAAAGAAGAAAAAAGAAAGTCTAGTGTTATCAATTCAATTCAATTTTTTAAATTCAATTTATTTGTATAGCGCTTTTAACAATGAACATTGTCTCAAAGCAGCTGTACAGAAAATAATGAAAGTCAGCTATTAGTATCCACCTCTAGATAGATAGATAGATAGATAGATAGATAGATAGATAGATAGATGGACAGATAGATATAGATAAATGTTCCAGTCACATCATTGTGTCGTTCTACTATAGTTTTGCCATATAATTATGTACTTCTCAAAAACTCTCATTTAGGTTTCTGGACTATGGTTACGGCAAAAAATTATTTAGAACACATTATTATCCTAGAATGTTTCAGATATGTTGCTACAAAACAAATTTACTGTAACTATTTTACTTGCCTCTGTACTTCATCTTAGGTTCCATTTGGCATAAGGGCCTTTTTTTAACTGCTGCAAGTTTTTTTTTGTTTGGTTTTTTTTTGTAGAAAAAGTTTTTAAAAAAACAATATTATAATTTTATAACGAGTTACAAATATGCATCTCATCTTACATTTAACCTTAATTGTCATCTGAGGTTAATTCAATCAGTTCATGAAGTCCCTGCTCCAATTTAATTGGCTATTTTTATTGCCTCAGTGAGGTTTTAATTGAAATCAGTAGACATCCAACAACAAATGTGACATGTTGATGTCTGGGGATAGCTATAAATACTGTGCATGAAAAAAATATGTGCATTATTAATGTGGTTTCTTAATGCATTGTTGGAGTGAGTACACACAGGACTTTATTTATAGTATACAGTTATAAAAGAGAAAAAAGTTTAAAGTTACATTGGAAGATTTCAATATAATTAAAAAGCAACGTGCCACACGATGATAGACATGACACTGGTACCGTGTGTCACGGCTGATCAAATGAAGGACAAACATCAAGTACTATTGGCATTGGTGATTAATCAGGACATTGTTGCATGCATCGAGGCAATCAATGCAGTTGCATCATGTCAGCTCTCGGCTGTGGCCAGGTATTATGTGCTCCAAAAAAGATTGCCTAGGCATTGACACAGATGCGAGCATTCCCATGATCCTGTGTATCAAATTCTGCACAGCAGCGTTTCCCATTGATACTATTGATCTGTGTCGTGGAAAGCATTATAGTTGTCGATTGACCTGCTTCATTGTTTAAGACATTCCATGCTAATATTCATTTGATACACATTTCAATGAATCAGTATTCCATTATTTTTAAGTTTTCAAAATGAGCACTGAGACTTCCTGGTTTTCTGTCTTTTTTTCTCACATAAGACACATGTACGTTGCTATAGCAGGTAGTTCATATTTTTATAGACAGTTCATATTATGCAGTCACTGCGGGAGATGGCAGCTGGGCACACAGCTCTAAATATGAGCCCTATTCCCCCACTTCTCATATGGCATGAAAACAAAAGAGAGGGCATGTGGGGGAAAGAATGATAATCTTTCTTGTTCCCACCGTTGCGTTAGTGAGTAAAGGGTATATGAGCCTGTAGCTAGAATGGGAAACAGTGCCAACTCAAGCCTGACATCTGTATAAAAACAAAAATAATCTGCTGTCAGCAGAATGTTCAATGACTTCTATCACCCTGGTGCTGCAAGAGACGAGCGGCTGTGAGGATTCGGCTGTTTTGCTAGGCTCAGTGGATCGGAATGCATGCTAATTACCATCAAAAATATGTGTCGGGCCTTATGCTTTCTGGCACTGCTCCGTACCTTGGCGAAGGACATGCCAAAAGGTTCCTGCAAAAGCCGAGATTAATGAACACTGTTGAATCGTCGTAATGCCGTGTCAACAAAACCCATACATTTCATTACATAGGTCATGGGGCCCTGTGTTTTAATGTCATGCTTAAAATTTTACAACATCTATCTTAGTCTATCGAGAGGGGCCTGAAAAAGTGAGATAAATATTTTACTTGCTGTACACTCCCACATACTTGTGTAATTGTAATCACACATACAGCACTCACCTATTCCACATACACAAATTGCACCAGCCAAACCTGGGGTTATTCACACTATATAATCTCTGTGCTTGTCTGTTCTATCTAGGCTGTGCGTAGCTAAACAGGAACAGGTTTCCCACTTTCAAATAATGATTTCTTTTCCCCACACCCTGTGCTCTTAAACACAGCTTTGTGCAACGCTCTGGTCGAATTTGAAAAGTTTAACCTATGTAGATCAATGTGCTTCCTTAAAAGAGTTTCATAAATTAAAGTGCAGAGGGCCTTTTCTCCCTCTCCGAGCAGAAAAAGCTGATGAGACAGGTTTAGTTTAATCTCAGGCAATAGAAGTCATTAACCATTCTCCCAGGAATTAAAATATAGCTTGCCCTTTTCTTCTCTCACTTATCATTAGCATCACTTTAATCTCCCAGCGTTTCACACTGCTATTTTAATCATTACTTACTGCCTTTTGACAACTGAAGAACATGCCTTCCTCTTGCTCAGGCAATATCCCCATTTTAGCTGACAAAATGTAGGACATCATGAAAAAATATCTAAATTTTCTCGTTTCCCCTACTTAACACTCCTATTAAGAGTGCACGGGAAAATAAGCAACCAAAAACGAGTGATTATATAAAAAAACAGCAGTAAAAGAATAAGAAGTAAAGCAGGAGGGGTTTAGCATCATGCTGCGTGATGTGTGATAGCATTTGCATTTATCATGTTGTTTAAGTAGATCATGGATTCCGTGTATTTTCTTATGTGGGTCATTTGGTGAGCTTGGGCCATCCATTTCTTTGTCCTTGACTCAATGAAAATTTACGAGAAAATTGCATCTTTTCCCAAGCCGAATATAAATCAAGTGTTATACACAGGCTTTCAGTGTCTCTGACAGATATAGGCCATGTTCCTAACTTTGTTTCTACACGGTTTCATGTTCTGTAAGTGCGTGAGGGTAACAGACATATATGAATACAATGCGTCCGTTCATGTGACACATTAAGTCATGATCCCAGGTTATTCAAGTAAGGCTTTAGCCAGGTTTCTGTGCTGTTTCGCAAAAATTAGGTAATATAATAAATATGTTATTTGCATGCCACTGGTTGTATGTGATAAGCTGACACATTGCTTAAAAGTGTACAAAAGTGTTTTTACTGTGTTTACTAACAGACAAAATGGCCTTCAAACACACATATAACAACTCAACCGATGTACTGTAGCACATACCACATGACATTACTGATGTGTTTTTATACCAAATATGGACAAAAAAGACTTTTTTTTTTATAATCTATGATCTATGCATACTTTATGTAATGTGCAATGATTATAATAAACACTTCAACTATGGTATGTAACAGTACAGTAATGCTCATTGTTCCACTTTCACACTATAAAATAATCTGATGTCATCAGCATCATCAGCAGGAAAACCAAGATTTAATCCATAAAAGTCAGTGAGATGATTTTACAGGAAGTAAAGTGTGCCTGTGTTCCACATCACTGACTCTTTTAAACTTTTTCATTTGCAAAAGGCCTAGAAATCTAGAAATGTCCTGTGGTCCTGTGGTTTATTGTAAAATAGCCCCATCTATTTTTTCTTCCCTTTAATTTTCTGGCACAAAATGTATTAAAAGGCAGCTTACGTCATTCACAGCGCCTCACTGTTAAATGAACCATACAGATAACTTATTTATAATGGCCCGTTTTCAGCCTCTAACCTAGAAATGAAATGTTATGATTAGTGAGAATCCTGCTGAAGATGATATAATGCATATGCCGACCTCTGGTGCTACACGACACCGGAGTCACTTCTAAAGCAAAACATGGGGTCGTGCAAAAGGAAAGATAAAAATGTGTCTTTTTTGATCACAAGTGCTGAAACGGGAGATTTGCCCCCCCTCCCTCGTCTCTCTTTTCTTTCTTTTTTTCTTTCTTTTTTTTTTCATATTGTGCGCTCCTTTGAAAATCAACACCAAACCGGTCCTCTGAAACGGTTGGAAACAGTTTATGAACATTTCAACAAATCAAATCCCACCTTCTAGACAGCGAAAAGAGAAGCGAAAAAAGCAATTCATTTCTGATCTCTCTCCAAGTTCAAAGGCGAACCTGAAGTGATACTTCAAAGTGGTGTGCAATCAGAAACGCGCAGCTGTTAAAACAACCTTTTGTTAGCTCATTGTCTTCAAACCAAACTCCATAGAAAAATCCATAAACGAGAGGAAACACACTCACATACGTAACGCTCAGACACAGTACATGCCGCGCTCGGCTCTCTGAAACAACAATATTCCTTACGAGAGACGTACAGTATGTCTATTTACAGTATCTCGCATGTACTAATACAATAAACACAGTGAAGGGCTGCAGCTTTGCACAGCAAACCAAGAGGCTCAAGCTGCAGCCGTTGAAGACTGATAGATACACAGTGCACTCTGAAAGCAAGATACAATATATCTGCTGTTTGTATGCTTCACTGAATAGCAGCCACATTAAAGAGGCAGCCTAAACCAGCTGAGGTTTTCACTTCAAAAGAGCATACTGAAGTGTTAAAGTCGCTATCATCACATAGAAATGAGCAGCGCTGGAATTTTAATGCTAGGCTACAGAAAGGCTGAGAAGGGAAAGAAAAAAAAAAACACGAGAGCTTTGCCTGCCCACTGACTGGACTTAATTTTTTAATACACGTTAGCACCTGGCTTTAATCCGACTCTAATGTTCATTGTCAAGGGTTAGCGAGGAGATATCGAAAGCGCCTGTCAATCAAGCGCTGGTCAAATTAAAGTACAGCTCCATTAAGTTTCAAATGGAAGCACGGAGGTCGGCTGTGAATCAATCATATAAGTGAAACTGGTTATGGTTATTATATTCACATACCACAAAAGCCCTACATTAGTTTTTATCAAGTAGCCGACAGTGCGCCGAGACACTTTAATATTTTATGCTTATATTTTTAGTTGAGCTTGACTTTTTATATGTGGATATTAAATGCTGGGTTAAATATAAATATTAATAAAAGTGTCAAATCTAGGCTGTGGGTATTTTTTAAAGCCAAAGCATGATTTGTGTGATAACGTTTTTAGGGATCTTTAATTCTGTTGTATGATTGTAATAGTGTTAAGAATATGTGTGTGTCTGTATCTATATATGCTTACATACATACATACATATGCACATGAAAATATATAAAAAAATTGAACCAACTTACCTGAATTGAAGGGTTTTCAGAAGTAAAAACAGCAACCAGCCGAGGCAGCGGGAAGAGAGAAAAAAAAGAAGACATACCGTAAGTGGAAACTTCTATAGCACTTTAACAAAATCACCCTGTTGACAGACAGAATAATGTCCAAATCCCTTTCATTTCAATCCTTGTTATAAGAAGTAATACAGCAGATGTGCAAGCAAGAGGCTCCCATGTGCAATGCTGGAAAATGTTGTGTTTTGAAAAGCACTTATCACTGGAGGCCACGGGCCATAACTCATATGAGTAAATGTCTTTTTTTATCAATTGGTGAGAAACAGTGTGTTTAAATGTGTTTGTTCTGGCAGATATTCAAGCAGGGACGAATCATAAATTCATTTGTGCCCCCATCCAAACAATTACAAGGCTCCAATGTGCTTGTCCATGTTTTATATTGTCCATGTTGTCCATGTTTTAGTTGTCCATAAACCTAACAGCGGCAACTAATGAAACCTATGTCAATGGTACAACATGTAATGTAATACTGTACAATGAGACAGTTAGCTAGTTAAGTGCATTAATACAGATAAATGGAAGAAACAAGGACATGAGTTGTTCACATCACTCTAGGTCTTATTCTTCTTACAGTTTCGAATGGAGAACATTGTTTTTGTGCCCTTGACAAAAGCTCAGCATGTTGTTGGCCAGTGTTTTAGTTTTGAACTTTGGTGGTTTCTTGTAAGAGCTAGCCTCTTTATTTTTGCACAGTATGCTTCACTGTAAGCTGTATTGTATTGTATTGTGTTTTCCTCTAGTAAGAGTTTTGAACAACAACTTCAAATTCACATTGAAGATCACAATCCTCTTTATTTTCATTAGTTCATTTTCAGTAGTTTCATCAGTGTTTCTACATACCCATTTGATCACTGATTCTGGAAAAGATCACCTGCCATCTGTGCACTGTAACTACACCATCAAGTAAAAATCATCAGCCAATGTGTATAATGCAGCGCTGGAGTTCTGAATTTACTTCTTTACCAAGGCTCATCATAAATCACATTACATCTGAACAGATATATGATATATTATATCTGTTCTCCAAACGTTCATCAGGAATAGTGGGAGTTCTTAACCTTTTTGTTTGCCCAGACATGAAACCTGCTCAATGCTTTTATCCAGTTCATTCAGATATGTTTTGTCAGAACAATAAAGTTAATACTAAGAGCTAAACTACAAGCTATACAATAACAACTAAGTATATTTGAAATGCTTTTCTGACTCTCAGCAAGATTTATTATAGTGAATTCTTTTTAAGCAAAGATGCCAACGTTGGCACAATGCCATGACGCCGAGCCCTGAAACTGAGCGACAGGCTAATGTCCCAACAGTTAAAACACTGAGAGTCACACTAGTTATTGAGGGCAACAGCCCTGAGTGGTTCACACACCCTTTTAACATTCTGTATATATTTGGAAACTTAGGCTGAGTCCAATATGATAATACTATTTTCCCCTTACCAAATGCTAAAGATATTCATGTGAGCTGTAGAAGAGAGAGAGAGAGAAAGTGTGTGTGTGTGTGTGTGTGTGTGTGTGTGTGTGTGTGTGTGTCTGGCTCCATCTGGAAGATTCAAGCACTCGGGGGCTGTCACACAATAGGGAGACGAAAGCCTGCTGAAGGATAACAAATGACTTCATGGCAAAACAGCCATTGAAATTCTTTCAGTATGTGGCATTAAAAACAACTGAACAAATAGAGATAAGAAGGTTAGTAGGATTTGAAATGAGATTTCTCCCTCTCTCCCGCTCCCTTCCTCTCGGCCTCCGTTAAAGAGCTAAACAAAACAAATGGAGCTTATTACTGCAGATTACCTTACACTGGACAGATTCGCTGTGTGGGGCCAAGTGTAAACAATGCCTTTCTCTCTGTTCACAAAGTACGCACCATTTATAACACTAAGCAATCATAGCCACTGCTCAAGCAGATAAAGGGGAACGCACGCTGGCTGTGCCGTTTAAAAATACAACCGTTTAAAGGCCCTGTTTCCATGTGTGTTACTATAGCAAACACTGATAAACTAATTATTGCCTGCTACACGGATTATATTATTGCTGTACACATAAAGCCTGGGGGGATTGGGAGGATTTCAGCATGTGTGTCATGTGACTGATTCAAAGTCACATCCCACCCAGAGGAGCGAGGACACAAAAGTAACAGGGCAGAGTGTAATAACACCAGTGCTGGAAAGTGTCAATGGCAGTGCAAACCTTTTTTATGTTGGCAAACAAAGCAGCAGGGACGCACTCAGATGGGGCATCATCACCAACCTCAATTCAAAATACAATCTTTCTGCACGAGACATATAACCATGGTCTACCTCTGGAATGTCGTGTTTAGGAAATGGAACCATAGACAGGGCTAGAATGCTGGAAGCTACCAGAAATTGTGCCCCAGCCATGCAGAGGCCGAATGTAGTGATTGCAGATATATATATTTTGTTCATTTGCCACTCGCTATCCTGTCGGCAGGCCCGAGAAAGCTCTCTCATGCAATTGGATTTATGATTTATACGTGGAGCCACAGAGCAACAGGCTCTGAGTGCGGCTCCGGCAGCGGATGCAAGATTTATCACGAGCCCAGTCCATCTAACAATCAGGCGTTAAACAGAACAAAAACCCATTCCAAATAAATTCCCACTGTATTTGTGTGCTGATTTGATTTAACAGCCTTCTGGGAGGCACCATTTGGTAGAACGAAAGCAGCAAGAGGTAGGTGGTGTCTGGGAGAGGGCTGGAGGAGGAGATGGGGGGTAGGGAGGGTATGTGCCAGAAGTGTTTATTGTGTCAGGTTGATTTATTGAGTGAGCTTCATTTCACTGAATGTTCTCAGATATTTATTTCCCTAAAGGCACCACAAAGATATGAACAAGCCTGCATCCACATATGTCATCATTGCCCATTTTACAGAGTCAGGAGATTTCTGTTCAAACCATAGAGAGAAGAGAAGAAGAGTGAAAAGAAGCCTGAAAAAAACGTATGGGCACCTTTAAATCTATTCTTTTTCTACGATGCCTTGTTTAACACATCTCCATATTGTTTAACACATCTCCATAGCCATCTTCCCCTAAGCTCTACAAACAAATCAAACCACAAACCCACCTGCACTCAAATGTCAATAAACTCCATAAATTCAGCACAGGGAAGACTTTTTACAATGCTGAAAAAGGAAGTGTCAAAAAATTCAGCGCCAGACCCAGCACATTGGCCATGCTGACAAACTGAGATGGCTCATAAATTTAGCAGCTCCTATAAACAACGGTTTGGTTTCATGGGCTAAGTCGAGAGAGCTGGAGGAGAGAGCAGGCTGGCCGAGATGAGAAAACAGTGGGAAAGTAAAGCAGATGGTGCTGGCCTTTGATTTTCCAGATGGCTGTCCTGACTGGTGAGCCCAGTGACACTGAGGCTTCTCATTGACATGCTGCCTCTGCTGCCTCAACGGCCCCCACGTCTCTGTGTCTCATCCCCCACTTTCTCCCTCTCTGTCTGTCTGTCTCTCACTCTCCTCCACTCTCTCCTTCCCTCCAGAGCTGGGTATCTCTTGACGTCCCGGTCCCCCCTCTCCCCCCCTCTCTCTCTCTCTCTCTCTCTGTCTCTCTCTCTCTCTGTCTCTCTCTATCCCTCGCCAGAATAGCCATTCTCATTTCAGCCTGGCTGCCTGTTGCCACTGTTTATCCAACAGCCGTAATAAGACACAATTGTACATGGCACCTTTTATTTAGAGAAGCAAAAGCAATTACTATTGTGTGACCTGACTGCAGCCATCACCCATTAAGAGACTTAATATAATAATATACTTAATATATTTCAAAATTAAAAGACAAATGCAGGCTTAATAATGAAATTTGGTGAATGCTGTTTATGTGGGGTGGATAATTAAGTCATTTTGACTACTGTATTCGTGCACATCTACATTTATTAACACAAATAACTTTCCTTATTGCTGACACGGAAAAAAAAGCCGTCTGTCAATCTCGGCCCAATGCTAATCTTTAGAAGAAAAAAATATATATATAACTCATCCTCCATATTTGGTCATGTATTTACAATTCTTCCACAAAACTTGATTATTAAGCAGTCTCTCCTAATTTAAATTGGCCAGGGGAAGAGAATTTAGTGCTGAAGAGGCCATTTCATGACCTTTGGTACACCTCCCATTTTTGGGTCAAAGCATCATTACCATAGTGCAAGCTCAAAGACGACATCTAAAAATTCCTTAATTATGCTCTGTTTACTGGTAGCTGGTGGACTGCACTCACTTTAATGAAACATCACAGCGCATGCATCTAGGGCCCATGGGAGACAAGCCCTGCACTCGACCACTTTTGCTCCTCCACAGTGTACACAATTAATTGATCCATGAACCATATTTTCAAGTCATTTCAGTACAAGTTGAAAATACGACAAAAAAATGCTAAACCATATGGCACAGGAAAAATATAGCTATAAACTAAACTTGTTAGTCATGAACTATGTAGTAAAAAATGTTTTATGTGGGTTAAAAGATTAAAAGAGTTAATTCAATAATCACAATGGATCTCAGTATTTAGAGTATTTTGGTAAACTGGCTACATATTGAAGCAACAACAGTCCTAATTAACATATCGTATTTATTATTACAAATTTGGTTTAATATAATAATATAGTTTTATCCTCATCATTCATAAGCATATAAAATAGCACTTGGTCCAGATGTCTGGGTAGCCTTTAAGCCCTTTCTTATGTCTAGTCTAGTTGAGATATGTATGTAGTTAGAGTTAAGTTACTTAAGTCAATTTTTTTTAACTATATACATAATTCAACTCTTTTTACTAT
>JAOVVF010000047.1:25788777-25810248 GCA_028565595.1 Duopalatinus emarginatus
ATGTATCCAAATCTATAAACTACATATAACTCAACTACATACCTGTATGTAACTCAAGTATATATAAATTAAATAGCTACATGTGTAATTCAACTTTTCTCACTGCATAAATATCTCGACTTTTTAACTTGACTCTTTTAACTATATATATATATGTATAACCTAACTAAGTATATCTGTAATTCAACTCTTCTCACTACAAACATAACAACTATTTTTACTACTTTCATAACTCTACACTCTCGACTCTCAATATCTATAGCTCAACCGACTATGTACGTAATTCAACTCTTCTCACTACATATGTTACTTAAGAGTTGAGTTACGCATGTAGTGGAAAGAGTTCTCACTTCATACGTAACTAAATTCTTTACTACATAGGTAACTCAACTTTTATTACCACATACAACTCCATGCCTCCAATTACATACGTAACTCAACTAACTTCATATGTAACTCAGCTCTTCCCACTACGTAAATAACTCAACTCTTCTCACTGCATACGTAACTCATCTCTTCTCAGTACATATGTAACTCAACTCTTTTTACTAAATAAGTAACTCTACTGTTCTAATTACATACATAATTCTTCTCATTACATCTCTAACACAAGTCCAATCCTGGGAATGATGATGTGCCATGTACGAGAAAATATAAAATGCTGAGTATATATATTTTATATTGAATGGTTCAGGACAATCTACAGCAATGTTGCATCACATCTTTATGGATGAACTGTGCATGTGAAACTGGGAGAGGCGGAACTACAGCAGCAGTTCTCTAGTCAAGCCTAGTGTACCTCTGAAAGTGATCCGGGATTGCTGTGATGTCATGTCTGAAATAGAGGAGAGTAGTGACACTATAAAAAGCGTGGCACAGGCCCTCTCGAGTGGCAGATTGCTTTCTCCATGCAGTCTGGGATGCGGATAAGTGACGACAGAGGCCGCGGCCTCCTCCACACAGGGGATTGGAAATGAGAAATAAGCATTTCCTGCTGCATCCAGCCGGCCACAAAAACAATTTGCTGCGAGAAAAAGCCTGCATAAACGAGTAAATGGGGTCCACTACTGGAAGCGAGGGATGGAAAATTCCAGCACTTTGATCTAACATTTTTCATAAGCAACTTTTCGAGCATTTCTTCAACTAAACTGCATTTTAGAAGACAAGAAAGTGGACCATCTCCTGGTCTACAGTGAATTCTCTGTAATATGAGCAAAGCAGTTCAGGGAGCTCAACTGGCCCATCGGACTGAAAGCGTTATTGGGCAGATGAAAGAAGACAAACTGGCCATCACTATTCCTAGCATCTTAACTCTAAAGCCCTTCTGGCTCCAGTCATGGGTTGATGCTCTGTTATTAAATGGTGACCAGCTTACAGGGGACTACACGACATGTAGGATGACATTAGTGGACAGCTGGATGGAGACTGCCATGGGAATGCGTCTTCAGGTCAGTGAATTAAACCTGCGGTGTACTGGTAGGTAAGCCAGCACACTGTGACACCAGATTTCATATATATTGCATGAACATATTGGACTAAGCTCTTGAGATCGCAACTTTATATATTCATAAAATCAGTCTAAAAAATACATCATGGTCAGAATCTTTCCTGAGCAAAATGTACTCTTTTTTGGAAGCCCGGGCACCGAGGCAGGCTGAGACAAAGAAACTGAAAAATTAAGTTGGCTAATCTTGGATGACTATGAGAGGCTGTTTCCTACCCTTAAACAGGGCTGATTGGAGGTGGAAGATTCACAAAGCTCCAGGTGATTTCCATAAGAAGAGGAGGACGGCTTCTTAATGGGGGTCAGTGCCAGGGCCGGAGTGTGAATTGGCAGGGGTGCGTCAATTAGAGCGCAGCCAAAGCTCAAGCTAACGATAAGGCGAATGGATGATAGAGAGGTGTAATCTTCATTAGAGGCGTATAAAAAATATGATGGTCTCACAAAGACATGGCAAATGAGAGTGTGGCAGAGGGCAAGGAGTGAGATGCCTCCACTTACCAGCAGACTCATCCTAAAGTACTTAGGACTTTATCACAAGTGGAATACTGTACAGCTTTATGTTAACATAAACATTCACTTTCTGCTCTTGTAGGTTACGTACAATTCATCCATTCCCCCTGGGTGCTATAATTCACTAGACTATGGATAGTTATATATAGATGAATTTAATATCAAGCCATATATAATTAAAATCGATGTAAAGGTATACCGTAAGTTAACTCGTGAAATGGTTGAACCTATTTGTTTGTTTGCTTGCTTGCTTATGTGTTTATTTATTCATTTACTGACGTATTTGCTTGCTTATCATTTTTATAATTTAGGAATTGACAGTTTACCTCTCCATGTGTGAGGCTTGCTACAATATATAAAAGTACACACAGTATTCGGTAAATAATTTATTCAAAGCATTCAAATTATTATTTCATTACAGAAGTGTAATTTTTGCCTTTATCTCATATTTGATTTGATCTTTTTATCAATCCACACATTCATTCATTCATTCATTCATTCATTCATTCATTCATTTACACCATTAAATACACACAATATTACAGAGGGTAGCACGCCACATCAGCTGCCTGTGACTAATTAAATACAATCTCTAGCATATGTTGTGTGCGCATCTCATCCAGGGTTAAATCCTTGTCATTTTCCCACTTGGATATTGTTGCTAGTGGGGACTAAAATTTGTCAAGTGTTACTATATTGATGTTTAAAACTCATTTAGAAATTCAAAACTCAAATCGTTCAGTCATCAAATGCAAAGGAAGTTTCCCTAGAGGCCATGCAGAGGCCCTCATAGCTAACCTCAGTCACCTACAGGAGTGCGATCTGGCTGAGAGAGCAAATTTATCTTATATTAGATATAAAGGGTGGAGCAGAATCACTAAACAAGTCAGCCAGTAGAAAAATCTACCTCTAGAGAGTATCTGGATTTGGTTGTCTGCTAGACAGGAGGTCAGAGTTGTGCCATAGTGGGTTGGACAGGTTTAATGTATTTCCCAAATAAAATATTAACTAAATTATTAGATGATTGTTTAAATAAAGACATTCTATATATCATATGGTCTCTTTTTTAGTCCAAATACGTCTGTAAGGAATGTCTGCAGCACTACAGTTCAGTGCTTTAGTTCAGTTTGATTTAACAGCTGGTATCTAAAAGAGAATTCTGATCCAGCCCAAAATGAATGCTGCATTCACTTCTTGTATTCACAACTGAACTGCTTTCTCACTGCAATCGAACTGTATCAGACCTCACTTGGAATCGGGCCGAGGCCACCTCACTGAGATGCTTTGGGAAAGGTTGTTTTGTTCTGCAACACCCAAGTGTGATTGCTGTGTTCGCACCTGCACAAAAGAAAACGCACAAATCAAATGGAATAAACGGACGACCGACACCGCAAAACACGCACCAGTAATCGCAGCACTGTATATGCAACTGTTCTTGATGTGACTACATTATTTACCTGTAATAAGAAGGCAGACATTGTGAAGACAAACTAATTAACAAACTGCCTACTCTCTGACATTTAGTGCTTTGTGCCGGGAAGCACAGCTCTTTGATGTTGAGCTGCGGAGAAAGGTACACGCTTAATAAGGTAAGATATTAAAGTGCACACGTGTGAAGAGTGTTCACAAGTGTGTGAGAGCAGTGGGCGAGCTCAGAGGCAGAAAGGAATTTGATTACATTGCGTCCACCTATCCAAACGAACCCATCATGTGAACATTGTGCATCCAAGCAAACAAGCAGCTCCAGAGCCCACATAGCCAATCTTACACTATTTAAGTGTATATAGGGGGAAAAAAAGACAATCTGCCCTATTGAACGGCTTTGTCCCCTTAGGCCAAACTGAAATGGTAATGTGTAGCACATTTCCAACGAGTCTCCTTTTATATTTCTGTAGAGAAAAGCAAAGGGAAAAGCAGCAAACAGTGTGGTTTCAGGATCTCATAAACCTGTGAAGAGAATCGTTGGAGCAGATAAATTTGCAACGCCACAGTGCAATTAAAACCCAATTCAATTTGAGTGCACACCGTCCATCTGTCAAAGGGAAACAAAAGCTGAGGAGACGCATTATTAGCAAGTCCCCGCTCACGTTCATTTGCTTGTGGAGAAACGTGCACACTGGAAGAGACGCATGTTAAAGGGCCTGGGCTGTGCAGTCAGGGCAAAATCTTTCTGAACAGATTGCTAAACACAGCTGCAATCCAGTGACAAAATGCACTTCCTATAGCTTTCGGTGTTCATAAAATAAGGAGCGGAACTGACTTACAGAAGTCATGCATTTTCAAACAGATCAGTTTTTAGTTGGTTATTTATTTCACGTTTTTTTTCAAAACCAAACAGAGGTGTGTGAGAGCACTACTTGTATTCCAGTCTTCCAGAGCAACGTAGTACCACATAGTGTGAGCTGCAAAAAAGATATCAGCCTGAATGCATGGATTTTTGCAGAATAAACAACCATGTGTCACTTAGTTGAATTATTAATGATTAATGCTAAAAACACAGACAGTTCGAGTAGAAACAAAGGAATGAAGAGCAAAACACGTAGCAGGATTTTTATACTTGTAGTGCTATTAGGAAATAAGAAAGGTTGAGCAAAAGTAATCCACCCATCAATCCACCCATATTAGTTTAGACTTCAGAACAGGCCTGCGTTTAATATTAATAAGCATTAAAATCAGTAAAGATATTAAAGACAATCAGCTAAATTTACTTATATATATATATATATGTTAACAGTACGAGGTCAACTTCTTAAAGACACACAGCACTGAACTAACCTTACAACACACACAAACTGTTACAGATATATGTTTATTTCTGGAGCTATGATTTATAGTGTCATCATCCCTTAAGATTGTTCACAATTATAATGAATTATTTGAGCTTTGCAGCCATGATTTGTGTATTTGTATGTGCTTGAGAGAATCACTGTGGTGTTCTTGGTTCCATTAAGATCCAAATCCATTAAGGTCTCTCATAATCCTATTGTCCACTTCAGAATCTAGCAGATAAAGATCTTTATTATGTGCGCGGATGTTCAAGGGAGCGCATCTCGGTGCTTTCAGCCTAAAAATGCTATCAACTTCAAAAGGTGGAAGAGGACATCAATTTAAAATCAGAAATGTATCTGGGATCTCTACGCTCCTTAAACTACAATACATCTCCACTGATTAAAATACATCAAAGCCTCGTCATTTGTTCCTCTGAGCAATAAGGGTAGATTTTAATTGCAAAATGTTAAACCTCACAATTAAAGGCTTTGTGCTACTTAAAGCTAGCTCAAACAGACACCAAAGGACAAGCATACAAATTAGATGCGGGGAAACGCAGCATGCGCGAGCGAAGGGAATTAAATGGTGCCTTTAAAAGCTCCCTGCAAAATGATAATGCTTCAGATTCATCACTGTGTGTAGTGATAGTATTATGGAAAAATCAGCCAACAGATTGCACTTTCATGAGCTCCTGTCCTCCCCCGTCTGAAGGAGATTCTTTAAACAGAGAAAGGGAAACTGTGAAGTAAAAGGAGACATCAACCTGGTGCGCCTGCCATTAATAAAAAAGAAAAAAGAAAAAAAAAAAGAAAAAAAAACCCTGAACATTTTGTATCTACACAGCTCCAAAACTGGAAACATCCTGCCAACGCAAACAGGTAGTCAATTTAGAGTCGACGGATGAGATAAAAGACTAGTGAGGTGGTACTCTGTTGCTGCAATTAGATTAGCTCGCACTACAGAGAGCCTCGGCAGCCAAACATCAATACACGAGAGCTTTACAAGAAGCCCAGTGGATATGAAAAACAACTGCAACTAGTCTTAAAGCTGGACGGGGAGCAAAAAGCCATTCAACTTTCTCACCAAGTGTTCATCACTACCATCGGACATGGCCAAATGAATCTAATATCAGATATAAAAGCTTCCAATTTTTCCTGCCGAGCACAAACAGTAGCCAATTCTCAATTGAGCAGTGAGGCATAAAAACGTCATTCCAGGACTAGGATTATTGAAGACGTTCAAAGAAAGGTTCAAAGACAAAAAAAAACTACTTTACTAAACGAGAAAACATGAATAGCGAAGCGATGCCAGCTGGTATACATGGACTAGTGCTTTTATGGTCTTTCAAAGATAAAAAGACATCAATATGAGGTTTCATTTTTGGCATCTACATCAGATTATCTGCTGTTAACACATGTCTCAAAGTGGGGATTACTTTAGTCTTTTGTGGAATCAAGCACTACAGCAACACAAATGGTTGTAAGAAGTGGAATGAAGGCAGGGCAGGGGCTGAATTCTTTCTAGACCAGACTGTAGATTACTGCAGTGCAACACACACCCAGTAGTCAAATGTAGTGATTTTTTATTTAAATAAATGATTAATAATGTTAGGGTGTTTTATTATTAACCGTACTTTTTAATGCAGTGTTGACCTACATATGCTGGTTTAGATTTGCTTTTGGTTTGATTGGCTCATTATTTATTGGAGACGTGTTGTGATTGGTCATCATATCTGTTGTTAGGAATTGCTTCAGCTCATGCCGTTTGCTCTGTTTCGTATTCAGTGTAGAGAATACCATGAAACGAATGGAACTAAGTGTATTAGGGACAAGAAACAGTAAAAAATTAAAAAAGAGAGAGAGAAAGAGAGAGAAATCAGGATTGCTACTGCTTGTCTGCCTGCATGTGTGTATAATAGCTCACCCCACATCATGATATGGGACCTCATGATATAATGCATTGCTCAAATCTAAAATTTCCATAGTAACCTATTGTTAGACATTTAATTTTAATCCTGCCATCTAATGTCACAACCAACCATCACTGAGTCCTAGACCCTCTAAAAAACCTAGCTATTACTGAGGGCTGCATTAATTAATACACCACAACAGTCACTGAGGGCGTCTAACAGACCCTCAGCAATAACATTTAGATCTGTTTGTCAGAAGTGCAATTCTCACGTCCCAGAAGAGTATTAATGAAAAAATTCTCATCGCTAACCAATCCAGGGTCGGACAGGATGAGAGCAGAGCGGTGAAGGGAGCCAGCAGTGGGACATCATGTGGGTGACGAGAAAGTGTGACCTCTCATTTCATTCTTTAATAAAGTCGCACCCAGGTGGCCTCGAGGCCTTACAGTTGTCTGGGGCTCTTGAGCACTAAACAGTAGTCTACTCAACACTTCTCCCTTCCCCTTTCAGGCTACACAAACACATTCGCATTGTTTCTCTTTCTACACGGCGGTCCGCGAGTCTGTTATCGTGACGAAGCCCCTCCTCGATGTCTGCTGGCGAAACCTTTTCCATTGCCTCACTGATCAACTTTCAGTCCTCTCTCTAACGGCCATTGTGCAACGACTCGTGTGAAGAAACTCTTTGAGCTACGAGCAGTGGCATGCGATCTGTGTTACGGCTGTCAGATCACTCTGTGGTTACAGGTTTTGAAAAACTTGAAGCCAGATGACTTGCTGCTCTGGTAGCCGAGGATACAAGACGTGATGCAACGTTTGCCTGTTTGGCAACATTATTACAATTTAACAATCAAAACTCAAAGCAAAACAATTTGTTCGAATAAAATATGCTGCACTGCTTGTATGTTTCTTTCTTTTTTTTTTTTTTTCTTTTTTTCTTTGTCATTTGCAAAGCATAGCAACAATTAGCTTAAATCCTTGCAGCTGACAGACTGGAGCTAAACTTGCCCCAGGCAGGTCATTTTTCAACTTGATACACTGATCCAAATACAAACACCGAGTGAGGCCCGAGACGCCGTTGTGCAAATGATCTGGGTGTAATACTTTCATAACTTCCTGCACAAAAGGAACCCTGTGGCAAGTCTCTCAACAGGCAAGCCGGTCAGAAAAACATTCAGGTTATCAGAATTTCTGCAGGCCATTTCTTTAATTAGCTTTCATAATTTGAGTCGTGATAATGTCACATGATTGATGAATGGAGTCTTGAAAGGACAGTGGAAAGTTAAATAAATTCCTCTTCGGAGTCGGCAATCGTCTGAAAATAAACATCTTCTCTGACAGATGAAAAGATTCTTCTGACTGTGTGCTGAAGCAGAAAGCACACAAAACCAACACACCCACACACCTGTCAAATCGCACCCATTATCAAAGAAAGCAACTGCTATTTACTAACTCAACTTCTTTTAATACGAATTGATGCTGCACACTTCTTTAACAGTCTTCTTCATTTAAACTGTGATCTCGTATCCTCCTCATTTGCCAGAACAGCTTTCATCATCAAGATACAAAGCCGAACACCAATCGCAAAAAATTATCGCACTAGGATGCTGGTGAGAAGCAACGTGGCTTGCCACCAACTTTTCTGACACATACCTATTTCTCCGGTGGGTAGCAGGTGCTGAGTGAGGATGTCTACCGAGAGCCTTTCTAACTGACAGCTGGCGGGAGGAGACACAAACAGCTGCAGCTGAGCATTGGTGGAAAAAAAAAACTGGGGAAGAGTGAGAGAAAAGAGAATACAAACAGCTCCAATACCCCCAGGGTTGTCAACACCAATCCCCCCAACCCGCATCGCTTTTAACCAGGCAAACAGAGGAAAAACTGTTGCCGTCACCAAACTCCCAGTCTTTGGGTAGATTTAGGAGCTGGTAGAGAAATGACTGACTGTATAATACTGTATATGAGCTGCCATATTTGTTGGTTGTAGGAGTAAATAGCAGAGCAGTGTCATATTTAAGACTGGATATAATAAGGGATGACAGAAAGGGCACTGTTCTTATTGGAGGCTGCTTGCATTAAAATACATAAGATCAGCTTTAGTGTTTTTGTTTGGCTCTGCCAAGGTTATTGGAGGCTCATTCCAAATTTCCTGAGGGGGAACTTTGTGAAAAATGACTCTGTGTAGATAAATCATTCGGCCCCAATCAAAAGCAAAATCGGTGTTGAAGACAAAAGACGCTGACGAGGGGCGAACAATGGAGAGCGTGAGATGTGGCGATCACAGGAGGCGGCTCTCGTAGGCAGCGCAGGTGGGCATTGACAAGTTAACTGAGTGCTGGAGTCACATGTGGAGCTGCTGCGCTCGCAACAGACGCGAGTTTCGCAGGGCAAACGTGCTGCAGCAGGCGCTCCGCAACCTGCCGGGATTAATAGGTGAAATCCGCACCATTTGCGACACGTGAGAGTGCAGACTCGGAGAGCAGACGTGAAAGAGCAAAACGCAGCGCTGAAGCCATGGTCACATACATAAGCAGTCGCAGATGAATAAGTAACATATCATTTTTATGGCCGGCACTCGCCAGCCATTAATGGGGCCATATGAGCACAACCTTGAGATGAAATGCCTGCCATGTTTAATCATATTCCGTAATAAATTGCCTTTAACAATTGGAATGAAATGGACGCTCAGTGCACTCAGTTAATTGTGGACGCACGGCGTGCAGATACAGAGATCCAAACCGGTGTTCAGGTCAGTACATTTCTCTAATAGAGAAGTGGAGACACTCTTAGGTGTCTGCTAGTTGTTTTGCATGGATATAAATCTGTTCTGCAAGTCCTGGATCCGAGAAGTTCTTCAAGCTCCTTCTAATGTAAACAGCCATTCTTCAATATAACTGCAACAGCAGAAAAGGGTGGGTTTAAAGGGTTGTGCTCCCATTGCCAAAACAAAAGCCGGAAATCCCACATATATTTGTTCTCTCTCTCTCTCCCTCTCTCTCTCTCCCTCTCTCTCTCCCTCTCTCTCCTTACCTTCAGCAAATAGTGCCTGAAGCTGGTAGCCACCTGCAATGCATTTTCTTTCTCCCCTCGACATTAAAGTCCTTCACAGAACTCAAAATTTAATAAATCACCCGCGAGTCTGACATAGTTTATCTCATGGGGTCTGCCCTGACATGGGAGGAGTCAGTGGACAGACAAAGCCACATGATAAGACATGAAATTAACTGCACTTAAAAGTTAGAAAGGAATGTGTCACCTCAAAGCCTTTTTTTCCCCCTTTCTTTTCTTTTCTACTGGCAGAACAGACAGACTCCTTTTGGGCTATATGTCCATTTAACCTCATTTGCATCCTCAGTGTCACCGTATCACTCCTGCGCAGATACCGTTATGTTCCAGAGCTTTCATTAAGACCTAAAGTTGACATCCCTTTTACTGGGATGTGGCGGTATAAATCACAGCCTTGGCGCCCGCACATCTTGATCAAAGATCTGGCGCTATCGTGCCATGTTTCCTTTCACATAGCAGACAGGTCAGACACCACTCATCACTTACGGCAGAAGAGAGTTATGTCGGTACATTTTATCTTCCTTATGCCTCCATGTTATCTCCTCACAGCATGCTAAATAACTTCCATTATTTACATTGACAAGAGAACTATACACAGCCAATGTGGAGCACATAGACCTGGTTTCAGTCTGCTGGGTCAATCCATGTCTAAAAGCACTTATTCAACTGCAATATTACTTTTTTTACTTGCATTTGCATTAAACTAACTCATTCTCACAGTGACTCTAAAACTACTTTTTTGCATAACCGCATTTTATACAGGCATGATGAAGTTGCGAACAAAGAGTTTGGGATTCTGAGTGACGGCAGCGGTGACCTGTGTGTATGTTTGAACAGCTTAATAAGCTCTTAGCCGTGTCTTTTATTAATAACACTCCGAGTGAGCAGTGGGAACGGGTTGACCCTGAGTCTGCGCCTAATCTTTTCTGATTCAGGCTGCTCTGCCGGCTATCTGTTTCTCCTGCTGATGTCTTCCTGCTGCGCCAGCGCTGTCAGCACACTGGCCTTGCTGTGGCTCAGCCACTATCTCTGTCTGGGGTGTGCTGAAAGAGCCTGTCATACTCTGACACTCCTATTGGCTTGACCCTGACCCTACACCTTTAATTATCCTGCCTTAAATCTCCGCCCACGGCAAAAAAAAAAAAAAAAAACACAATATGTATCAAAGCAGGCTGAAATATATTATATTTGTGTCAGAGTGATCTGAAGCAGTACGGCACTATCTGCTACTTTGAGAATAGCAAGTGACACAGATGTTTCAAGAACGAATTACATAATGCCTCCATGTTGAAGAACGCTTTTCAACGGACAGCGGAGAAAACACAATGCTCTGACGCTCCAACGATAACAACGGCGCAGCAGATATAAATACAGTGTATTGTTCACCTCGGGTTCCTGATTTCCTTCAATTAAACATCCCTGTGACTAATGGCACCGTAGAGGCCCGTTTGATCCACGTAATCAGATCTGCAGGACGGCTATTGTCTCACATTCCTTTTCTGACATTTGAAAGGTCAAGAGTGAGAGGACATTCGATAACTGTGCACCCCCTTTGCTCCATTTTTTACAACCCTTAATCTCCCTTCACAGAATTGGTAACACATAACAGTTAATCTCTGGCTGAACGGCAAGAGCGGAAGTTATATTGCCGTTTGAGGAAAACTGCTCGATTTCTTTACTCCACTATAAAGGTAAATCTCGGAGAACTTGAGAGAAGAGAAAATGAGAAAAGATATTGTGTGTGTGAGGGTGTGTGTTTGTGTGTGTGTGTGCTGACCACAAAGAAGTGGCAGTTTATTTCAAATAAAAGCTTTTATGCCTGTACTTTCCTTATAATAACCATGTCAAATAAGGAAAATGTTCTCGTTTCCAAAACTCTTTACAACTGACTGAACTATTCCACTTTATTTTTACATATTTTATATATCCAGCAAAAAAACCTGATCTACTGACTGCCAGTGTAGTGTGAAATGCAACAAGTACAAAACAATAAAAATGAATTACACATGTTTAGGGGCTGCAAACACACACACACCCACATGCACACACACACACACACACACGTATGCCTCATTTTCTACAATCAATATTAATACAATATTAAAACATTAAGAATATATTAAGCAGCAAGTAAACAATCTGTTCCAAATATTTTTGTGTTGGAAGCAGGAAAAATGGGCAAGTGAAAGGACCTGAGAGACTTTGACAAGGACTACAGTTTGCACTGGTTAGTACCTACCGTAGGAAGGACAACTAGTGAGGCATGGCCTACCAAGTCTTGCATGGGTTATGCATGGGTGGTGAAGCCTAGCTGAACAATCTGATCCTGTAGAAGATCCAGAGAAAGATCTGCTACTAACATCTACAACATGCCTCAATGGCTTTTGGTGGCTGTTTTTAAGCAGGCAGTTTTAAAGTTATGGGTGATCATTGTATATTTATTCTTTGTATAAATGATTGATACAATTTTTAAAATGTTAATTACATAGATTTTTTAAAAATAATGAATATCTAAATGAATTAATAAATAATTAAATAAATCAATTCCGGTCTTAGATTAATTATTTACAGCTAAGGAAAAACTTTAGATTTTTATACATTATGGGTAATATTTTTTTTTAAAATGTTTTTCTGTTAAACAAATTTATAACCTATAGTTACTTGTGAACAGCATACGACATGTCATGGATCACTAGACAGCCGAGATCTGCATTTAAGGGTTAGCACAAAACACAACTGACACAGAAAATCGTATTTATTTCCCAGTAGTTATAACACTTTTTTTTTTCCTCGTCAGAGTAGTGCTTCAAAGAACACAGTCGACAGCACTGTTATCTGTGTAAAACACAATGTCTGACACAATACACAAAGCCTGGCATTCAGTTCCTGCCTCTCTCTGTGACAGTGCTCTCTTTTAAATACGTCTTATTTCTTTTAACAGCAACCTTGGGAGAGCTGCAGCGCTCTGAAGCACCAACACTTAACACCTTGTAGTCGAAGGAAACGTTTCTGATCTGCTCATGTCATTTAATCATCCGTATTCTACCGAGCTGTGCAGAAACAATTTTGCAGGATATTAACTTCCAACTAAACCCTGCTTGTGTCATTTGTGGTTTCACTCAACCAGTGGTCCCAGGGGGAGCACACCCTCCTTACAGCTGTAATGAGCTTCACGACGCAGAATAAAACCAGTTAATAGAAAGGTAAGATAAAAAAAAAAAAAAAAAAACATGCATGAATCAGAAAATATTAGCCAGGAAAAGTGTTGCTGAAAAGCTAGCTGGGTAATGTAGACAATGCTAGCCATGCTAGCTCCTTGTGGTGTGAAGGTCTAGCTGAATAGTTAATATGCCATCTCACCTTCAAGACAAGTGCAGATTTCAGTGTTTGCCTTCAGGGATACACTTTGTTAAATAGCATAGAAAATAACTTGAGAAAGAAAATTGAATGTGAAGGTTTTAAAGGGACGTCGCACAATTAGGCTGACACTAAATTATCTGCGGTAAAAACACACAAGTAAACAGTAAACCGAGTCTTTCTGAGCTAAAAAAGCTACGTGTTTTCTGGCAAAACACCTCCTTATTCCTCTCTTATGGTCCGCAGAATACAAAGGAAGGCGATGCTATCTCATGAAAACCATTTTTGTTCCATTGCAAAAAAAAAACAAAAAAAAACTAGGTCATCCTCTCATAATTGTCAATCATGCAATAAATCTCTCTGTGCCACAAATGAATACTGCACTGGGAATGAAACAAAGCTTATTGGCATGCGATGTCAGCTCGACTTAATTCATTCTCCTTTTCAGAAAAGCCTATTCACATGTGAAGTTTATGGATGTCACAGCGTCTGCTCTGGAGCAACAGAGGGATAATACATATAGACAGATGTATTATGCTGGAAAACTTTTATCAGCATAATGCATGGGAGGCTGTACAGAGCACGAAGCCTCTGTTGGATTTGATAGAACTGGTTTGATATCAGTTAGCAAAGATAAGTGTCATAAACCTGATGTTGAGCATTTAAACCGAGACACTGTGTATAAGCAATCTCTTGTAGGTGCAAATGTCCAAAATGAAGCTGCTTTGTGATTGAGGAGTGATGGTTTGATTAAAACTTGGCTTATCTTCAAGAAAAAACCACAGCTGTGAAACACTAGACAGTGCCACTAGACCTGTGTAATAGTCTACACAGTCTTCCTGACAAACAAAGGCTATAAAAGCAGGCGACGTGTGTGTGCTGTGACCACCGCTGCCTCGCCTTCCGCATCCCCCAGCCAGGTGTCATTGGTTTACACATATCTGATGGGACAGAAAGGGGGTGCGGTGGTCCACTTCCAGCAGACGAATTCGGTGTCATGTCTCTCTGGAGCAAACTGTCAGTCTTTACGGGGAGAGTAATAATAGCCGGGCACTATGGCTCACCGTGGCAGGGGCGATATTTTAAAAGAAGCTTCAGCGAGACAGTGACATTTGAGTCTGGAGGAGAGAAACTCAAGCCAAGCATCATTGAAAAAACACTGGAGTTCTTATAATGGCTCTCTCTTTCCCTCTCACAGGGCTCGGGGAGCGAGCAACGTGAGAGGCTCTGGAACGGGTCTAAAGGAAAAGACGACACTGGCTTTTGTCTGATACGGAAATACAGTGAAGATCTACTTCTAATGCACTCTGGACAAACTTGAGCAGGGTGGAGGATTGGAGTGTATAGCGTGTAAATGGGATTATTTATTACAATTGCACACCATTTGTATGCATTTTTTCTATGCGCCTTTGTATAAAAAGGCAAAAAATTATTTCTTAGGGATATCTCCCTTTCACAGACAGTCAAGCCATATGTGATACTTATGTATGCCGGGCCTTCTGTGGACACAGCAGTACACAAACACGAGTACACAGGTACAAGGTTGGCGAACAAAACAAATGTCTATTTGTCAAAAAATAAATCAAATTGTTTTTGGAGTCATAGTTAATTCTCAAGTAATAGAGGCAAATGTGTAAATGTGAGTTTACTGTCTGGAACCCTGCATCATTTCAACAGGGAGAGAGAACGGTGAAAAACACACTAATGGGATTGATGCTACAGCCAAATGCTTAGCATTTTTATTTAATAAGCAGCCATTTGTGTTTCACCTTGAAAGTGTCTTATTCAAGAAGCAAAACGCATAGCTAACAACTCCTGTGCGCAACATATGGGATCCTTAGTGGCAATAAAAAAACACTATTTGTGTTTTGTTATGATTATTATGATTCAATTTAGGCAAATTGACTTTACACACCGCTGTGTGGTCTGGGAGGAGTTCGGCTCCGGAGCGAGGGGCCTGGAGTCTTGCGTTTGTCAAAGGCTCGTCTGAGAGCAGATGCTTTGAACGGCGATAGAATTCCATTCTGGTCTCAAGTGTCATTAGCTGCGAGCCATTCGCTTTGCCAGGTAAAGATTAGATAACAATCACAACTTTATGAGATGCTCCTGGAGGTGTTGGAGCAGGCTTTTGTACTGGGCCGAGCAACGCTGTTCTTTCTGTGTGAGTTTTCTTTTTGATTTTACATTTTGAATATGTATCTAATTGGAAATTATTCAGTTGTTTTGACAGTTTGCAGTGTACTTGAGAAAGAGAGAAACTAAAAGAGCTTTCACACATGCACTGTGGAGGAGCTGTATGTGAGAACGCAAACATCTGAATCGGTTGGATCGGACATTTAGCCTGCCAGCTACAAACAACGATCTCTGTGTAACGTCTGATCGAGTCAACGTGCGCATAGAGCAGGTGAACAGAGTATTCATGACGAGCGAGTGGGCATCCTGATCATGTCCTTGATCTTGATGATGAAACTGGATAAATACAAACATTTGAGGGTGAAGAAAAGGGACTGTTTACACGAGCACAAAAATAAAAGTGTCTACAGAAACAAAGAGATTCAGGAATTTCCAAAGTCTGCATTTTGTGTCATGTCCTGCCTCATGTACCTCTACCCAGGCACCAAGCCAGTAGGTGAGAGCTCATCTGGCATGGACTGTTGTGTGCTACATGTGTGAAAGGGCAACTCCAGACCTGATTCTCTGAACACTGTCAAGCATTCATATAAATAAAAAAAACATATATTTATTAGATAGAATGAATAAATTTCTAAAAAAAAACAAAAAAAAAAAAAAAAAAAAAAAGTCTGTTGTCCGCGTAACCCCTAAAAATGCATCTGCATCCCATAATCAAAGACCCAATTTTTTTAAAGGTTTCTAAGGAGTGCTTTAGAGCCACATATTTCATGCTTTGAGGAGGGCTTGAAAGTGAATTCACTGAGCACTTATTTCTTTTGTCCTCAGAAAAATGGCACAAGCACTCCAGAGCCTGTTGTTTTTCTTTAATGGAGTCATGGTGCTCTCATTGCCCTGTAAAGTGGAGCTTGTTCTGACCTAAATGAAAACAGCCTGCAGAGCTAAATAATCACCTGTCCTCCAGGCTGGCACTACCAAAGCTGCTGACACCGTTTACCACATCCAAGCCACTACCATACCCTTCAAACCCAAATTTTATAAATATCCATATCCATCAAGAAATTTCATCTTACACAGAACAATGGCATCAGCGAGCTCAGGCTTGTCCTGGCTACTGTACTAGAAATATAAAGAAATGTTTCTATACTGAATTAACTGAACTCTGAGAGCATAAAAAAACAAGTTGGAAGACATTTCTGGAATCCCATTCGAGATTAATTCCCACAAGTATTCTTTTTTTTTTTTCCTTGCCTGTCATCTCCAATGTGAAAATGAGCTAGGGAAAATTAACTCCTGATACAGCTACGCCGAATTAGACAGTGAAAAAAAAGCACTTTTTAAGGATTCCAGCCTTGTCATTTTCAATTTTCTGCTCTTTGGACATGCGTGTATTCAGATTCAAGAACATCTACTCGGCATATCAATCCTAATTAGACAATCTGGGTCCGCGAAGGATAGGAGCGGAGTTATTTGCATAATTTAATCATAAATACTCAGTGATACATATTTCCAAATGCATTTGTACAATTATCTTTTCATCCTTGGGGCAAAAGTATTAATATGATTAGGCAATAATTCTTAAAAAAGAGCAAGAAAATAGGAAAGTGGCAAGTGCACCCTCTTTTTTAAACTCCAGCTTTGGGCTATATGAAAAATTAATTAATTTTGGGGGGGAATCAATTTCTCTACGTGACCACATTAGACAGAGCAGGGCTACAGCCCGGAATCTCCGACCAATCAAGAAATCTCATCTGCTCCCTCTAACTTCTGTCAGTAGTGTTTAACATCGCTGTACAAGCACCAGTGATCTGTGCCTTGCTCCCTAAATACAGTGTAATGTGGATGAGCAGCCGGCTAAAGACATGCCAGACCCTACAGTGTCTCTCTCATTCACACACACACACACACACACACACACACACACACATGCACACATACACACATGCCCAAAATCATGGCTTTCTCCACAGCCAATCTGTCACAGGTGCTGCAGCACTGTTCCAATTCCCTAACTATGCCTCCTCCTAACCACTTTATTCTTTTCACCATTAGAAAAAAAAAATACAGAAACATATCTGCAGTTGAAATCCTGTCAGCATCACCTAATATATCCGTTATAACATCTATAATAAAGCAGAACATGTTACATCGTCAGAATGTGTATTAATAAAAAAAAGTGCACCACCAGAAACACAATTCTCTTGCTAAGCTCTAAGCCTCCAGCAGAGACGTGCAAATCTAATCAGCTCAAAATGTTTCACTTTATAGCAAAAAAATGACGGCCTTCAGAGCCTCTTCCATGACAAGAACTATAAATAGCTAGCAATGTCCTATCAGCTATATTTATTCAAGAGCACTGAGTAGAAGAACAACTTTTACTGACTTTGGGACAGATCCACCAATATTCTCAAATCAAGTAAACATGCCAGTCTTAGTTATTCATTACATTTACATTTTTTTTATACTGACTTTTAGAAACCAATGCAACGTTTCAGTGCTCCATCCTCTTGCGACACACAGAAAACACACAATTAATTTAGACACTAATCCTATGCAACATAAGAGCTCTACCGACTCATAGCAACAAAGATAAAAAGCCGTCTGTTTATCCTCTTCCTTTCTGACCCATCAGTACAACACGAACTCGGGGCCAGAGCAGAGAAATGCATATTTGATTTGTAAGAAAGTGCTTGAATGAATTTGTGATTTTAACAAGCCTTTTAACATGCACACACACCCCCACCTCCGCCTTCAAACTCTTTCATCCTAATCAGACATCTGTCTCTCTGTTTTCTGTTTTTTTTTTTGTTTTTTTTTTAAGTTATTATCACCCTGGCTCCCTCTTGCATGTGGTTGCTGGGTGACGGGTATCTTAGCACCCACTCTGACTGGGAATGATTTGAATCCGATCCAAAGATTTCCCATGAGTACCTGTAAACACATCTGTGCCCTGCCGAAAACAAATATATCAGAAGAGCACTGCAGAGAGAGAGAGGGTGAGCAAGAGAAAGAGAGAGGAAGAGAGAGAGAGAGAGAGAGAGAGAGAAAGAGAGAGAGATAAAAATCTGCCACCATTGGTGAAGACGTAACCCCGAGCGCTAGACAAAATAATCCTACTTTCCTGTAAATGGGCCATCATAACACAAACAAAACACAAGCCTCCTTTTTTTAATGCTCTACTCTTATGGCTGGTCATGTAAATACAATTCTTGACGTTTATATTGATTCAAATTATGAAGCTGTTGCAAGAAAAAAAAATGTGCAAAATACCATTGAAATCGACATCCATGCAATTCTAGGGCTGAGAAAAAAATAGCCGACATCCCAAAGGCCTCCTGTCGTCTGGAGGTGCGTGTTTAACCTTCAGAGGTAGACAATGATTGTCAATTAACTGCTGCATTGCTGTGCATGCACGGCTTGCCTCCAGTGAGAAAGCAGCACGGTTGTGATGTTTCAATAACCCTGTAAGTTCAGATGCCGGTGGGAATGAACAGAGCCGGTGCTGTCCCACACACAAAATGAAAAGGAAAACAAGTGGCTGAAGTATTGCTTCTCATGAGGCACTGCTGTAACTCCCATGAAAGCAAGAGATTATGGGCCTTCTATCTGCTCAGCACCGGAAGGAGAGCATTAATCTGGGTCGAGGCTCTATGTGAAGGTGCAGTAGAAACACAGAGAGGGAGAGAGAGAAAGAGAGGGAGAGAGAGAGAGAGAGAGAGTGTGAGAGAGAGAGAGAGAGAGAGAGGGAGAGTGCATAGCGAGAGCGCAGATCCTTCGCCGCTGCCGTGCAGCACATGCATTAAACACGAGCAGCCAAAGATAAACAGCTATCATTTAGCAAAAAGTAAACATGAGCATTTTGTCATCATAATAGTGTGGGAATTAATGCAGTGGGTGTAGTCATGTTCTGGGAAAATCTATTTGGCACTCTGAGTATGCAGTACATAAAAAGAAACATACACAAATTCCACTAGGTCACCCTAAAAGACCAGGTTTCTCAATACGGTTTCATGTATGGCTCGGGATCCTCCACAAACATCTGTGCTACTTTGCTGCATGATCAAAACTCAAGTGACCCATGAATACTCGAATTAGGAGCTAAAGTGCAAACCTTTCTGCTTAAAGTGGCAAACATACACACACAGATTCAATCAGCAGTGTAACGAAGAGAGCTGCTCCTCCCGCGCCATCTGTTTGTGTTCCATCTACACAGGATATCTTTGTCCATACAAATGATGTAATTCTCCAAATGGGAAGCAGCCATGGCGGATATGATTGATTTCAGCATAACACCGGCAGTACCAGGTGCTTTCAGAGACCATTACAGGCCTCTCCGTGCAGCCGTAATAGACGAGCACTTTAGCGTCATTAAAGCAATATGTAGCACTGCATTATCCTTTAACCCCATTGCTGGCCACACTCAGTGCCAACCTGAGTTCAAAACACACACTATATCACTGTGTGATGAGGATTAAGACTTCACAGCTTTAAGGAATACAGTCATGCTCACTGTAGATGCACTGGTCAAACAAACCCAAAAATAAAAGCATGATGTATGGTAAAAAGCACTGATTTAGATTTCCCTATTTTATTTCAATGCTTTTAATGTTTAGGAAAAACTGACTTTAAATATATTAAAGCATATGACATGGGTCAATGCATAACATGATTGGTATGTAAGACACCATTGTTCTGTAACTAAAAAAAATTGTGATATTGTGTAAATACGTTAATAACTACACATTAATATGCAGTATAAATGAGCTAATTATTCTAAAAAATAACAAAAATAAAGCATGTGGCCTTTCCCCAAATAAATAACATGTCATGTAAAAACAATTAATTTAATGTTGTCAATAATTATTAAACTAGTGTTTTTATTATTGTTATTATTATTATTATTATTTGTTTTTATTGTTTATTTTTGTCTTTTTACTTACAATTAGAAGTTATTTAAGGAGAGAGGTCACATGTCTTGCACCCATTTAACAGTAATCTATGTTTCCACTACTTAAAATTAGCTGGGGGCAGTGAATCCTTCCTCGTTATTGACAGTATGCACTTACTGACCACAAGCTTTTTCACAAGCTTTTTCACACACTTTTTCTAACTGAAGTAAAAAAAAAAGAAAAGGAAAAGGAAAAAGAAAAACACAAACGCAAAGACTACAATTAATTGAATGTACTAAGATTATATACAGTTCACAATACTTAATAAAAGCCAAAACGTAAGAGGACAAATTATGTTTTTTTTTACATGTTTAAAAATATTGAGAGACCAAAATAGGTGAAATATTATAAATTAAATTAAAGTAATTTAATTAACAAGGTCAAGTTCATTTTAAAAGTATTAAATGTTTGCAAATGGGCAGGTTTATATAGCAGTGTGTAAACACACCTAGCCTTTACTCAGGAAAAAGACACTACAATATCTGTTACTGTACACCCTCGTTTATTAGTTTGTCATAATCAATTCTGCTATGAGATTTAAGCCCAAAATTCTGAAATTATTCTGAGCTATCATATTCAAAACTTATCTTTACAATCAGATATTGGAGGAAGCATACACAGAAAAAACAAAAGGCCAGTGTTATATATTCAGTGCTTATTTATAAGGGTCCAGCTGGACGCATATGATGACTGTAAAAGTTAATCTTAAACACGCTGCTGTTTAGCTGTGTACTTTGTCACTAGCATAAAAGTTAATCCAGGACAATGATGTTCTAGCTGTGTTGCTTGTGCCAGTGGTTTATAAATTAATCTAACACATTGTTTAGCAATATACTTTGTGTAAACGCTGTAAAAGTCTAACACACTGATGTTTAGGTGTGTGTTTAGTATCAGTTGTGTAAATGTTAATGTAACACTAATGGTTAGTGTGTATTTGGCATGAGTGGTGTAAATGTTAATGTAACACAATGATGTTTGGTGTGTATTTAGTATTAGTTGTGTAGTAGTTCATGTAACAGTGATGTTCAGTGTATATATTTAGTATAAGTTGTGCAAGTGTTAATGTAACACACTCAAGGTTAATGTGTATATTCAGTATTAGTTGTGTAGTAGTTAATGTTACACACTGATGTTAATGTGTATATTCAGTATTAGTTGTGTAGTAGTTAATGTTACACACTGATGTTTAGTGTATATTCAGATTAGTTGTGTAGTAGTTACTGTAATGTACAGTGTATATATTTAGTATTAGCTGTCCAGATGTTCAGGTAGAGTGTA
>JAOVVF010000047.1:25810348-25831198 GCA_028565595.1 Duopalatinus emarginatus
ATTAGTTGTGTAGTAGTTACTGTAATGTACAGTGTATATATTTAGTATTAGCTGTCCAGATGTTCAGGTAGAGTGTAAAGTGTGTAGTGATGGTGTAAAAGTTGAACACGGCGGTAACGGACTCCGCTACGTCATCAGCACGGTTGAAGTCGCGAGCTCGGAGTCGGCTCTCTGCAGAGCCTCGCGCTTCTTTTGCCCTGACTAAGTAACAGTGAAGTTGGAGCTGACTGTTTGCGCGCGAAGCCGGCTGAAGAACCGGCTCTTATCGGAGCTCGCGGTGTAACTGTGCACGAGGACTGATGCCTGGTGCTTACCTGGCGTTTGTGCAGTCGTTGTAGAGCGTCTCGAAGTCTTTGCGGGAGATGAGCTTGCAGCGGTTTACGCCGGGCTGGATGGCGCCGAGACCGCGCAGCACGCGCACCTGCTCCACGTTGCACACCACGGGCGTGATCTCGAGCCGCTTCAGCTTGGTGTAGACGGTGTGCAGCCCGCCGACCAGGTGCTTCAGGAACAGATCGAAGGCCTGTGGCAGGCAGATGAGCTCCCGTCCGTCCACGGTGAACGAGGCCACCTGCGCGCCCCTCAGCTCCACCATCTTGCACTCGTTATTTTGCGGGGTGTTCTCCACGGGTGACGGTGTAGAGTACACGGGCTTAGATGCGAGCGGAGTCGGAGTGACGGCAATCGGTATGGCCGGGCTTCCCGCCGCCGCTCTCAGCTCCGAGCGGAACGGGTTCGCAGCGGCCGGAGCCACCGACGGACACGGAGACGAAGTGGTCGACGGAGAAGAAGTGTTCACCGAGGAGGAGGAGGAGGATGAGATGGGAGACGGCTGGACCAGAGAGGAAGGGGGGATCAAAGCAGCCGGCACGGCCATGTTCAGCTCGAGCACGCGATAAAGTTCAAAAAGTGGGCAAAAAAACCCCAAAGAAAGGAAAAAAGTAACGCGCGAGTTGAATAGATATAGAAATCCACAGCAGTGCGCTCCGCCGAGAAAAGTAAAAAAAAAAAAAAAAAGGAGGAGAAAAGGCGTCTGTAGTAATGAATTAGACTGCGCACGGCGGGACGACCATTTGGAGATTGGAAGAGAGACACAGAGAGAGAGACCGAGACAGAGTGACAGGAAGAAAATGAGCCGAAAAGTGCAGCTCGCTCTCTGGGATGAGTTGTTGTTGTCACAAGGTCCAAAGAGGGAGGAGCTATTGGACACTGTCGGCCTTTGAAGCACGCGCACACTGTCTGCGTCCGAAAGCGCGCAAGAAAGCATTCAGTAATTTCCCCCAGTTAAAGCGATTTACTGGAGTTAGCATATATTTTCACACTCTTTGGTACCGAGTGCAATTGGAAGACGATGCTATGAGCGGACCTCAGGACAGACATTAAACTTTAAACTCTCCCGCAAATAAACTCTGACTTTCTTATTCATGCATCAGCTCCTGGATGACTTTTATTTCCAGGATGAGTTTATCTATCAGTCAGTCGGTCTCTTTACCTTGCTTTACCGTTCAGATCCACTACACTGTTCTGTATTAGGAGTTCTCTGTACTGTACTAGAATAAGCAGATATGAAACCTGGGAAGGAAAAAGACTCCTCTTATGATTGAAACTCAGAAAATATAAATACACTCTATTTTATAACCTTAGAATTGATGCTTTGCTCATTTTATCAATAAATTAACAATAAATTACCTTCTGTGCATATGCTACACCCCTCCTCATACTTATATCAATGTAAAATATCACTGGAAGCCGAGTTTTTTTTGTCAGTATGAAAGAAAAAATCCTTTGGTCCCTGTCACATACCCTTTCTTCTTATTTGTACTCCCACCTGTGCACACACACCTGCCAACCTGACAACCCCCAAGCGTGGGAAGGGGTTTCGTGTGTCATTTCACTGTGTGAGGTTGGTCATTTCAAGAAGACTTTTGTGAACTAAATCTGGGCTGAGAAGCACAAAGGCCATGTATATATATACACACACGCACACACACATACACACACACACACACACACACACAAATGAACTCGGAGAAACCCCTGACCTTTCTCTATTTCGCTAAAACAATATATATACCAACATCTATTACTCTGGTCTGAGAGACTCCCAAACATTTTCTCACATTGTACCGCATGCAAGTGACTAAGAGTCAAAACAGAGTTGTGTGTTAAATTATAGGTCTCTGTATTTTTACTTTCTGCTATGTAAGAAATGACAGTGTATTGTCTGAGAGGTCAATCTAGGTTCTTGCTCTGATCTCCTGTGACTACACATTTACACAATGAAGAAACCTTTAGTGTTTTACTGTCCCATAAAATATTAAATGTTCCTTATCATTAATGTTTCCAAGCAGAACACTCTATTTCTTTTTCTATGTAGATATAGATAATGATATCTTACTATGTATAAAGATAAATACCTCTGCAACATTTGGCAATATGGTCAAATAATTTAGGAACATATTGCAGGAGTGAGGTAGTATTTGGAGAGGGAGTGTGTGTCCAAACAAGAGGACAAAGTAGAATTTAGTTATTACAAGAGTGAATCTGAGGGCTGAGGCTGACTCCTGTGCCAGCAATTGCCTATGAATTGTTAAGATTTGATTCCAGCTCCATAGCTACAACAGAGTGCAAAAAAATACAAAAAGAAAAACATCTTTTTAATTTCCAGTCTTACGTACAAAAAAACAAATGTGTGTGTCTCCTGTGAAAATCTGAACATAAGGCAAAATTAACATTAAATATTTTGATATGATCCTCTCAGTCTCCAGTGTATGACATCTGGCAGAATTATAAAAGATATGTCAGGAAAAATCTGCAAAGATTTGCCAAGCAATCTGGCAGAGTTAGAAAAGACATATCAGGAAGACCTTGTGTCTGAGGGGGCTAGACTAAAGGGAGGCCAACTATTACAACTGAGAGGATCCAAAAGATGTTCAGGGGTATACAAAGAAACTGAAACTAGATATACTAGTATAAAGGCAAAAGGTGGTCATGCCAGGTCTTACAGAATATTTATAAGATAGTTAAAAGAAGATTCAATTTTTTCACTGTTAATATCTTTTATTAGCCAATATCTTGGCTGTTAATGTACATTATGTGACAAGTTGTGTGAGTTGTGAAAATAAAGAAACATCAGGAAACCTAATGAAGGAATTAATAAATTTGTTTCCAGTATTAATAATTAAATTTTAAACATTTCTCAGAAGTACATAATTACTATTAAACTCAACAGGTATTTTGATTATAATATTGGAGAACGCTATCCAACACATCACTGTAATACCTCTTCTAAGTGTTCCAGTGGTCTGGTGACTTTAGAATGAGAAGGATGTAGCACCTGATTCTTTATTCTGATTCCTTTTCATACCCAGTCAGTGAGCTGTCCTGTCGTATAGCTGGAGGCAGAGTCATCCTGGTAGAGACCACTCCCATTTGGATAAAAGTGTTACATTAAAGTGTAAAGGTGATCAGTCAGAAGAACTTTGTATTGATTTGCAGTGTCTAATATCTCTGTGGGGGGCATGTGGACATGAACCATGCCAACAACCAAAGCCACTGGACCCTTTACTGTAGGGGTCAAGCATTCAGCAGTTCTCTTGGTCTTTCGTGCATTGTGAAGGATGATTCATCTGACCACATCACGGCTTCCCACATCTACTAGACCAGTGATTTTGGTTTATCCACTACATACCTCTGAGATGCGCATTTGTCTTTATAATACCAGGTTTATACATTGCAGCTCTTATCTCTTTATGTAGTTTTCTTATCCCATATTGATTTTCTCAGCCACTATATACACATTCTATACACGTTGTGTTATTTGCATTGTAATGCTTTTGGTTTTTTGCTTTGGTCTACATTCATAGCTATATTGCCACATAAAAATCAGATAAGATGTCTACGGGTAATATAATTCGTTGAAGGGTACATACAGCATATCTGTTATTACTGCTGAAGAGAACATGATGGTTACTAAGACCAATAATGATTCCATGACTGTTCATAAGCCTTAAACATAAAATGCATCAAATAAAATATAGACTGCCCTGTGACTTTATAGTAACCAAGCATGTCTATACAGCAGGGGAGGAGGTGTGCAGCAAAGCTGTACGCAGGATAGAGTTGCTGTTTTCTGTCGATAAGGTTCTGAAACGCAAGTGTAGGTGATGCGTCTGGATTGCATTTCATCGGTGAGCACACCAAAGCAGCATCAGGACTGATGATGTAACGTCTGGGGTGCAAGCTGGTGCTGGTGTCATTAACAAACAAACAGCTCAGGTTTTTGGATCTTCCCTGTTTGTAGAAATACTTTAGAAAGCTACTTTTGTGAAATGCCGTATTCAAGTGTAATGTAAGACCAAGTTCTGGGACAAGGTGATTTATTGGAGCAAGAACTAGGAATCTACACCTACCCCTATACTGTTTCCAGTTGCAGCACCACAGGCTCTAGAAAGGCATGTTAGGTAGATGGGCCTTAAGATAAGTAAGAGAACCCTTTCACAATTACCATTCAGGGAAAGAGGTAGTGTGAAAATCAATAACTGCTTAAAATTCATAGCCAGACAATCCATTTGCCCTTTATGTTGCTAACCTTTGCTTAAATATTCACCATATTAAGATTTCATTATAAACAATGAATGTCACAATAGTTTGCCTAGCGTTTGTCATGTTAGCATGGGTTAACTACAAATTAGTCATAAAAATCCCAACAGAAACGTGCAGGTGACAGTGAAACATGGGACAAGGCATCAACAGGATTGAACTATTAAACTCACATTCCTAATTTTTTTTCACCACCCATTTCCTGTTATATTCACTGAAAAAATACTTTAAGATAAGAAAAACCTGAATAATAACCTATGGAATTACGGGATTAATACACGAGGTAGGCTTGAGGAATCCAACCTCCATTAAAGCTGTAGAAACACAGCAGGACCTGCCATGATAAAGCCACACATTACAGTTACACTAACGCATTTCAACCATAAAGATTTAATGCAATAATATTTATACTGTAAAGTACAAATATGCAGTTAAAACAGATTAATAACTGAACTGAAAGTTTCACATATTCTTGGAATAAACTGACATTAAATAATGGTAGAGTCTCTTTAAATGACTCCTAATGACACTCTTTCACTGTATAGGCTTCATATACAGGACTTGGCAGAAGTTTTAATCCAGAGCAATTCATCTAGCAGAAACATTTCCATGCTAGCTTAAATACATCAGAGTCTTTGAGTACAATGCATTAATGTAATAATATACGTTTAAAGTGCTTGATGAAGAGGGAGATCTTCAATCTTTTTTGAATACAGCCAGGGGAAGTTCATTCCCGAGGTGCCAGTACAGAAAAGCATCCTGATGTGTGTATTCCTTGTATCTCAGTTTTAAAATCAGACTTAAACTAGAGCTGCATTGGAAATGTGACCTATTTATGTTAATATATTATATAGTCATACTTTTGAACAACTTTGTGTAAATTTTCTTACGTAGCATTAGTGGCGTTTAAATGCGATATACACACAAATGTTGTCAAATATGTGACATATGCAGATGAAAGATGTTGCAATTGAACAAGAAATGTCATTAGCAGCTTGTGTTTCCTATAGAACAGTCCACATACCAGCTATGATATTTAATTGTGTCATGACAAATGCAGCAGGAAGTGAAAAAGGCATAGAGCAAACTTGTACTGCTCTCAACCTTAATGAATAACCATATAACCATGCATTATAGCAGATTAGTATTAAAATGTAGAGCTGTGATATGACTCCTGTATGATCAATGACACTGCGTATTGGTTGAAGTAATAATTTATTCATTGTATAAGGCTTTAGTAAAACAATGTTGAAAAGCAATTTAAATTAAATTCATTTAAATGTCAATTCTCATGGTTAGGATTTTTCTGTAATTGGCTATTTAATTAAAAATAATTTTCATAGTCATTAATAAAGCCTGCAACTTGTAGTGCACTGACATGTTTTAATTACATGGTATTAACAAAATTGATATGCTTTAGAAAGCATAATGAATAAGAAATAATTAGACCAATCATACATCATCCCTCTTATAGGCATTAAGTGTATTTCAATATAATTGATGAACTCTGAAAAGAGAGATAAATAACTTTAATTGCACAAAGTTGGTACCCAGTTTCAACATAACCAGGTTTAGATCATATTTGTGGATTGATTTATCATGCACACATACTAAAAACGCTATGCAGGCAATTATTAAACATGTAGCATTTTTAATATAATGTATTTATTTTATTGTTTTGAACTTCATTTATGTTCCTATTTATTAATCTTACTGCTAAGTATTAAAAGGAAATATAGTTGATTTTTATATCCATAGTATACAGTATATAAACAGTATTGTTTATATATTGTTTAAACACACCCCTCCCATGTGTGATTTTGCAGGAGAAAAAAAAACTTTATTGATCTTCAATATCTATCTCTTGGAGGTTGCATGGCATTGACCTCAACCTTGCAGAAAAGCACACTGCAAGCCAAAAGGAGAAGGGTGAAGGGCAGATGTCAAGCCAAACTGAGGGCCTGGAAGCTAGAGTGCTTTTAACTTGACACAGCAACAGACTACATAGTATTAAACACAACATACCCAGGACCCAAGTTACAGCCATTTTCATTTACATTCATGCTTAGGAATTTAGCAAATAAAAAAAAAAAAGTTTTGTTGTTGGTGTATTCACAGCACAGAATTAAGCATTAAAAAGTTGCTAAAAGTTATACATAATATAAACTGAAAAGCAACGTAAATGTGCTCAGGTAAATGCAATGATTATTCATTTGGAATCATATTGAATGCGTACTTGCTTTAGAAAATGCTGTGGTTAATGATTGCTGTGATTAATGATTGTAGCAATTTACCATTTAATACAAAGTATAGATAAAAGAGACATTTTCTAACATATTTGACCATATAAACACTACTGAATAATGATAATAAATAATGCTTATAACATTATAGTTTAGAATGCTATATTTAAGTCGTTCAATAGTTAATCATAACAATAACCATTAGATTTGATCCAGTTTTCATGTGATGCTAAAAACATTATGTGTGTATATTTTTTAAAAATTTTTCATCAATATAAATGCCAGTACCTTAATTTCCACCAAAAGAAATCATAGTGTGTTTCCGTGAGCTAATAAGCCGCATATAACTTTTAGCTTACCTGGTTATTTCAGTCTTTAAAAACTTTTTCAAAAGAGTCAGTCAACAATTATTTACAATGTCTCATACAGTATTTAAAGCACAGTGGACTTTCATAGTAGAACAAAAGATCTGTGGATATCTAAATTGCAAGGTAAACCTGTATAATTGCTGTGGCTTTGATGGTATCTGTTGTGCTCGTTGGGCAACTGCAGCAGTGATTAAAATGAATCCCTATTGACTTCTCCATTAAATTGCTGGCAGAGGCGATCCTTTGACCTTTTGCATTGATTGAACATAACAATCACAGTTCAATTGTAATGCAAAGAGAACATTTGTTATAATGTACATGAGATGCATGAGCCATTTCCACTTGGCTCAAGGTAATCAATGAGGTGACTTTAGACGGAGGCAGCATAAAGCTCCACTGCTGTCTGATTCATGGAGTCCGCGGTATATTGAACCATATAATGTGTACTTAAAAATTGTGATTTCTGGTGTCCTACTCAATACCCCTGCACTAATGGATCCTTTGCACAAACTTCCATGAAGCATTTCATCATAATTTAATGTCTGCTCTGTCACTTGAAAAGTTTTATTTTCATTGCAGTATTCATTCCTTCTTAACTTCGAAATCTTTTCACATTAATCACTTCAATTTGTACTTAAACTATATGGCCAAAATTATGTGGACAGCTGACATATGTAAGCTTTGCCTAAGATGTTGCCATAAAGTTTTTTAAAACGTATGATGTAGCATTACACTTGAAATTAGGAGGCCAAAACCTGCTTTATCTTACATTGCCAAATCATGTGCAAGAACTTAAGTGGTCTGCACTGAGCCCTGATCTCAACCCCTAGCTATCTTTGGGAGGAACTGGAATGCTGACTGCACACCAGACTTCCTCACCCGACATCAGTGCCTGACACCCTTGTGGCTGAATGGAGCAAATCCGCACAGCCTCATCCCAGGATCTAGTGGCAAGCCTACCTAGAAGAGTGGAGGTAATTATAACAGCAACATGTTCATGTCAGTTATTCTGCACTGGGTACACATAGGTGTCTTAGTTCAATTCAATTAAAATAAATTCAATTTTATTTGAATAGCGCTTTCAACAATGGACATTGTCCCAAAGAAGCTTTACATAAATAACAGAACAGATTATACATTTATAGAAATTTTATCCCTGATGAGCAAGCCAGTGGCAGCAGTGGCAAGGAAAAACTCCATGAGATAACAAGAGGAAGAAACCATGAGAGAAACCAGACTCATAAGGGAAGCCATCCTCATTTGGGTTACACAGACGTATGATTGTCTATGTAATGGTCACATTAAATGTAAGTTGTAAAGATATCACTGTCATCAACCCTGAGTGAACGTGTGAGAGTGGGGGGTGGGGGTGGGGGGGTTAACAGCATCAAAGCATCCCAGTTTACTAAACACTCTATGACCATAAACCTTCTAGCTCTGTGCCTTAAACTATGGAAAACTATGAAGATGCTTGATTAAAGCATAAGTAGTCAGGTGTCCTCATACTTTTGGCCTGTTGAATGTATTTGGTGGCCTCAGAAAGGTCATTTGGTGTCACTGCGGCTGAAAAAAAGGCAAAAAAAAGTGTTAAAATATTTAGTCTGCCTAAAGATGACCACATCCTTCCCAGCTAAATATGGTGTCTTACACATGAAAATATGCCTTAATGAAAGGCATTAATGTCGGGCATATGCCTAACTGAGATACAAGGAGACAATAAAATGTGTATATGCAGTGTTCTGCATTTTAAATGATATTTTTGAACAATTATTATATTATTGTAAATTGTTATTATAAAATAATTTGTATGTCTAGTAGGATTTCTGTATTTCACAGCACATTGCATGGCATCCCAGATGTGTTCGATACTGTTCAGATCTGTTGACATAGGTGAGAATGGCAAAAGTCCAAACTCAGATGATAATGTTCCTCTAACCATAACTCGGTGTCTCTAGCCATAGAAGATACCAAACCTATCAGAATGATGTAAGTGTCCCATATAGAATGCCAGCTAAACAAAACCCATACCTTTATACAGCCACCACCAGCCATGCACTATGCATTTTGCATAGGCTCATCTGTACCAGTTCTTCAGGTACTTCAGTGTATATAAATGTAAAAAGGGAGTAGAAAACCTCTTAGATCTTATCAGGCCAGAAATAATAATAATAATAATAATAATAATAATAATAATAAGAAGAAGAAGAAGAAGAAGAAGAAGAAGAAGAAGAAGAAGAAGAATAATAAGAATAATTGGTTTATATTTCAAGTAATTTTACATTTATATTTCATTCTTAATCTGAAAGCAGAACTGCATCATCAGAGAAAGAGGAAAATGATTTTGCAAAGGATTTTAGGAAACTGTGAGATTACACATACATTACAGGGAATAAAAGAGTTAGATCTCAAAAGGCAGTTTATCTAATGGAGAAAAGGCAGTATAGTAATTGGGGAAATCTTATAGTAAAGCATTGCTTAAGCTATGGTCCTCTCCCTGCTGGTGGACTTGAGGTTAAGGTTTGATTAAAATTGGTCGGCTAATCAGGGCTATAAGCTGTAAAATGTTCCCTGAATGAAAGTGTTTACCTAAATGGTAATTGTCATGGAAAACCTAGACGATGACAGATTCAATTCCATTTAGTAAATGTTTAATAAATGTTATACAAACACTGCTGCCTATCTCACTGTATTCAGAAAACAAAGAGAAACTTTAATTGCTTTAATCATACAAAGCTTTTGACGTTGTTATTGGCTTTAAAAATAGCAGTTAACAGTAACTGTCTTGTAAAGGAAATTGAACCACATTTGCAAAATGATCTGCAATTAAGATATGTGCATGTCGAACGGCACAGTTCAGCTAGGGTGTTGTGTCTAGGAAAAAGCAGTCGATGCTATACAAAGCTATTTAATTAGCTGAAAGACCCAAAGAAAAACACTCTGCCTAATAGGTATCACTTTAATCAAATTTAAAGAGATTGTATGCCTTTTGAAAATTCCCGAGCACGGACATGTTAATTAACAGATGTGAAGATGGAATGATGTATTTTCCTTTCACAGAAACGAAACATCTTAAACTTTAGGAAGCTTGTCTGAAAACTGTAGTTAAACCAGACGGAAGGGAACATTTCAAGCAGTGTGTTTCAGCACAAAACAGTGCTACCTTTAATCTGCACTAAAGGGAAATAATGCATTTCCTGCCTTATTTGCCATGCTTACTTAACCAGTGTTGTAAAATTAGAATTGTTAATAGATTTAGAAACAAAAGGGCCGTGAAGGTGGGAAAGTGCTGACATTATTTCACAGGGGAAAAAAAACACTCCTAAGGGGGAGAAAAGATCTGCAATAAATAAATAGTTTCCTGCTCTATACTGCTATAAAATGTTGGTCACAATAGAAATGCCACAAAGACATAAATCAAGGACATAGAAAAATTTATAGCTACAACACTAAAATACACACATTTGTACACCAGCCAATGATTCTGTTTAAGCACAGTAACTCTGCTTTATTTTTTATTAAATATATGCAGACACTTTCACAATCTATAAACAGATCTGGAATAAAAGTTAATAAATGTCAAAATTTGCATCTGAGAAAGCAGCATCTTGCTGCATTTTTGCAAATATCAATCTATGAACCTTTCAACATTTTGTCAGACAAAATGCTAATTGTACCTTTAGGAATTTAGGAGACAGTGACAAGAAATGAGATGCTCTGTCCTTTTAGATGTGGAAATCAACTGGGGTAGCATACATAAACCCTAGCAGGAGCAAAGCAAACAGCCTGCCTCCAACTCCACGTGGAATAGTGGGAGCATAATGGAGCATCTCTCTTAGACAGAAACGACCTGCTCATGCTCCACTGGGCTCACTTTCTGTCCTAACCTACATCATCTCTAACTTCATAGCATGTTTTCTAATACTATCACGGTTTATATATCAACTGCAACCTAGTGTAGTTAAATCATTGTGCTGTATTTATTCAAGGTCCTTGGTAATAAAACAAATATACCTGTTGTTAGTCTGTGAGATATAGTACAATATATATCCAACTACTGCAGCAATTTACAAGGAAGTATAAACAAAGAAAGTCCAGAGCAATGCACAGCTGAGACAATGTAGGAGTATTATAGGATATATCCTGTGAAAAGACTCTCCTGTGATAGGACAATCTGAATTAATTTTACTGATGATACCGTGTGAGATATACGCTAAAAAGTTGTTACTAGTGATAATTATCTATTAGCTACAGAGAATTGATCAGATCCAGCAAATCGGTTAAAAGTTATTACAACTCTTTTAAGACATAGTAGAATGCTTTTGCAAACAAACAACATTATTATTTATTATTATTGCATTGAGTAGTAGTAGATACCTCATAACTATAAGAATTAAATAAAAAAAAAAAGTCTAGGACTTTTAAGCCAGAATATTTTACTGACCAATAATTTAAATGCATATTTGTTTTATCAGGCAAAAATTACAAACCTGTTACCTCAAGTAATTAAAAAAATAATAATAATAATAGAAATAAGATAACAAGCCTCTGGCATTAAGCACCAATGGCTCAGTGTACAAAGTCTCTTCTTCCCCTTATTGTCCCATCACTGCATCATGGAGGCTAATTTAACAAGGACAAATTAACAGTGCAAAAGTGCTTACCCAAACCTTTCCATGTTATTTACTTGGAATTGATTTTAACACTTAAACAGAATCCTAAGTAAGGGCTTATGCAGGCCAAGCCATCTGCATCTCACCATCACATACGCTTTCATATGGGAATATCTATCAGACTGGCTTAAAGCAAGGGCCAGAGTGGGCATCACCACCACACCCTAATTTATTGTTTATTTTCACTCTACAAATATACTCAACCACATATTTATGACTGATTAGCTATGTTGCTCTTCTCAGTCCTTAAAAGAAGTTGATGCTGTGATTCACAGTTTCACATTAATCCAGGCTTTGTTAAGAGGCTGCCATCTGGACGTGTGTTTCTGGTGATGAATATGATTTAGTGTTGATTCATATATGTTCCCGGAAGAGAGAATATGGATTTCAGAGTTAAATGGCATAAACAAATGTGGAGTGTAGAGCAAATGAAGATCTCTTATGTCTAAGATCCAATACAACCCCCCTTCTGAATTGCACATAGTAATTATTCCTACAAACACAAGCCTGGAGATTTAAAGCTATAATCCTGACTGAGCTCTTCAACAGAAAAATGCAAAACGTCTATTTGTAAGGATTCAGGGTGCTTTTTTGGTACTTATCTGAAACAAAGCATGTTTGATATTATTAGCCATGCTGGTTTATGCTAATTATGATGCACTCATTAGTAAAATATTCAGTACTACAATATGTTTAAATATAATAACGTCAATGCTGAAAGTTCTTAGATGAAGACTGCTGCATCGTACAACAGTGACCTCTACAGGGATAAGTGTAAGTGTTACAGAGTTTCAATAGAAATGGAAGGTAAGGAAACTTTAATACAACCACAATTCCTTAAACAAACAGTTTATTAAACATGTATCCAAACACAGAAATTTTAAAATACAAAACATTTCTTCAGCTTTAAGATAATTAGTCAGCCTTTACACTGTCCATTTCACCATTTCTCTTTACCTATTTGTAGCAGTCCTACTGAGAATATTCAGAAAAATGATTCGTACATTACTGGAATGTGAGTTGTCCCTCAACACAATGCCATAAAAAACATCCAGGTTTAATGGTGGGATATGTGAAGATGAGTGCCAAGAAACTTCTCTCTGTCTCTCTGTATGTAGAAAAGAATGCCTTTCATGGATGGAAAGGTTGGAATGAATGTGTGCCATACTGCACGAAACAGAGCCAAGTTCAGGATCAACCAGGAGGAAAGAATGATGAAAAGATAAGGAACAAACTAAAAAGAATAGACCAAACAGGAAAAGCAGGCAAAGAGCAAATTGCAGAGGCATCTCCTGGAAAAGCAGGGAGTGTGGTAAATACTCAAATTGCAGGCCTCAAATGTTTTTTTCTTCATTTTCATAAGTTTTAAATAGGTGTATAATGTAATAAATGAATAAATAAATAAATAAAAACAACAAGAACAACAACAACAATAATAATAATAATAATAATAATAATAAGAATAATAATAATAATTACTTATTAATAATAATAATAATAATACTTAATAAACCAGACATGTTAGTCCTAGTCTCAGTTTGAATCTGGAGTTTTCTCTACCATTCACTTTTCTGTATGAAAAGAAAAAATCATTCCCTTTTTCCCCTCCACTGCCGAGTTTTCATTAATCTATTCAAATTCAGTTCAGCAGCATAAAATCCTCCCAAGAGGCAGCATTGTCCTGTCGGCTGTCCCCCGGGTTTCCCATCACATTGTTGCGTCTCTTCACCCACGCCGTCCAACTCGCTGAAGCTCCAGTTCCACACACTTCCTTGAAGTACTCGCTCACAATTTGAGGAAGATTAATTAAGAACGCTTTTAAAGCGACTGCTGATTGTGTCGATTCTCAAAGACTTTGCAAATGATCCATTTTCTAGTGAGGCCTGAAATAAACTGGCTGAATAGCTTTTCACTGATTTTACTCTTCAAATAATAAGCCTGTGCTATATCATTATGTGGCAGAATAAAGGGCTACATACATTCACTTGTCCTGTTACTTTTTGTGAATCTGTAATCAGGAGAGAACATTACCTAATTATTTAACCAATGGATGAGCTACAATTGTGTGGTCATGTGGTTGAGGGTATGTATGAACACCATGGTTTCATAATGCTTCAAATGCACAAAGTCTGCTCTAGTGATCTTGGATGTGGAGTCTGCGGTGCATAAACGAAACATAAGGCCAACTGTCTACCACTAAACCTTTACCTAATAGGATCCAAAGCCCAAGGCATACAGGGAAAAAGTGTGTATGTACTGTAGTGTAAATGGCTCCAACTAAATAAATACAAAAATAAATACCAAATGGACAACCAGTGAATTGGGTCCTTTTTTAGCTATTTTAATAAATCACTCTGGCTCTATTGTTCCTTATTTAGAAGATCTCAAATACAAGAGGAAGTGACTGTAGCATACTAGGCAGTTAAACATTTAAACCTTGAACCTTTCAATACTTTAGTAATATCCTATTATTTACAGAATTCAATCTCTGCATTGGCAATGAACAAATAACACTATTGTCCCTGTGTTTGCCTTTGTGCATATCACCTTGCATTATATTTATCCAGCAGCGTGATGCAAATAAGCTCAATAGTGTTGTTTCCCATACAAAACTCTCCCTGAGGATTCGAGACTTGGAGCATGGGCTCATTTTGCTCCATCCACTCAGCAGTGGAGTTCTCAGTTCTCTGATCTTCTCTAGACAAAATGAGACACAACAGCTCAAACAGAGGGAGTCTGGCACACACTATTCCCTCTGCTACTTGAATAGATAATGCTTCTCTTTACTTTCTTTATTCCTTCAAAAAGAATGCATCAGAGGCCAAATATTAATTCTCCATGTCACCCGGAGAAGCAGGGGGAACACGACGCGCTTGGCATACCAGGCTGTGTTTTACCATGATTAAGGCTCACATAAAGGCTTTCTCCTGGAGCTTTGAACTTTGCCACAGAGTTGTTTTTTTTTGCACATATTTAACTTATTCCCATTCGCCATTGGAGGCTCATCCTGAAAAACAACATTTACAGAAAACATTACATGTGAAGACAATGAAATTGTTGTCATTTAAGCACCAAGAGCCTCTCTATATGCATTGGCATGCGTGTTGCCTGGCCATTGTGCGTCCTCTGCACCCATGAATCTCCTTTAAAGAAATGCCGATAGTTGTGATTGCCTAATGCTCAATCCCCCAGTGCCATAAAGATGCGTGTGGAAAGAATCACATAAAGTAGTGACATTGACAGAGGAACTGCTGACTCGCATCAGTGTTTGTCTTTTGATGTGAGAGATCAAATCGATGTATACGCTCTCACAAACCATGATGTGTGTGTGTGTGTGTGTGTGTGTGTGCGTGCGTGTGTGAATATGTGTCTGCGTGTATGTGTGTGTGTGTGTGTGTGTGTGTGTGTGTGTGTGTTGTGTGGCGGGGGTGGGGGTGGAGAGATTAGTATTCTGCAGCTTCCAGTACTGAAGGTGCTTGCATGCCCCACATCATTAGCATTAACGTCTGCCTGTCCAAATAATCAGAGATTACCGACACAAGTATAGTGGAGAGCTGGAAGGAAAGTTCCTTATTTCTACCATCTTCATTATTAATTAGAAACAAAGAAAATAAAGAGACATTAGCAGGTGAGTTTTAAAAATAAAAAGAAACATTGAGAGACCAATAATGGAACAGAAAATGCTGGCTGTATGATCAAGGCCAAGAATTAAGACGGTTTGCGCAGTCTGGTTTGGAGACCAAAGAGGAAACAAGTGATAAGCTGAGAGCCCTGATGGACAGCATCTGAAAGGATCACATACTATAAACAGTAGCTATATTTACTCAAACCAACCTATACCCTGGACCTGCAGCTGGGTGTTCTAGAAAGAATTTTTCTTTTTCTTATTATTGTCTTAGAAATTAGTTTGATTATTTTTAAATTAATTGAGTCAGTAAAAGAAATAACTTTTCACAGATTACTTTTCCAGCAAACAGTTATATTATAGAAAAATGTCTGTATGTTTGTATAACAAAAACTACTTCCACCTGCAAAACAGGAGTAAAAGTTGCCAAAATTGTGGCCGATTCTCCAAGAAGCTTAAAAATTGTATTAGCCAATGTTCTAATGTTCTTTTAGCCTGAACAATGAAGATCTTTAGTTAAATGTATACACTATATGCTTACACTGTATACACTATAACCTTGTAACAATGTTTAATTATTATTAATTATGTGTAATATATGTTTAGTATATGCTTATTACCCACGTGTTAAATAAATAAATTGATAGATGTATACAAAGATAAATAAATAATATGTCAAACATCTCTGCATTGTAACTTTGCTGTCATTGTTTTGTTTACATTTCTAATATTAGATAAGAGCCAAATCACCAAATTTCTTCAGTTCAACCAAATTCATACACACTGCCACTGTTATCTAAACAATATTCTTTATCAACACAAGCTACTTTTACAAAGTGACTTCGCCCAACTCTTCAAACAGTGCATACCTGGTCTGTTTTCCTTGTCGCAATCAATATTTTCATCACTTATTTGTTTAATTATTTCTAGATTCTGTAATTTGTTTGTTCAGTCACTCATTTTCCCAATTTCTTATGCACATGTTTGCCTGCCACATATTATCTTCTACACTGGTAGCTTGCCTTCGGAAAGCCGTTTGCATTAAATACCCATGGAATAATAAAATAACCAGCAAAAATGGTTGTAAAAAAAAGGCTGTAAAAACAGCTCATCAAAACGGGGATTTATGCAAAGCACACAAGTATAAAGTCCAAATTGTGTTTGTGTCTATGACAGACACAAATGTACAAGATATATGATGATAAAATACTAACCACAAATGTGAGTAGAGCATGAGTAAAAGAGCCTAGGCAACAAAGTTCTGTGTTTTTCTGCACTATTTGGATTCTCACGGTTTCCCTGTAACTCCATGCTAATGATTAAACCTGAAGGATGGATCTCCTGAGTGTAAGTTATGAGGATGAGATGAACAGAGAAAAACTGCTTTGCTGCCCAGCTTTGAAGACTTTTACACTTTTTTTTTTACACTGTAGGAAGCTTTGTTTTTTAATTGGCTGAAATTAATCTTAGGGATGTAGATGCCTGATTTGCATTCATTAAATCGCAACCAAAGAAGTCATGCCTAATTCCAATCAAATTTGCTTAATTATGCATGGCAAGACATTCCCATGAGTACGGAATTTTTGTGTGCATTTTTTTTTCCATTGTTTTTTTGCTATAGCAAATAAAACGTAATGAAGCTGTCTTCTTGTGTTGTGTTAAACGTTGAGGAGCCAAACATGTGCACCTTGAGCCTTTGTAGAAAACAATATTATGGCTAAAGTAATTATAGGAATCTGCATTTTTCATTGTTAATTGTGGATGTCAGCATCATTAATTTTAATTTACAGCAGGCAATAAAATTAAGAATACTTTGTGCTGATGTTTTAAATCACGCCGGTGAGGAAGATGCATTATGCAACTTAAATTTCAAGAAGATATTGATTGGAGCAGATAGCCTTTTCTATGAATCTTAAATAGGCAGGTGGAGCGATAAAGCTTAAGACATCACTTTTACTTGCTATCAGTGTGCCAGAGGGAAGAAAACAGTCAGCCAGCCACCATTTCACTGTCCTACCAATAAAAGAAAGATTAACATGAAAAATAATTACACTGCAAAATGCAGTGGTTTTACTGAAACAAGCATATTACCTAGATTATTTATGCTTTAAGCTTTAGTTACTATCAGTGATAAAAATTGATTTACGTATACATCTGGTACAATAGTGCTTAAAAAGCAAAGACTTGGAAATTACTGCTATCAACATGCAGGATTAGTCCAGCTCATACCAACAGTATTTTCACAACACAGTTTGCACTAATGTGTAGGCTCCAAACAAAGACATTTCCCTGAAATAATGCAAGTTATACCTGCATAATGTGTTTTCTAAGGGAAAAAAGAATATATGAAATTCAAAAAAAAATTTGTATTTACTGTAGTCAACCATTCCACATATCAACCAATCTAGTTTTCTTTTTTCCTAAAGAAATATTTGTGCCATGCTTTTTTAACCTGTAGTGATTAAGCTTGTCTCTATTGTGCAGAAGGACAACACAATGTGCTCGCACTACTGCAATTTGATTAATAGCCCCTTTTCTACTTTGGTGTACAGGATACATCCAGATGTAAGGAGATTTAGCACATTGTACTTTGAAAACAAAGGAAGAATAAAATTGATCTTTCCGGAAACAAAAATCAATGAATAGTTATTTCCTGTTTCATGCATGTTAGTCTGACTGACCTATGCCGATCCTTGAACCTTTCATGTCTTTTCCATTTCCAAGGCTGGCCTTAGACGTTTGCAGCAATCATTACAAATCATACGTGGTGTTGTTTTTCTCCCCCCTGATTCCTATATTATACTATATGGCATAATTATTCCCTTTAGTCCTGCACCAGATAACTATAAAATGGTATGTGTGTAAATGGATAAATTGGTGCTGTGTTATACAGCACAATGGTACAGCAGAGAATAGGCCTTAGTGTAGTTCTATGCAAATACAGAGGGAGTGAGAGACATTCCTGCAAAAATCACTAAAAAGAAAGTATTCCCTGGAGATAAAACAGACGTTGTACCCAAGCATAGCAGTAATTGCCATGTTTATGGTCTCACTAGTTTGATTTACATCCAAAAAGACTTGTCTCTACCAGTTATGCGTACAAGACTATAATTTCTTGGAGGTGATTGTGTTGCCATCACAAAAGCTTCTCCATTCAATTGTTCTGCTCTGAAGTTGGAGGCCTGCCCACTGCCTTTTTTTATTACTCAAGCAACTGCGTCTATCAGCTCCACTTTTGTCTTCCTGCTTTTTTCCTGTCAGACACTAAGACAAGTCATTCGCAGTGTAACAATGTGGGTGATTTCATTTGACTTATCACACACACTAACTGTTAAACCAGCTGGCCTGACTTTGATCCAGCACACTTCCTGAAACGGGTCTACTAAACACACAGTAAACAGGCTGAGAGGATGCTGTCATTGACACACGCCACAAAAAGCCTTTCCATACGCCTTTCCTTAGCCTTGTCTCTGTCCACGCTTTGGAATCAGTCCAGCAGCAGTACAAACAAATGCTAACAATAAGACACCACTACAGACACCCTGGTACAGTCATTAATGCCATATGAGCAGTCAGATAGGAAACTGTGTTAGATAGAGGATGGCATTACTGTAAACCTATAGCAAATGAAATCTGCTCCATAACAACTAAGCAGCACCATTTATTCAATCCACGGTCTGCACATCTCACCATAAAGTGAGCACATGGTCATTACTATCACTGTAATGTGAATGAGTGAAAACAAGTCACACACTCCTGAGGGAGTATCTTCTCCATTAACCATTCTTTCACACAAAGACCCGAAATCACTGACATTGCTTTAGGCTTTATGGTCAACAGAGCTGAATATAAAGGCCCAAGATTAATACAGCAATCGGAGACATCCTTGTGTGAATAATTCATTTGGAAGGGCAGATAAGAAATGATCTGCGAGGAAATTAATAGTACTGATTTAATAATATTCTCCCAGAGATTCTCGCGACTACATGACAGCGTTTCAGCGAAGGGGAGCAGGTTTTAAAACCCAAAGCCGGATGATTCATTTGAGCTCCTCTGATAGTTGAGTTTGATGGATCATTCTTAAAAGCATCATTGCTAATCTTCTGCTCCTCTTTTTTAGGTTATTCACAGATCAGTGAGTTTTCTGGCTAATCCGGGTTTTGATGCTACTCTGTCTGTGTACATGGCATTCATCATATCTTGACAAGTAGAGTCCTTCAGACAACAAATAACCTTCAGTCCGGGGATGCAAGCAGTTGGTGCGCAGTTATTTTGGATCTGTATCACAGCGGAGCATGAACACAGCAGGAGATGTATGGTGTCCTTGTTGACTGGAAGAATGGGCCCCTTTCTAGTTCTTCTGAATAATCATTCTGAACTGTAGCTATGCCTTCGACAACTCAATCAGACAGCGCTCTACCTGTAAAGTGGCTGAGCTGATTTGATTGCCATTTTTATTGGATGCCCCATCTATAAATCAAAGCAATGGGGCCGGCTGCGTGGACGTGACCACTCGTCATTCGCCAATAGCCTTGGAAACATTGTTTCGGGAGCAGTGTGACTGTCAGTGGAGGTAAATCAGGGTTCTGAAATTTGTCTCCTTCACTAGAAAAGTATAGAGTTAAATCATCTTGAAAATTGATGTCAGCAAGGCAAAGTGCTTCACCTATACCTTGATAGAGCCCCATCATCTTGTGTCAATGTCAGCACTTTTACCCTTAGCTTGTTTCTTAAAAGTGGCTTTTTTTTACATGACACACAACTAAAACATGACTGTGCTAATGCAGGGAAACAACACAGTGATAGCAGGTTAGGACAAATTGTATTTTCGTGCAGAAAGAGCTTCTTGCCCACCATTCGACTGCACTTTTCCATTTTTACAGCCTGTTTAACATGGTCAGTAAGTGCTCTTGCTTTTGTTTTACTATATACGTTTAATATACACATATATGAGCAAAAGTTTCCGGACACTTCTCCATAATGATTTTATGCCCATTTTGAACATCCCATTCCAGATTTAGTTCTTGCTTTTACTATTGTAATAACTTTTAGTGTTGTAATATGCAATATTTAACAAAGGCTTTTCCACTAGACTTTGAAGTGTGGCTATGGGACATTTGTTCTTTCAGCCACAAAAACAATAGGTCAGAAAAGTATATTCATCGAGTTCATCGCAAAGCTGTTCAGCAGGATGTCAGGACATTTGACACTTGCAGGATTCTTTCACTCTAACTTTGGCAGAGCATGACTTCATAAAACTGTGCACAGGTATACTATCATGCTGAAATAAGTTTGAACCCATTCGTTTCAGTGAAGGAAAATTATAATGCTACACCACATAA
>JAOVVF010000047.1:25834626-25846628 GCA_028565595.1 Duopalatinus emarginatus
ATCTATCTATCTATCTATCTATCTATCTATCTATCTATCTATCTATCTATCTATCTATCTATCTATCTATCTATGCATTAAAACATACAGAGTGTATAATAAAAGGAATAAAACACCAGAACATACTGTTAAAAGAAAACGTTGGCCTATCCTTATATCATTTACATGCAGTTTCTATTTAAGACTTCTACCTTACACGATAAGCTCATCACTAAATGAAATCTCATACCTGCATGTTTATCATTGAAAAAGTAACAAGCTATCTCTGAATTTGTACCCCAACATTATATCAGAGGACATCTGTACACGCTTTCGATTTTACTCATTTGAGCTCTGTCAGAGTTTATAACATCTTTATAAAGATCAACAAGTACACTTTGTGCAAATAGCTGTTTAATTGCTCCAAAGGGAGTGAATTAGATACTAAACAGCTGGCTATTGTCAATAAAATGTCTTTCACAGAACAGTAGCCAGCAAACTACTCAGACCCTGATAAGAGGCTGATCTGGAATGCTTATATAGCATTAATCATATAGCAGAGCCTAATTAAATGCGCTTAAAACACAGCTTTTTTTTTAAATGTTGCTCAGGTATTGCAATAATTTTTGATCACCCAAGCCTGGAACACAAATAATTAGAAGTGTCACACCATTCTGATGAGTGATGTCAGCGTCTTGGAGTGACCTTCCCACTGCTAATTAATTTTCATCCAGAGGAAAAAAGACCCTGTTGTTGCACATTATTAATTGAGTTCATGAAAAGATGCGCCTGATTAATTTTTGTTGATAATACTTGTCATTTCGAGCAGCACTGGTAATCATTTTATGGGTTTTTGTTTAGTGTTTTTGAACGCTGATCTAAGTCATCTTTGGAGTGATTAATATGGTCTTAAAGCAAGGATTAGGTGGACTTTGAAAGCTCTGTCTATTTAGTCGTAATTAGGAGTACGAAACTTCTCTTTAGTGAATGACTAATAATGATAAAGAGGTAAAGAGCTAGTGCTTATTATCAGACAGTCTCATTCAGTGTGGAAACAACTTCAGTCTGTGAAGCTGTGAACCAACACAATGCCCGTTTGTGTGTACAGTATTAGGTACGTAAGGCATGTTTTAAACTTTGTTTAAGCTGTCTTTTTTATGTTGCACACACTGAATAGCACTTAGAGACATATCAGGGTTTAGTGTAGGCCTCTCTCAAAGGGAAATAACTTCCACGGCTGCTGCAGTATGATAAGGTACGACGGAAAAAATTTGCTGTGGAAAACCCATTCAAAACTGATAATACTGAGCACAGTCACGTAAAAGTATAATTTATCTGAAACGTTCTCACAGTCATCTGTGAAATGCAAGATGTCATTGAGCCAATACAAATGTGTCCCTTAATGAGCACACTGACAATTACATAGAGCTGTTCTTGACAGTAAAAATGGATGCGAACACCACAGCTTGTCAATGCTGCGAATAATATTAATAATAACTGCAATTATGATGAAGAGGATTTTGTATATCACCAGTTTATTTATTGTACCCTGTATAATAAAATAGCACTAATAAACCGTATTCTGTGTATAATTTTTGTAGCACTCCACAATTTACAAAATGCCCATAGCATTAAAATGCTAAGAATATAATGATTTAAAAGAGATCCATATAATTTAATTAATCCTCATGTGAATGCTTACATCTCAGACAAAGGGACACATCACCTTTACAATAGCAATTCATCTACTGCTTTGTTTTAATGGTCGGTCCCAGAGTACTGAGATCATATATACTGTATATTCAGATCCACATTTTCCTTTGAAAAACTACTCCTAATTAAGCAAGTTTGCCTCACATCCTTCATCTAAACTAACTAGCAGTGTTTACTTTCCCACCAATTTTGCTGAGGGCTTTCCCAGTTGTAGCATTTTTTGCTGTTCCTATCGATACTATAACACAAACTTAGAAATACACACAGATAATCATACAAAACGAACGTTGCATTTGAACCCAAAGAGAAGAATGACGAAATGAAAGCTCCTATTAGAAGACTCTATGAGATTCTGCAGTGAAATTTCCCAAAACACTCAGTCCCAGGAATCTATGAGTTATTTATTGTTTCTAAACATGAAGAGGATTGAATGGTATGAGGGTGATATTTGAAATAATGCTTTGGAAATAAACATTAGACACTGTTGCAACCTCAGGACAGACTTAAACCTCACCTTCCAACCCAAAATACACAGACACAGAGCAGGAAATGAAATGAATAAGAGTAGTGTTATATTCATAATAATCTCATAAGACAAACCTAATATTTAGTAATGATAAAGCAAAGATCACACAAGCTTTTCAAGTCTAAATCACGCCATTTAAAAAGTTGTCTGTGTTATTCTATACGTGTTGTTTCATAGTGATAATATTTTCTAAATTATTATAAAACAGTAGACCATAGTTAAAAAGGATGAAGTTATATACAACCTATGAAGTTATATTCAACTTATATACACTATATATCCATATGTTTGTGGATGCCTGACTATCACAAACATAAGTGAGTCTTGTCTAGGATATCTTGGTGTGCTGTAGATATAAGATTTCACTTCATTTAACTAAGGAACCTGGACTTTGTTTCAGCATGACACTGTCCCATGTGTACAAAGTGAGCTCTGTGAATTACAAAGTTTGACGTAAGGAAACTGGGTGTCCTACACATAACTCTGATCTCAAGCCCGATGAACTGGAATGCAGAGTGCACACCTCCTTACTCAACACTAGTGGCCCACCTCACTCCCCAATTCCCTCAGCCACATTCCTAAATGCAGCGGAAAACCTTCCCAGAGGTGTGGAGGCTTTTATAGCAAGAGGGGTGGGGGTTGGAGAGGGGGATGGTTCTGGAAAAGGATGTTCAACAATCAACAAGCTGATGCAAAGTTTCTTAGAAATTCACAGACCAGTTGATCTTGACACACCTAATACTTCTGCACTGTTTTTGTTTGCTCTGTTTTGACCTCGTATAACCTGACTTTCTTACTGCCCACACATCAAGTTGTATCCAAATGCACATGAGCTGTGTTAAAGTATTAATGTATTAAACTTAATAAGAACTTTATTAAGTTATTTATTTATTACAAACTTATTTATTTGTGTAGGTTCAAATGATAAAAAAAAAATTGCCTCAGTACACATTTACAAAAAGTCCTATAATACTAAGTGTCCATATATGTTTAAATGATAAGTAAATAAGTCGTGCCTTATTCTAGAAGTGTAAGTATATCAAACAGACATGTGGAAATGAAGCTGTGGGTAAGATTCATCACTTAACCTGAGCAAGGTGGCCTGTTTGAAACCCTCTTTCTCTAGAGGGAGGCATATGGCTGATGCATCTGTTTTCTGCACACACCACATTTAGAGCAGTCATTCCAACAAACAAAGTCGTTCTTATCGTGACATCTTCTGTATGTTTTCCAGACTGCTTATTAATTCATGCAAATTTTTGTAAAGGTTGCATTCTGTTGTTTTAAGTGAAATTCAGAGTGTTACTTGGGAGTCCAAGATGACAATTTTATCAAATTGTCTGATATATTTTTTAATAGCATATTGTCATATAAACAATTAACTCATGTGTTTTAGTGTATTTTGGCAATAAATATTTTTCACTAACATACACACATGAAAGTATTACTTTATGTTCAGTTCATCAATCTAAAATTAACAGTTTAACACAATTCAAATAATGAGAATAATATATAAAAAAATTAAATAGATAATAAATTCTTTGTTTGTAAACCAAACAGACACTAATAAAGAATTTGTCTGACCAAAAAAGATATTCAGACGCACTTAATAATTCTTAAGACCGCATCTAGATTTAGCTTAGGAGCAGTTGGGCTAAGGAAATGCACATTAACCTTTCAGGCTGCCAAAGACAGTGAGACATATGGTCAATGATATGGATAAACAGTGCAACACTGGCCATTAGTTTCTCCATCTGTTTGTGTATACATTCAGGAGCTTGGTGTAAAAACCTCACAGATTTTGTCTTTCAGCAACACCTCCTGCTATGACAAACAGAAGAAGCAAATGCATTGCAAGAAAGAAAGAAAGATTTTTTTTTATTATGGGCCACCAGCCATATTCTACCTGCAGGACACATCATCAGATCACCAAACATTTGATCATCTGTAATTGTGATCACACATGCCTCAGAAAACAACTGCCGCAAATGCAATCTAAATCGAGACTTTAGCGGGGCAAATGGAAATCCCATTCCTGGGAGCTCTTAAATAAACAATGGGCATGTGCAGCATTACTCATATCAGTAACCTCTATCCTGTGGGGACAAGGTTAACATCGGCCCTGTGCGAAATGAAGGTCCCAAAATAACAATCACAAAGTGCCTCCACTAAACAACACAATCAAAGCCAAGCCGCAGTCTCATTGTTTAATTCTCTCGTCTTTATCTAAGACATCTCCCAGCATGCTCTTATCTTTGACCCTCAGCTTGTTGCTTTGTTATGGTTTCCTCTAAGATGCTAGATGACCTTGAGAGGCCTGTCATTAAACCCTGACCCATTTGATGATCCCTTCATGTGGAATGCATATGCTGAACAGGAGCTGCTTTCACACAGTAGGGGTGAAGCGAAGTGCTTACAAAAATATGACTTGACACGCTTTATCAAATGGGGAAAGATGAAGACAAAACAGCTGCTGCTGCTGTCGTAAGCAATCTGGCCGTGATTGAATAAAAGTGTCAAGAAAAGGGCCGCTTGATGGTCTTTTGTTCTCTCCCATCCAACCTGATGTTAGTTCGAGCTGTCAGGGGGGAATCACAGCTGTGTGATTTATCAATAGCTGAGTGACCTTGTAGCCAGTGGCGGATGCACACACAGCAGCCCCATATTCAATCTCCAAATGCCCTGAACACATCCGCAAACGCTGAATATACATGATTGGGCTGCAGTGGACTGATGGAAAGTGACTGCTTTTATTTATGAACCTCTATAAAACAAATAGCTTCATCATCAACAAATTTCACGTCTGTGTCATTGTAGATACCACACCTTTATGATAGATAGACAGACAGACAGACAGACAGACAGACAGACAGATAGATAGATAGATAGATAGATATGACTTCTATATTACCCCTGTATTTAAAAACCAAAAATAAACTAAAAACATTGACTTGTTTAGAGTTGCTCTGCTTCCCCTGTTGCTCGGGAGTCTGTTCAATGTATTTCATCAAGTTCTTTGTTAAAATCAACACTTTTTTTTTCTCCTGAAGACGAGCACCATTGTGATGAAGCAGATGTTATATTACAGGCTGGCACATTCATTACTCTCATAAACCCATCTGCAGAATAGCTTTTTATGCAAATTCTCTGCAAATCTGCATAAATAAAGTCCTAATTAAAACCTTTGTACAAACCTCCAGATTATTTGATACCAAAGTGATCTTAATTATTAAAAACAGGTAAAACTCACAAATAGAGAATGATTAAAAAATAGCATGTTGTTTTATCTGATAAATATCCAGAAGATAGAAACAGGTTCCACAACCGCCAAAGCTGCACAACATTATTTTATGGCTAATTATTGGTGTGATTACATGAGAGTAATTAATCCTAACGTATCTGAGTACAATAAAATGCTTGCATTTTCAGTGCAGATTGTAAGGGTTAAATATTTAAAATACTTATATTTTAGGAGGCATTTCATCGTGCAGGATGACATGAGAACTACTGAACTGAAGAGTATCATAGATCCGAGGTTTGCTCTAATCAAAGTGGTGTGTATTATACATTTACCTCACATTTTTCCTTTTTCACTGGGTATGTAAAACATGAACCCAGGCGACTGCCTTTAGAGAACCCCAGTGACTGACAGCTCTTTCTTTCAAGGCATTGCTAATCACTTTAATCATGAAGGTGCCCTTTACTTCAGACCTTATTCACCTCAGAGGCATAGCACTGCTTGTGTTCATTAAAACACAAGTTTTGGGGTTTCTTTACAAGTTTCATTTATCCTGTCATTAAATAATAGTGTTGATTAATTAACTGATTATCAGAGCGATAAAGGCTAAAATATTAGGCAACATTTTTTGTACGGCTAAAGTAAAGCGAGTCGAGAGTAAAGAAGGAGCAAGGCCAGTGGAGGCTAATAGAGACAGCTTTGTTCAATGATTAGTGGTCTATTCTGAAAGAATCTGGGCAATGACTGCGGAGGAGGAGCTGAGGAAAGATCAGGTAATGATTAAGAATGTGCCTGCTGAGGATCCACTCATCTCCTAGACTGCAATATATCATACCATATTTAGTCTTACACTTTTCATACAAATCAAGGCGATGAAATCTTAACATGAGGCTCCAGTATACATGTCCTGCATGAAATCCTTCTGAAATAAGTCCAAATAAACTTAGCAATAAATAAAGTCAAAAGGTGAAACTATGAATTAACACTTTTTTTAAAATATACATTTATACTTACACTCACTCAGCAGTCTAATGTAGTATTTTGCACATCCTACACACAGTGCGGTTCTATTCTCAGTTTCTCTCACACATGATAAACAGTCTTCACCTCGTATACACTACATGAATGTTCTGTCTCCAGAGTGCAAATTGTCATCTGCTTTAGCTGGTCTCACAGGTGAAAATCTAATTATTCTATATGTTGCTGAATATTACCATGTAATACTCGTCTCGTTTGAAATAACACATTGACAGATATCATCCAGCTCTGAACAAGGCGTTTATGACACACCAGACTCCCGCTAATGACCACTGGATCTCACGTTACAGGGCTGAGTACAAAATCTCCCTGTATGTACCATAAATATTTGAGACAAAAATAATTGGCAATTTGCATTGCAGTCATGATTTTGCCATAAAGTGTTTTGTGTGCAAACCGCTGTCCTGCAGGTCCAGAATATTAAAACAAGCACTGTTTATGGAGTGTTATATCTCGCTATAAAACCTAATCTACCCTTCAACACACATGTTCACGTTACACTTACAGCATCCAGATTTAACACTCCTACAAGAAACTGTTGCCTTTATAATGAGAAAATCCAATAAGTATCAATAAAGAGTTCATAAAATTGTGTTTAAAAAAGTTCACTCACTATCTAAGCTGCTTATCCTACTACTGGCTCATGGTGGGTGGGGGGCTGTGTGTGTGTGTGTGTGTGTGTGTAGGGGAGTCTGAAGTCTATCCCAGCACTTATTGAGCAGGGAAACTCCCTGTACAGGTCACCAGTCCATCACAGGGCAGATTCAAACAGACACACACATTTACACCAAATTCTGTGAGAAAAAAAAAACAAGAAGGAAACCCACAGAGATATGGGAAGAACATGCAAACTCAATACAGAAATGACCCTTGCCATCCAGCTGGGGATGTGAGTCCAGGTTCTTCTGGCTGTGATGTGACCGTGCTACCCACTGCACCACCATACCATCCATATTAGTTCATACTGAATAATAAAAATTAAATTGAAAATAAATTGAGCAATCAAATTACACTTTCAATCAGGTAAAAGTGAGATAAGGTAATATAATTCAAGTCCAAAAGTCGTTCCTATTGTCAGATAAATTCTTACAAGTTTGTAGGTCTCATTCTCTGTCTTCATCTAAAACAAGGCCTGGGTTGTGTGTGTGCCAGAGCACCTGTAAGGTGAAGGCTACAGAGGAGCTTACAAGCTGCAGGCCTCAATCTCATCTAAGTCAATAGGCAAATATTTTGAGTGAAGACGCCGCACTGTCCACATCAAACGCTCCACATTCCTCCAGCAGATTAGCCAAAATTATGTTTTATTATTTCGCCTTGCTTGGATGAATCGAAGTCTATCTAGTTGCCGTTGTGATGAAATTGGAGACAGTTTAAAAGGCATTGGTATGTTTGGAGTCTGGATAATGCTCGGCCTCCTTTATGAAAGGGCCAGAGGCAGGAGCAGATTAATAAGTGAACACTGAATGCCTTTCACTGATACTATCCCTCGGCTCTCCATGTAAAAGTCTGTTGAGAGGTTAAATTAAATTGCTGTAATAAATGTTCGGCTTCAGCCAGCAGTTATCACTGAATTTCAAACACACACCTTTGTGCACTGAACATCAGATGGGGGGGTGACAGGCAAAGCGAGTGGGGGAAGTACTATGTACATTAGAAACTGAGTTGTTTCCACTTAATCATTAATTATAGCAGGGACTTGAAAAACAATTTATTTTGATGAATGTATTCAGAGTTACTGTAATTAAATTATTCCATTTAATTAACAAATTATATTGAACTTTTCCCCAGAGACTGGTATTAGCCTCATCTGCTGTTTTACAAACAAGAGCAGAATAATACTCCCAAAATGATCACAAGCAGATAACACGGTGTCAACTGCAAGCGAGCGGAGTGTATGAGTGCTGATACGTTTTGTTCAGTGTGTCACTGTTATTATTATTATTATTATTATTATTATTATTATTATTATTAGGCAAAACTTTTCTTTCATGGACACCTTCATAATCATGTCCTTTGGAGAGCCATTTAGGCTTTCGAAACTACATAATAACACAGTGCTATTGTTCACGAACCTAAGTGTAGCACTCTAAACAATGAAAAGTGGGACACGATGAAACCTAGAAATTATCAGAAAAAGAAAAATTTCATTTAAATCACTTAAAAAAGAAGACAGGAAAAAGGGTTTTTCACCTCTTCATAAAAGAAGATAAAAATGTAATGGGCTACCCAACATCTGATGGATATAGTAATGAATTAATAAACACAGTAATTAAATAAATCATTCTGAACTGTAGCTTTCTAGTTCGTAAACAAACCATGAACCAGTTAAATGTCACATAAAGCAGCAAAGTAGCCTCATAAAATGTCTTTTTCACAACTAAACAGTGCCACCTGCTGGAAATATGGTGCAAATGCATTACTACCCAGACAGAAATCATTGTCTTAGTTTCATAGTAAATAAACCAGACACAGCTAGGAATAAGTTACATATAAATCTTAGTAGTGGTAAGTTCTGTGATAATTGCTTCAGTTGTTAATAAGAAATTGAACTTGGTTTATTCAACTCAAATAAACACCTTAAATCAAATAACAGGTTCATTTAAAGTAGGTATTTATTTGGAGTTGAATAAACACAGTTCCATTGCTTGTTATCACATAAAGTGATTTTAGGTTGAACAGACAAACTACTTTTAACAGTGAATGATATAATGTATCTAGAGAATCTTTAAGGATTGATATTGATAGATATAAATTGAAAGTCCTTCTTAGTCTGACTGGTTACCAGATGCCAGAACACAGGGTGAGCTGGTCTAACTGGTAAACACTTTCTGTCTGCAGGTAAGTGTATATAGAAAGGAAACCATTTCTACATTTACAGGAAGGCGATTGGAAAACATTGACGAATGTGTTTCGTCAAGGAAGCTGGAAAATAATTTACCAACAGGTAGAGCAACTGGTAGCTGGTCAGACTTGCAGAGTTTTTAAAACAGGGATTAAAGGCTAAAAATGCTAGTCTAGTCAGTAAATAAATGATCAGAAGCTTAAGTTAAGATAATAAATGCAAATGCGAAGACAAACATAAAGGAAACTTGACCACAGAAAGAACATGCACTCCTCAAGATGTTGTAAGGTAGGCCTTTGACACACCTTGTGACACTAACTGGTAGGAGACGTTCTCAAAGCTGAAGTTGGATCCCTGAGTCTTCAGGACTGAAAGACAGCAACCCATTTACATACATGTATGGTCACAAATTAAAGCAAAGAATCATCATAAAGTCTTAGTAAGGTGCTGGGCCACATGCCATCAGAATGGCATCAGTGCATGTTGGCACAGATTCTACAAGTCTCTGGAATGTTTCACTAAGATTTTCTGTAAATTGGTGGTTTGATGATGTACATACTGTAAGATTTACATAATTTTTCAAATCAACCAGTATTTATGTCCCATCGACGAGGACACTGTTAAAAGAACTTTACACTGATTTGCAATCTAAAGGGAGCAAGTGGACATGAAGCGCAAATGCATTCTTCTACTTGTCAATAAAGAATGATTCATCTGACCATTTCACTTTCTCTGGGTCAGGAAACATCACTCTTTTTTTTTCTGTAAACTAGCAATTTTCACCAAGTCTTGGTCTGTAGTTGTCTTTGTAATGATGGGTTTGTATATTCACACTGCAAACCTATTATAATGTCCCATTATTTACTGATGTCGTTCCCACAGATGTGAACGCAGATGTTACTTTAGCCCTGGCCCCCATTGAAACGTGGCTGAATAGATGACCAGTCTTGGTATTTGAAGCTTCAGCCACCCTGCCACAATAATGAACCCTTATTTTAAGATATTTTCCTTAAGCCAATATCAAGGTCAACAAGTCAGCATTTTATACATACCACAAAGCAATATTAAAAGAATAGTTGTTTACAGTTTTCCTGTATACCTGCCTGGAAGTATCTGCACTTATTATGTTTCTACTCATTTTGTTTTGGCCTGTTATTGCATGCATACATACAAACTGTACATACATACACACATACAGTACATACATACACCAAAAAAATTTTTTGGATGTGGAGGTTGTGCAGGTAGTGTTATGCCTTATCTGGGTTGTTTATTGCTCAGGTCGAGGCTTAACAATGTTATGATGCATTAAAATAAAATGAGGTCAGCTGAATATACTGAATAATTAGGTTATCCCATCAACGTTTGTTTTGTTCCCAGATGGCACAGAAATAAATTTCAAGACTGGCGATACTAAGAACCGTTGTGCTAAGATTGTGAAAGAGTGATTCCGGAAGCACGAGAAATAATGAATTTGCCAACCAAAGGCCTTATCTGGTTTTAAAGTCTTTGAGATTTACTGAAAAATCTTTATGAAGTCTCCCATCTATAATAATACACTGACCCAAATTTAACATAACTCTGGACAGAAATAAATGATATGACGTTTCATAAGCTTGTCAAAACAATGCTACAGCAAATGCGCAACATAATTAAAGCTAACATATTAGTGTGTATTTTTTACTTTTTTTTGGCCAGGCAGTATATATACATACATATACACACACTGTATGACATAAGTTAATAAACAATTACATCCACATGTGGAGCTTCCCTAAACTGTTGCCACAAAGTTGAGTGGAAAAAGAGTGGAGGTTGTTATAACAGCTAAAAGGGGACTGGGGAATTGGATGTTCAAAAAGCACATATTGTTTTTTAAATGTTTGTTGTACACACATACATAAACCCCACTCCACCTCTCAGAAAGTAGGTGTATCAGTGATGCAAATTGCCTTTAAGTGAGAATGGGTGTGTGTGTGTGTCTGTGATGCATCTCATCCAGAATTTATTTCCGCCTCTCATGATTTTGGGATAGGCTCTGGATGCACTGAAAAACAAACCAGGATAAAGTTGTTACTGAAAATTAATGAATAACTGAATACATAATTATTACTGTGTGTACTTCCTTAATTGCAACTGATTTTAGGTAAAAGCACAATCTAAATGTAGATCTGTATGTGCAGGGAATTAGATGGCCGTAAAACTCAAAACATCTGTGGCATGTCATTCAATGAACTCTTCTCTTTCAGCTTTTCATGTGTGTCTGAAGTGTTTCTTTTTTTAAAATAAGATTATAAGCAGTAATATCATTTAAAGGTTCCAATATAACAAAAGCTTCACATTATACTACATGTTATACAATCAACACCTTTTAGGACATTATACTGACCAAGCAAAGTGCAACAGAAATGACCTTAACACTTATAGCTAGAGATGGCATGATAACTATTTTTCTTTCCCAGTATTAGGGTTGAGTATCAACCAAGATTAATAAGCGTCTGACATTTTTCTTTAAAAAGTTTGTTTATTATTATTATTATTATTATTATTATTATTATTATTATTATTATTATTATTATTATTTAACCACTTATTTTTTAAATAGGGGAAAATAGCTAAAAACAGGATTGGTGCCTTCTCTACTTACCTATACATTTATATATATA
>JAOVVF010000047.1:25846728-25857505 GCA_028565595.1 Duopalatinus emarginatus
GAAATAAACCTTCAGTGACACCTTTGTTATTGTGTATGGTGGCTGAATATCAGTTCTTTGTGAAAAGCTGGTAAGGTTAAGGTATCGAGAGCCAAGATGGGTTGTAAGTTTCTTTGGTGAATAGATATGTTAATTAAACAGTGGTGAAATGTAGTTTCCTGTGTTATAATTATATTGGAATGCTATCTGAATTTGTTCACTTTGTTTTTTTCTCCTTTAGTGTAACTGCTCCTAAAAAAGGTCTCTGAACCTGCTTGTATGACATGAGCCTTTTTTCATGTCATGTAAGCAAACAAATCTGTCTATAAATCAGGGCCAGCCATGCTTTAATATAGATTAATAGTGTGGCTTTGACATTGTACCATAATTTTACATTGAGAATATGCTCATATGTTCCATATTTAACATTAAACAAAAACTGAGAAATGCATATATTCAAATGAAATCTACACTAATGCATGCCTCTAATGTTATGAATCATTGCAGTGTTATTTCAAACAGTTGGCAGTATATGAGATTAAGTATGACTGAAATACCCAAGACAACTGGAAATCCTGATATAGCCATGCCATGTGTCAGTTAAGGAAAGGAATCAAAATGTGTCACAACATCTAAAATACACTGACTGCCTTCCAACATTTTCCTTCAAATCAGTGCCCTCTGCTCCTGCTAGCATGCACAGTATGTGACTTAACAGGGTCATCTCGTGCTATTTTCATCTAACATTCTCAATATTCATCCCTGGCAATGTGCTTGCCTACTTCACCACCTCTCTTGGCATGTATTGGCATCAAGCATGCCATGCTCGCAGACAGCTGTAGTGCAGTCAGGCAGATCTGCATACCAGCACAAATGGCCCAAGGGAGAGAACTGGAGTGCTGGAGTGACTTATGGTCTGCAATTCCACTCTGAATGAACCTGGTGAGATTGAGCTTAGACGCTTTGCCTGAGTAAAAGTGTTCCAAATGCAGGTGCAAGACAAGACACTACAGGTCAAAATGACTATTTTGTTGACATCATTCATTTTTCAGATTTCTGGATAAACTGCATATATAACATGTCTTCTTGCAGAATTCAGACTCAAAAATGTTTACACATTTACGCATATCTATCTATTTAGACATATCTGTCTCTCAATCTAAACAAACACACACACACACACACACACACACACACATATAATTACTATTTCACTATGTAGCTGACTGTTTGAATCTGGATTGAAGAAAATGCAGATAATCACATGATTAATTTTAGTTTTAATTTTATAATATTCATTTAGGTTTCCAGGTAAAAGGTACATTTTACAGGTGCAAAACATGAACTCTTACGGGTATTGCTTCTGCAACAAGAAATGTTACCATCTTGTTTTTTTTTCCCTAAAAATGTTGGGTTATTTTTACAGCTCAGCTGCTAGATGTCGCTTGTTGTGTCAGGTAGTTGGGTCAGTGCGACTCACATTGAGTTGATAATGGGCACCATGCTGTGTTAGAGATGTAGATCTAAAAGGAAACAGGCACATTGTGTCAACATTAATTTTCTGGAATTTCCACCGTAACTATTGAGGCAGAGTGGCAAGACTGAAGTAATAGATATTAGATGCAACTACAAGATTTGTTGACATATCACAATATTTATTATTAATTTAAACATTTTAAATAATATTCCCTTTCAAATAGACATTAAGTAGGTTGAAACCTACCTTTCTATAGTGTAGTTTGACTTAATAGCTAATGGTAGCCTGCTGACAAAAAGTATGTTAGCTAATGTTGTTTTAGTAAATACACAGGTAATTATTTGCTTAAAGAAAATTTTAAAGGTTAGATAACTTTCTTACAATATTATTGTTTGTAGCCTCAAAAACCCATGCTTGGTTGAACATCCTGTGGATAAACTATACATAAACAAAGATTGGTAATAACGTAGGGAGAAATGGTGGCTTTTTAAAAAAAGTTGACTTTTTTTTGTATGAAACTGTACACTTTAAATTCTATAAATGTATAACCCTTTTCATTATTTTCTGTAAAGATTTGGGACAATGTCCATTTGTTAAAAGCACTATATAAATAAAATTGAATTGAATTGAATTACACATGTACACTCACCATCCACTTTATTAGGAATACTTGTACACCTGTTCCATTATGCACTTATCCAATAAGTCAATCTGATGTAATCATAAACTAATGAAATTATTTTTTAATATATGTTATAATTTACAATATGTTATAAATGTTATAGGCGAAAAATATGTTATATGTTATAATATACAATTATATATTTACAATTAATAAATTAGTAAATGTATACATAAAAAATGAGTATAAAGAGCAGTAAACAGTAATAAGTGAAACAAAGTCAGTAGTTGGTGTGATGAAAAAATGCTCTAAAAGTGGTAGTCCCAGGTAGAGTTGTATAAGGACTTTACCTGGTATGTTTTACAGACAGACACACCTTTTCTGTGCAAAATCAAGTTTCTTTTATAAAAAGTGCTCTGTTTCTTTATTGACATATAAACATTTCTGTAATATTTAATGAAATATTAAATAACAATCCAAAACGCCAGAGAAAAACGTTACTTCTCAGTACTGAGGTTAGGGTTAGATTTGGGGTTAGGGGTAATACTAGGGGTAGGTGTAGGCTTAGCATTAACTAGCTACATTAATCATTATGTCTGTGGAAGATCCCCACAAGAATAACAACCTACTACTGTGTGTGTGTGTGTGTGTGTGTGTGTCGGGTTTATGTGAAACATCAGGACACTTGCCAGAAACATTGCATGGTTAGTTGGAGTCAGTGTTAATGTTACTGTTAATGTTAGGTATAGCATAAATGAGCTACATTGATCATTATGACTATGGAAAGTCCTGACACAGATATTGAAGCTGTGTGTATACGTTGTTGTTGTTAGTCACTCTGACCCTGTTTCACCTTAAGGCCTGGGATTTGTTTATGATATGAGGATTTTGTGCGCTAAAAGCCTGAAGGATTATTTAGGGAGGGAACTACTCTGAGACTGAACTCAGCTCGTCAGGTGAATGTAAACACGGTGGCGTCCAAATTAAAGGTGTTTAAAGAGGAGTAATTGCTTTTTTGTCATCACGTTTCCCAGGGACAATGAGAGGTGTGTGGTGTGTTTATCACACGACACACACACACACACACACACACACGTAAACTGGACGAAAAGCGAGATGGAATTATTTACGCTCGCGCATGCAGAGCCCCGCCCAGTCTCGCGGCGTTGAAATGAGCCTCTTGCGTCATGTGTCATGTCAGACGCGCGAGCCGCTCCTGTCAGCCTTGTCTTGTCCTTCAGATTCACACGGCGGCGGAGTAAACGACTTCAGCTCCATCGACCTGCTGGGTGAAGAGCAGAGTTTAATGGCTACCGCTTTGCTGAGGAGAAGTGCGTCTTCCACTCAAGCTCCACAGGAGTCGTATAACACGCCTCTCCCGGTGGCCGAGGCAGCGCAAGGAGAAGGGTTTAGACCTCAGGAGCGTCTTCCAGGGAGGTGTAGATTTAATGGCCCTCCACCAGACCAGCACACTCTGGTACGGTAATGTGTAGCATTTCTGATGAATGTGTGCAAAGAAAAACATGTGCCTCAGTTGTTCTTTCTTTCTTTCTTTCTTTCTTATTCCTTAACAAAGGTGTTATTTCTCCTCCAGGTTTAAATGTGTATTTGTTTTCTGTAGCAGTAAAGAAACTCGTCCTTGAGTGTATGATGTTTAATCTGAGCTCTCTCCAGATCAGGAGAGCAGCTGGAAGAGCTAAATTGAGATTCCTAGGCGAACATGTTCAGGCTGTGTGCTTGGCAATAATAGAGCATGTAAGGATTTGCATCCCAGATACCACTAGCTGACACTGCTGGAGCATATACCATCATATATCTACCTACCTCTGCAGGTGTTTATTCAGTGCTTAGAAATATTTGTAGTCCCTAATGTTGAATTAACTCCTTGGTTCAATCATATGATTCAATTATGCATGTTGAAGCATCGTAACTCATAACGTATTCTGTAACTGCAGTGAAACTAATAGAAAAGGAAAGTAGGTACAAAAGTGTGGATGTTAAATCTACAAGGATTTCCACAGTTTGTGAGGTTTGTATGCAGTGAACTTTTGGAAATACTATAAAATTGTATTGGGGAATCTTCAGTTCATGAATGCACTGTTCAATTTGAAGTAGTTCTTTATTCGAGGCATGTTATTATACAGCCTTATTTCTGTTTGCGTGATTTAGCTGTTATACTGAAAGAGATTACAGTATCTAATGTCATAACGGTGTGTGGGCATGTTGTTCCAAGACGCTTTGTTATTGCACATGTGGTATATCCACTCCATTGTTTATTTGTAGGTCAGCTACTGTTTATTGTTATGAAAACGCCTTAAATTATTCACCAATTTGTTTATATGTAGATGTTATATATGAATGCATGCAATCATGTTTGCTGTTCTCTCAGATGGACAGAAACATGCCACCTCAGTTCCACACCATGGCAGAGCCTAAGAAGTTTAATCAGGATGGTGTCATGACCATGGACCAAGGATCACCCTACAGCATCAACATGAACGTCTTCCTGCCTAACATGCCGTATCTGCGTACTGGTCTCTGCCGACCTACAAGGCCCACACTGGCACCCCAAATGAAACCAGAACCTATGCATGCACTCAGCTACCCGAGCTGCCACAGCACAATCCCCTCAGCTCCTCCACCCTCAGAATATACACACCACTTCAGCCCAGCCAGCACAACGTGCAGCTCTGCGTTCATTAAACAGGAGACGCCGGAGCTTGACTACCAAGACGTTCCACTATTCCAACTTCTGAATTCAGACCTTGACCCTGTGGTGCCTGGTCCCCACACTAGCGTTTGCTCACCTATGTCATCATACAACAGCATGAATTCATCCATTACTCCAACTGCAAGGAGACCCATGTGTGATATGGGCAGCTGTGGGGCTTCACCTGTTGGTCACTTTGGTCGGCATCATCAACAGCTAAATGTGCCATACCTTCCCCCCTCCCCTCCAAACTCCGAGCCCAGCAGTCCTGACAGGCGAAAAGAACTTTTACAGAAGCTCTCACCTCCTCCCTCTTATGCTGCCACTATTGCATCTAAACTGGTAGGGCCGGCTTTAGGCCCTCAAGCAGCAGTACTAGTACAAACGCACGCCGTGCCTTCTAGGCATAACCGCAGGAGCAATCCCGATTTAGACAAGAGGAGGATACATCACTGCAATGTCCCAGGTGAGCTATTAGACAAGGCTCTGCTCTCAGCCACTGTCATACTTAAGCACCAGAACTGGCTTTGTATTTATGAGCTGAACATATTACTTCTCATATCACTTACCATGTCAGGTTCATCTAGGACACATTTTGAAAGTGTATATGTGCTCTAGTCAGTTTACTGTGCCTTTCAGCATGACTGATAATAATGCACTCCAAAATAATGTTGCAGTATAGCATTGGTATGTAATAGATAGGATCATGGAAGAGGTCTCAAAAAAAAAACTAGAATTAGTGTTAATAATGGAAGTATAAAGGAACATATCATGCCAGTCCCAACACTTCTGCATAAGATAATTAGGGTTTTAGAAATATAATATTAGTAAAAGAGCTCAAACCCATCTTGCCACATCTGCTCATAAATGTTTTATTTTATCTTTTCCATCAGGTTGTAAGAAAGTCTACACCAAGTCCTCCCATCTGAAGGCACACTTACGGACTCACACAGGTAAAACCTTTAATCATAAATATCACAAAAGTCTTTACAACTCTTTTTTTTAAAGTGCATCTGTCGTGTTTCTTGTCCCTGTTGAAGTACAACAGAGCATGCACCTGATAGCCTGTGTTAGCACTCTCTCATGAGGTTCAAATGATTTTATTTTAATGGCTCAAGGCTGAGAAAGCTATTATCACTCTATACTATCATACCTTGACATGCCCATTAGGCCGCTAGTTTTTCTGTATGAGTTTTTTAACATTAGAGAGATGGCATCTCTAGCGTGTCATAACTCTATGGCGCCGTGTCTTATTACAGGAGAGAAGCCGTACCACTGCTCCTGGGACGGCTGTGATTGGCGCTTCGCCCGCTCCGATGAGCTGACACGCCACTTCAGGAAGCACACGGGTGCAAAACCCTTTCATTGTTTGGTGTGCAGCCGCAGCTTTTCACGTTCTGATCACCTGGCCCTGCACATGAAGCGGCATCAGAGCTAGAACCACAATGCAACACTAGCTTTCATAACTCCCCCTCTTTCTGTCAGTAGAATCTGGGTGTGTTGGGTTTGTGTTGGTTTTGGCAGCTTATGAGGCACAAGCAGTAAACTGTGTTGGCACTAGACCTGTAGTTGTGAAACATAACCACTACATGATGAGCTGGTATTTTTTTTTCCATCAGTAGTATTTTTTTTTTTTTTTTTTTTTTTTTTTTTTTAAATGAGTAGTACTAGTAATATATATATATTTTCATACAAATGTGCCTTTTCCATATAATGAACCCTTAAAGTCATCTTTAATGCAAATACATTTTATTTCACATTTTCCATGGTAAATTGACAGCTTAAGTTATTTGGAAAATGAAACACCACTTTCAAAGTACTTGATTACAGAAGTTGATTAACAAGTTTCATAGATTTTTGTGGGCAGCACTTAGTAAACAAAAAAATGAATCTAAAATAACCAAAGATAGAAGTTTCAATAATTTATTGCTGTACATCTGCCACAGCTTTGAAACATTTTTAGGTGGGGGTTTGTTTTTGGAAAGTTATTATTTTTAATCAAAGCACATTGCAGAAATAAGATAGATAGATTTTTAATATTTTGTTTGGGACATGTATAGCTTTATTTGTAAATATTGTAATTCATTTACTCTATTATTTATTTTTTTCAGCTGATTTTTTTACTGTATAAAGTACTTCTCTATGCACATAAGTGAATAGAGTTATGGGAATGATGGATTAAAAGATCTTTTAGATAAGGTAATAATGACATAGTTTTTGCATAACAGCTATAGCAGATTCATTTTGTACATGTCATGCTTACAGTGTATAGTATCATTTATGTTTTTGAATATTCTGTTGAAGGCCTGCTCTCCTAGTGACAATATAATACTGATAGCAGAGATCATGTAATGAATTCTGATGGAGCTGTAGGACCGTAACATCTAATGGCTTTTCTAATATGGTTCACATCAGGACCTAATTTCATAAACTCAATATGTGTCTACATTAAAAGCAGGAGCTTTAAAATATAGTGATGCATTTGTATTTGGACAGCGTTTGAGTCACAGATTTCTTACTTCATTAGCAATACATGCTTCATTATTTTTCACAGAATCATTATGTGTATATAAATCACTGTAACTCCCTTGCTGTACAAGTTAAACTGGCATGTCCTGCTTACTCTCTTCCTAGGCATTGTGTCCTGCCATGTGCCTTACCACACCCGCCAACCTTTAGGCACATAGCTGAATGATAATAGGTGTGGTACAATTACAGTATAATTAAACTGAATTGAAACTGCTAATACTACTGGTTTCGAAAAAATGTAGCGATATTATTCGAAAATTAGGTGCTTTTTTATGTACTGGTGCAAGCCTATAATTCTCAAACCCTTAGTGTGTATTGATTTAATCATATGTACAATATTAAATAAATACTTCTCCATTTGTTTCATATTATGCATTAGAATAATGTAGCAAAAGAGAAAAATTGTGAGGATTTCATGTGGATTTCCTGACATTTACCATGCCATATTGTTCGGATGCTTTTAATTAGGCTGTGACAAACACATGGACAAATGTGGTGAGTCAGTCTAAAAGGGAAACAAAGCACTCACGTTGCACCTCCATGAAAAAAAGCTACAGGCCTGTGAAGAGTGGCATCTTGCTTACTGTATGTAATGCTTACTTTATTGTTGATTGGTAGAAAAAGGACTTAGTCACTGAACATGGGAAAATGAAGCTCTTATCTCGGCAATGCTCACAACTCTGTTGTTAATGAAGGTCGAATGTGGCTTTATGAGTGCATGTAGACTAACTGGTTTTGTCCTGGTTTAGCCTTTGAAAAAATTAGTGCAGCCCTTTTTATTGCTAGTCCTTTGTCTTGTACTGAAAATAAAAAATGGCTTTATAATTTCCTATAATTGTCAGCTTATGGGGATAAAAAAAAATAATAAAGCAAAATAAGGTCAATAGTTGCATCAAAGGGAAAGTTAGTTAAAAGTCGTCACAGATATTTGATATACATTTCAGGGTTAAAGCCATCAGACAGGTGTAGCTGTGCTGTATTGTGTTATATGGCCGCACCCTGTTTCTTGTGAAAGTTACGTTACGTTCAGTTTCTTTTGTCAAGCAAGATTTAGAAAGTACTTTTCACTTATGTCCTTCTTGGAACTGCAAGATGAAACTCGGCACTATCAGCCCACTTAACTCAGTCACGTGTATTCCATACAAAATGCAACTTTATTAACTTCCATGCCTCCGATTAGATTATCATACAAGTATCATGTTAAAACTCGATTTAAATTCACAGCTCAATCTTTAGGGAATAAAATGAAACTACAAAGAGAAACCAAAAAGCACATAATATCTAGACACCTTCTGGAGAATTAAAATAAAGAATAAACACTTTTCTTTTTTTATTTGAGGACATTCTGTGATAGTATTCAGTGTGAAGGGATTCCCTTTGAAGCAAAGCATGGCCAAATGCCACAACTCTGCAGTAAAATGAAAAGCTCTGAAATATATATTTACAATACACATACACTATACATAAATACAAGAACGATAATCACAGAATATCAGGAAAAGGACAAAATAAAGTAAATATTTAGATTAGGAAATGAAGTTGATATTGAAACTGAGGCGATACTGTACAGAATAAGTTGAATACAAATCAGAAACAAGCATTCACAGAGGAATTAACAAAGCAATATTGTCTTTTTGTGCTGTAGGTCCACTCTGTAGGCACCAGCTTTAGCTGTAAGGGTGCCTTATACCCAAATTCAGGTCTGTGTAATATCAAAGAGGTAAAAGTCAGCCTTTATAATGGAAAAACTGTGTCCTTCAGTCAAGTTGATATTTTAAGCGTAAGGTATATCCATCCAAATCCTCCCAAGGAGACACATACAGCATTGCTCACTATGTGATTAATGGGTGGATGTTCACAGCTTTCATTTAAAATGTTGTCTTCAAACGGTCCGTAAGGCTCAGTGCATTACAAACAGGCTTGGTGCTGTACGGTAAGTCTGGGTATTTTGTACAGGTTTATTGGTACCGGATGCACTTTTGTGCTTATGGCATCTTTTGCCTTTCTGCATGTGCTTCTTGTAGAATATATTAGGCACTCGTCATTATTGCATAACTTTGACCCTGTTCACCGTTACAAAATTATGCGACAGACAATGTAAGAATGCCAGAGCAGAAAGTAATACTTCTTTTTTTAAAAAAAGGAGGCTCCCTTTAATTATTATAATCATTTTTTTTTTTATCATTCTCCTTCAAAGATTAAACAAATTTTTGTTTTGTCAAGCGCAACTGCTAATACATTTTATAGGCAAACATTTTTACTAAATAGGAGCAGAAATTATGCCAAATACAAATTAAATTGATACAGCAAAAAATAAATAAATAAAAAAGAATAAACATTAAGAGAAAAATGCTGACGGCTCTTGAATACTGTTTGAAAAGGGACATTCGACATTCATTCGACTAGGTTGTCTTTTTTCTTTTTCATTTTACATTTTGTGAATACTTATAAAAACACTTAAGATAAGAGTATTAGAAATGGCTGAATATGCACAGAGGCAGCTGTTCCTCAATGCTGTGTACATTTTGATGGATTGTTTAATCCCTACACATTAATCAAGGAACAGGAGCATTTAGGATGATAAAACCTCAAACACTCTCCCACACAGTCCCATTATCCTGTACACTTTGTACCAACAGGTGATGATCATCTCTGTATTGTAGTTGTATAAAGTTAATCCCTTGTATTACAAAAAAACTAATAAAAAGCCCTATTCTCAATAGGTATTTACAGCCTTCAAAACTGAGTAATAACTTTCACTTTCACATATATTACAACATTTTAAAACATTTCTTTTTACATAAAATAGCAATATGCAAATGAAGTGCCCCACATTGAGGAGATTTCTTCAAAAATACAGTATAAGAGGATAAGATACACTGGTGATTAATGTTATATGTAACTGAAAAATAATTTCATATTCATACTTTATAAAAACAAGGTGCTGATGATACACTCAAGCCCATGTACCACAGGAGACAACACGCATGTGTAGACCAACAAACGAACAAAACAGACAGAAACATAATAGATAATAGATAATACTTCAGATCATGAAAAAGCAAGGTGATGTTGGTCATGGTAGTTTCATAATGGACACATTCCTTTTACAGCATGTCACAAAACTGCATTTTGTTTTGTTTTGCTAGTTGATAATATGGACATGAAGGTTCCAACAGCAGTGCACATAGGTTTGTGTGTGTGTGTATCACTGAGGCTTGTACTGGCCATTTGAAAGTGCTACTCTCACACCAATCTAATGACATTCCCACCATACAATGGATGCATTAACACAGTGTAGGATATATATATATATATATATATATATATATATATATAGGATGATGTTTATTTGGGATGGTTAAAAGAAAGATTTTGTATTTTGTATACAGTCCCTGACATAAGTTCTGTCGCTTATCCATGTTGTGGAAACAAAAGCTTATAACCTGACTTTAAATTC
>JAOVVF010000047.1:25857659-25874273 GCA_028565595.1 Duopalatinus emarginatus
ATGAATTTAAAGTCAGGTTATAAGCTTTTGTTTCCACAACATGGATAAGCGACAGAACTTATGTCAGGGACTGTATACCATATCATGATCAAACCATTTGGCAGTTCAGAATAGACTTATCTCATAGCCCTCTCATGTGCATTTTTCTGAAATTGTTTGTTCGCCCTCTAGTGGCCTGTTTGTATTTGGGAATCAAAAGGTAAAACAGTTGTGATAGTGTTGTGCACTAGACAAGACTTGTCCAAAGTAGTGCCCAATACATGAAAAACCTGTAAGTTTGATTGACTACGAGTGAGAAGACTGTTGTGAATTGTTCGGATAAATGCCCTACATCCATTGTGTGCGTGTATGTGTGTGTGTGCGCGTGTGTGTGTGTGTGTGTGTGTGTCATAACAGTTTATGGGAACAACATGAGCTCCATTTGGGCAAACCTGCAGTGCCACAGTTACTCCTTAAACAGAAAATCTATTCTTCTGAGTGCAATCAAATCCTTTAGGTGTGAGAATTAAATAGCAATATATTATTGCTATTTTACAAATTAGAGCTACAAATCTATTACAAATATACAAGATTCTCTAGTATAGAAAAACAGGTGGCAATGGTAGAAAGCCAGCGATTTGTCCATGTTTTGAAAGCCCTCTGTTGATAGAGTAAGTGAGAGAGCCATGTGGCCATCTCCTTCTCCTGTCACTCTGGAGTGAGTGTATTGCTCTCCTGGCTTAATTTGTCCATTCAAGTACAAAAAAAGGCCTGTGTTAGCAAAAGGGATTTGTGTTGTGTTGTGTTTTTTTTATGTTTTGTTTTGTTTTTGTTTTTTGCACCCAAATTTCTCAAAGCCAAAGAGGGCATTGAGCTTTGTGTCAGCCAGACTCAAACGTGGTGGAGGTCAGTGTTGTGTGTGATGAACATAGTGCTCTGCTGTATCAGATTATTTCAGGACCCATCCAATTCATCTGTGACACAGCAAGAATAAGAAAAAGGCTTAAGCAGGGAAAATAAGTCTAACATTAAACCATATGAATGAAGTACAATCACACTCACTGGCTAATCACAGAACTGAATGCACTGTTTTATTTCCCTGTTTGTCACCATTAAGCAAAATGCCAGCTGAGAGTTGTTAAAGGCAAACGTACCCCATATACTTCAGTGCCTGTGCTGCAGAAAACAGTTTGAGAGTGAAAAACAACACCAGGGAAATACATATATATATATATATATATATATATATATATATAATTTGTTGCCAATGAAATGTCCTTAGAATTAAGTGTGCTGGCTTAGGAGGAAATCAATGTTTATGAAAATGTTGTTCCTGTAGGAACCTGGCTCTGTCTACAATAACAAGCTCCAGATCTTAAAAGAGGAAGATGTGAATGTAGCCATTCAGTACTGGAGTTATTCACATTGTTGGTGGCCAAAGGGAAGCAGACATTTAAAATGAGAACAAAGAACAAAGGATGCTAATTAAAAAAAAAAACAGAACAAACAAACAAAAACAACCTGCAGACAGAAGAACTTTCACACAAGAACTAACAACCAGGATCTGAACAACCTCAAGATGTCCTGAAACTTCAGATTTGTAGAGCAGCCTTGCTCCACCCTTGGGGCAGACCCTGTTTAGCTCTCTCAGCACTTTCTGTCCATTGCCCATGCTTCAAACCTCCTCTCTCTCACTTTACTCCAGGGCCATAAATGGCCAAGACTGTGTCCAGCCCAGCTGAACAAATGTAAGGAGAGACCCAGCTCCCCTGGCGTGCATGTGCACGTGTATGTAGGGAAGGAGAGAGAGGGTGTGTGAGGTGGCCTTCACTCAGACCAGCATGTGTCTGCGCCGGTGCAGGGCCAGGTGGTCTGAGCGTGAGAAGCTGCGATCACAGTCCGCACACTTGAAAGGCTTTACCCCTGTATGCTTCCGATAATGCCGCGTCAGTTCATCTGAGCGAGCAAACTTCCATGTGCAGCCATCCCAGGTACACTTGTATGGCTTCTCACCTGAAGAACAAGATGTAATGCAATGAATATCATTATAAGAATAAACTATTGTTTAGTCTATTGTAGCTTATTATAGTGTTGAATAGGTTGGCCTCCACTATGTTTCTTGGTGAAAAAAAAAACACATCAATGATTTCACAGAAATCTGCTTATGTGGAAACCTTGCCATTTAGGTCTCTATGTATGTTGTTACTATATCAATGACAACATACTAGAATGAGCGCATTAATATAAACCTGTGATTTGAGTTGCAGAACAGCTGTTACAAAAAATTAATCAACATCTTACCAAGCGATCAAAAATTCAACAGTGCTGAAGTATAAAAGAAATTATAAAGGAAAAAAGTGAACACACATTATTAACAAACATTTACACATTACACATTCATGGTATTCGCCAGATGGTCTTATCCAGAGTGACCTACATTTCTCTCATTCATACAACTGAGTATTTGATGGTTAAGGGCCTTGCTCAAGGGCCCAACATTGACACCTTAGTGGTGGTGGGATTCAAACGTATAACCTTCTGATCAGATATCCAACCTCTTAAGCACTGAGCTACCACTGCCCTTAACGGTGCATCCCATTCAAAATGAAAACCTGTGAACTGATACTTTTCTCGTTTTCATTAATATGTACTATTTCTTGTAACAATCATGTTATTTTATTACTTTGCCTTCATTTCCCTTCAACACTAATATCATGCACATGAATGAATTGAAATCGAAATGTACATTTCTGTGTGACCGACTAACCTGTGTGTGTTCTCCGATGTGCTTTTAGGTGGGAGCTCTTAGTGTAAACCTTATTGCAGCCGTCAAAATCACATCTGTGAATGCGCCTCTTCTTAGAGTCTGGAGACTCGGACCGCCGTGGCCGTCGCATGCTCTCAATACTGAACGGTGACATGGAACTGGGACATGAGAGAAAAGCACTATGAGAAATTCGGAAAACAAACAGAGATTATATACTGCATACTGATTAATTATATAGTACATAGTTATACAGTATATAGTATAGTACATAATCATATAGTAAATTGTACAGTATTAATTATATATTATATATAATATAGTAGTATAGTATTTTTATATAGATTTTTTTTATGACTTCTGCATTATGCAAGCATTATTTTTCCAGCAAAAAAATTAAATATTGAAAATAAAAATGTTTGTATGCAATTAAAGAAAGCAGCATAGAAACTAAGAAGCAAGTGCAACAGTAGGTGACTCCAAAAGAACTGCATCTGGTTTTGCAAGATGCTCAATAAAACCCGGAACTTCAATTTAAGCAAAAGATCGACACACATTACAAAGTAAATGATTTTGTTTCATTTATTGCAGTTTACTGCTGTTCCCTTTTTGCAACACCACTTAAATAATTCTCAAACAAACTGGTCTTATACATATAACCTACATATATGGAAGGTATTCTGTTCTGTGGACACAGGAATTACTATACTACTACACAAAATCTGAAAATGTGAAACATCTCTTTATTCTTTCAATACATTGAAAACTTAACAGTCTGTCAACACTCTTATAACTATCCAGAAGGAAAGCACCTGAACTGTTATAGCCTCCAAAGAAAGACAGACCTGTACGTTGTCCACCACTGGATGGTGCTCTAGCACTGATTTATTTTTCAGCTCAACAAAGTGACTAAGAAGCCAAGGCTGATCATTTCTTTTCCCAATCCAACCACCAATTTTGGCCTCAGAGCATTTTGTTTTTCTTTGCTTTATTTGCTACCCTTAATGATACCTCTCCACTGTGTTATGAATGGAGACTGGTCTGCCTTTTCAGGCCAAATCAATATTTTATGGCATCACATCTCTAATGGGCCAAAAAAAAAACCTGGGCATTATTGACGTATGTGTGTGCTCGTGATCGCTCTAGGGTAATGGAATATTGATACATGAGTGCGGGGCTGTTTTTCAGTGGTAAGAAATGGTGGCAGTGCATTTGCGTGGGTTGCGGAGTGTATGAGTGGAGCACAAAAGGATCACAGAGCAAAGTCATGTCACTGTGCATTAAAAGTGGAATACAAAAACGTGTAAAAAAAATCTGTGCAGAGAGGATCCTTTCTCTCTTCTGAGAGAGGATACTTTCTCTCTTCTCATTTTTGGCCCCCTGCTTGGTGAATGTAATGATGCGGGCAACTGATGAGACCTGAGGAGGAGGAGCCAGACAGTACCTCCTATAAGCTGTCTCCACCACATGCAGCCCACTTCCTGTTTCCACCCAATTCTACAGATCACCTGTTGGTGTTGGAACGTGACCAGACTGAGGCCTAGCGGATATGAGCCAATGTGTCAAAAATGATGTTGAACTCTAGATCCCTTCTGCCTCTGCTCAGAATGAGCACACACGTTAACATACACAGAGAGAGGAGAGAGCAGGGAGAGTGCATAAAGATACAGTCAGAAATAAAAGGAAGGGCTAAAGGACGGGGCGGTGGGGTGGTGGGGGGGGCTTAACAGTATATTCTCTAGTTCAAAAGAACGTCAGTAGTTGGATAAGAGGAGACTGGTGACTAAAGTAAAAAGGAGGGGGGGTCAGAACTTTGAAAAGCCCCTTATGCGAGGACGACAAGCACTGAGGGGAGTTAGTGAGGAGACAGTGAGGATTTACAGTGGAAAGAGTTTCAGCAGGGAGATCTCTCGCAGGATGTTTACACTCTGACTTCACTCCAGAGTTTGCCATAAGAAGCACATACATAACAGTCTGATTCAATCCTCTTTAGCTGATCCGTAAAACACAGAACACATGTCTTAATGTATAACTGCATGGTGAGGAAAAGCCTAATAAATGCAGTGCAACACAAAACACTGTGTAAACAGGACACCTTGAACCCTGTATAACCCCAACATCCTGGCTTTGTGTTTGTCTGTGTGAGTGCCTTTGTGTGTGTTTGTGTGTGTGTTTGCGTGTGGACGTGGGTGGGTGTGTGTACTTGAGTATGGGTGTGGTTGTGTGTGTGCATGTGTACTTGGGTTATGGGTGTGGTTATGTGTGTGTGGTGTGTGCGTGCTTGGAGGGGCCCTGTTTCTGGGACTGGACTTTTTTAATTCCTTCATCTTGGCAGCTCCGCAACCTACCTGTGTAAGAGGATGAAGCCACTGGAAGCTTCTAACCAAAAAGGACTATAGTAAAAAACTGTACTTAATGAGTGTCTGAATGCTTTGTGTGTCAACTGAATTTTTAGCAAGGTTAGCTGAAACATAAGCCCAGTGACTGTATTAAGGCAAAGAGAGGGAAAGAGAGTGAGGAGGAAACAGGAGAATCTACAGAAACTAAGCTGCAGTGATGCCAAATCATGCGGAACAGCCAGAAACAAATGGACTGTAATGGCACTACTCTCACTCTCACTAACTCATTATTATTTTACACTATTTCTATTATTTTACATTATTATGTTACCGAGATGTACGTGTACATTTACATATGTACGAGTAAAATAATACGTGTATTTTACATGTATTATTTTTACATAAGAAAACTTTTACACAAGATACATAAAGTGCGCATACAGTAGTTTTACATCAGTATTATAGGATACCCTTTGTTTTGTGAAAAGGATCCCATTCGAGATTTAGCCCAACTAAAATCAGGCCTGTGCAGATTGATCACTACCTAACTTAAGACTTAAGACTGATAGCAGTTTAGAGAACAAATGCTCTATTTTTGTTGTAAAACTATCAAGTCTGTTGTCTAAACTGTAGTTTTTATTTCATGTGTGGTCATTTGTATTAACAATATTATTCATTCATCTCTTTTCATGTAAACTGAATCATCCCATGTCATGTTTATGGAAATAAAATTAGATTAAGTGAACTGAAGAAAGTGAAAGTGAAGTGATTAAGTGTAAGTGAAGTGACATAGAGGAATTTGACTTCTGCATTTAACCCATCTGTGCAGTGAACACACTTGACCGGTCCGGGGGTTAGGTGCCTTGCTCATGGGCACGTTAGTCGTGTCAGTATTGGGAATCGAACTGGCAACCTTTTACTTACAAGAACGATTTCCTAACTGTTCAGCCATGGCTACCCCTATACCGATACCCTGAAAACCATGTTCCAGCATAGAAAATAGCAATTTAAAAAACCCTGTTCCAGCAAGACAATGCCCTTGTGCACTCCACAGTGAACTCCGTGAAGACATTGTGTGCCAAGGCTGGAGTCAAAGAACTTGACTGCCCTGCACCTCAACCTCACTAAACACCCAACATCAGTGCCTGACCCCAGTAATGCTCTTGTGTCTGAATGAGCACAAATGCCCACAGTCATGGGTGGAAAGTCTTTGTAGAAGAGGATATTCTAACACCATGTGGTTACTGTGGCTGTGTTGGTCAGATGTCCACAAACCTTTATAGTGTACATCCTTTCATGGATGTTTACTTAATAATCCTCCTTATTCATTTCAAGTTCAATAAGTGTTTTGACTACTCTTATATTCTAGAGAACTGATAATAGAAGGCATGGAAGGGTCAGAGAAAAATAGCATTGTTGTTGATGTGTTTACGCACAGCCTTTTTTTCTATTATTTTTTATTGTGTGTGTGTGTGTGTGTGTGTGCATAACAGAATTCCCTGACCTATTTGGCTGATTGGCCCCAGATACTTATGGAACTGGGAAAGAATCTGGCAGGGCTACTCTAATAATAGAACAGCATCCCTTCCCCTAGCATTCATGAATATGGAGAACGCCATGGAGAACATGTGTGCTTCATTTTCATAGTCGAACACACACACACATCACCTAGGGAGATTTATACACACGTGGGAGGAGAGTGCTTGAGACGGAGCTCCAGGCTGCTGGAGGTTTCCTCCTCAGGGCTGATCAGGTGTATACACTGATGATTGTGCCATCAACACCTCTCCCTCTATCCCTCACTCCCCTGCATGGCAGCCCATCTGATGACTCACAACACATAAAGGCTGACATTTAAGAATGATTGCGCTTGTCGCCTCTCTCTGAGTGGTGCCATATGCTGTTTGTAGGCTAGGTCGAGTCATGGTGCAAAAAGCTTCCTCTCAGTCTGCTTAAGAGAAACACTGTGGATGAGACGGAGCCTGTTCGAGGTTATTCAGAGTGGACACTGACAGCTATGTGTGCCCGAGAGTTATTTTCAACTTTGAGGGTGAGGCAGTGCCAAGAAACCCAAGCACCTACACCTACGCACTCACCCCACACAACAGAGTGGCAGTGACTTGCAGTGAATTGGAGTAATTTAGAACTAGGCTTTAAACAAAATACACAAGTCCAATATTAAAAGACTGTGACGGACATTAAATAGTGTTGTAGGACACATTGTCGATAACATTAAAACTGTGTTTGTTTTGTAAATACACTATATAATGTGAATGTGTATGTATATATAAGTAAGGACAACAGGCTTTGCTTTTATATAGAAATATATATATTTGGTGTGGTAACTGTAGCAGTGCTTCATTCCCCTCATACAACAGCAATTCACAAACAATAGCAATTCTTTATTTATTAAAGAAAAACATTATACTTATTTATTTAAAGTTAGCTAGCTCCTGTTCTCACTTTTCTCTAATTTTAATCTTTTTTTGTCATGGCTTTAAACTTTATGACCATCACAAAGTACTGCCAACAGAGACTCCATTCATGAATGTTAAATATTTTCTACCAAAAAGTGTTTTCCCTGTGACCATACTAATATATGCTTCACCATATAAATGGGCATAAGTTTCATATGGTTAAAAAAATTTACTATAAAAACATGAACCTATTTGAGTGAGCGAATGAACTATAAACCTGCCGACCGATACAGTTAGTACTGTCAGAGCTGTGCTGTTACGAATTAATTCATTAATCAACAATTTCTGATTTGAGAATTCAACAGCGCTGTGGAATAATCTCATTTTATTAGCTAGACTGAATACAGCTGCACTCTCTCTCTCTCGCTCTCTAAACCCCCCTCCCCAACCTTCCTCACTTCTGTAAACACCCAAAAAGAACCTCAGTCAAACAGTACGTTTTTAAAACCCCTGGTTCAACCTTGGCTCTGGCGTGCCAGCCAAGGCAAAGTCCCACGTCCATGGCTGACTCCCAGCAAAGGGAAACATTTACTCTGCGCTGTTCCAGAAGGCTGTGACACAGAGCAGAATCCTGGAATACTTTCCAAGCAGTTTGCCTAAATAACAAGAGGACGGCTAGTCATTTGCGTGAGTCTGGCCAGGGAATAGTCACAGAGTTTATATGAGACGATGAGACAGAAGCCTGGCCGAGAGCAGAGACCCTTATGAGAGATGCCTTCGCTCATCTGAGACACCAGAACAGCTTCAGGACAGATTTGCCAGTGGTGAAGAACTCCATAACCCACTTCAACATTTAAACCCTTTTCAATCTGTGCAAGCAAAACAGCATTGAATGAAGGCAGAAAATAGCATTCGAATATGGTAAGCATCATGAGTACTACGCTACAATATGCTTACACTCCCACTCATAACTCAAGTTTTTTTTTCTCTCTCTTTTTAACAGACTCAACATTAGTCAGAGTAGACAGACTGGATATATAGTGTGTTTGTTTATATAGAAATTCTACTCACTCTTGAACTGCACGTGCTATAGACAGCGCGGTGGATCCTGTTTCATTGACGCTGTCCAAGGTTACATTTGGCAGGTCGTCATCGTCACTGTCACTTCTGATTTGTCTTGGTGACAAGCCGTTTAGATCTGATTGTGCCGCTGTGTGAGGTAGAACACAAGTTGCATTTCCAATGTACATTTACACACAGTTGTACTCAGAGCTGTGATTGTGGAATTTCTTTTGCTTGATTACTAGTGTGGGACTAGGAACTAGCTGGCAGTATGGCAATTATTATTTAGTGAGCTAATGATTTCACAAAGAATTATTTATAATAGTTTTTATTACATATATATATATATTGTCTACGTGTGTTCATGTGTGCTTGCATGTGTGTACAACGATGTTAGCCAAGTCCTAAAACCACACTTCATCTTCTACATTTTGTCCCAATGCATACTGCATCAAAGTCTACAGAGAATAAGAGTAGTAATTTTCTCTAATTATCCATGCAAGCAGCATATAAGATGCAAAGAAATCATCTAGTCAGTGGCTTTGTTAAGCTTTAGTCATTTACACTGTACTAAATAAATAAATAAATAATAAGTAAATAATAAGTAAATAAATATGTAAAATTATTACAAACCAATATCTGAGAAAGTTTCTTAAGTTAAATTACAATTACACAGAATATAAATACTGTTGTTCAAATAAAGGATTACACGACACAGTATTGTTAGTTGGCAGAATGCTGCAACTTATTTTAAGTAACATATTAACAAATAATAGTAATAACTGTAAGATACCCAGTAATAACCACATATTTCTAGTATCATCCACTTTACTTATGGTATCTTATACCATACTTACTCTGTACTTACCCAGTAATATGCAGGCTTTAATTTAAAGTGTTACCGAAACGTGGGCAAGACCTTGTAGAACACCAGGAAACCCCATTAATAATGGGGAAACTTAAAATGCTTAGCGCTCTTTAGCACTATGTGTTTATAAAACATTTAACCTGTATGTGTTGAATTCACTTGATCTAATGGATGAACTCTTTTACTTCAGTTTACATTCTAACATTTGTTCAGAGAACTAGTCATTAGTTGGCTTTATAGAGTCTTTTCTCTTTATATTTCAATCAATATGAATTTGAGATTTGTTGATTAAAGCTTGACATCTTTTCACACTGCAGGGTATCAGCTATGTCATATATTTTTTTCTGTGACAGAACATTAACACATTTTGAACATTTTGAAAATTTTTCATATTAATTTTATCTTGGTCACGAGTAGACATAAATTTGTTTGTACTTTGTTTCATTCTTTATTTATAATTACAAAATCAGGAAACACAATTTTATAGTAATGGAACGTAGTTGTGTTTCAGTCTGAAATGTTGCCATCTACATATATATTCTGCTTCACTTAATAAACCAGTTCATGTTGCTATACAATCAGCAGTTATGTCCTTAATGTGAGGTATATAGCACCAGGTCCCTGATGTTCGAACAGAAGCTTGTCTGTTGTTACTACTTTTGTTTTCTCCCAAATAAAATGACAGAAAAATTTTATTAATCCTTGACTCAGTTAGCAGAAATATATCTGTGAAAGAACATTGCCTTTGACAAAATAAAAAAGTTTGTATTATTCTAATTTGCACTTTTATTGTCAACAGAAAAGATCTAATTTTATTTTACTGTTCTTTTTCTGGGATACTGATTACAGATTTCTTTTGTACATGAATGGTTGTATATCCGTCTATCAGCACCCTGGGCAGCATCACATTGTCATCAGACTCCATTTACACAATATCACACACTCTTCCACCCATGCTGAGCAAAAAAACTACCCAGTCCCGACAGAGCTCCAAGCAATGAAACACATCTTACACCATGCCAGATGCAATGTACTGCACATGTAGTGACTTTGTAACTGCAATCTGTGAACCCAGTTTTCAGTCTGTCAGATTTTATGAGGCAGTGCCTCTTCTCATTGATGATGCAGGAAATCCCATCTAGAGTATCTCAGTGACAGTCCTGACTAAAGTGCCACAAACACTTAGCAGAACTTCTGACAACTCCTCCCATTAAAGATTCAGTGGATTTATTACTAGAGCCTGGAGCCATGAATGCCTTTCTCAGAGTCCATCTACTCTTACTAGACAGAGCTCAGACTAGACTATGTCCTGCTACCCCACCCCCACCCCCCCACACACACGCGCGTGTACACATGCACACACACACACACAAACACGCGCCCGCATGAGCACATACGCACACAAACATACACTTACACACATTCTGAGCCCACAATGATCTCTACAATGGCTCTGCAGAAAGTCATCCAATTTACCTAGACTGTTTGTCAGTATGTCTCAGAAAATGACCATATAAAGGCAGCGACAAAAGCTGAGTTCATGAGAGGTAGTGAAGCAAACCCTAGGATTTCTTTCTGCTGTTGTTTCCAGCCTAAGCCTGTTTCCATGGTAACCTCACCAGAGACCGCGCTGGAGACAAGGGCACACAATTCCTTTTAAAATGATAGCCAACCTGTGTGTGTGTGTGTGTGTTTGTGTGTGTGTGTGTGTGTGTGTGTGCGCGCATGCAATCAATGCACACACTTTGTGATTTTGGCAGTAAGTGCCCCAAAGTTGTGCTATCTTACAGCCATATTATCACGGACCACCACTCAGCTGACTCCACCCAAGCCTGACTCCATTTCCTCTGTGCTTCAGTAAAGCTCCCTGGGTGGAGTCCATGCTGCTTAAACAGCCACCCACTTTCAATATCCGCCCCACCCGATTATGCAAACTTTGTTTTTCCTCTCCTTCCTCCCTGCAAGCTGCGCCCAGCCATGCCCAGTCCTTTGGGACCAACACCAGTCCCAGATAAACAACTGGTTACTAAGACACAGCTCCAGGGCTGATCTTTGCTACACCCAGAGGCTGGTGGGTTTGGGCCAGCCCTTCCCTGAAACTCACTTGCTTTGAAATGCAGCCCAACAGAACAGTCGGTGAGGTCTTGGGAGTTTGGGGGGAAAGCTGGGCCTGAGACGTGTGTTTTTGATTAGCCAGGGTGGCGCAGAGCCGAGCCTGGTCTATGTTACCTGAACTGGAGGCCAAAAGCACAGGGAAAATATCACACATAGGAAAAGCTACTTTCATCTTCCAAAATCCCCTCCCAGCTCACCAAAAACACATTAGTGCCTGGAGACACCCACACTGTCAGAGAGTGCAGGTGAGGGTCTCTACTTGAGTTAGAGGCTGTTGACATTAACTTATGAGTCTTTTTTTTTTTTGCCTTTTCATCTTTGATCTCAAGTGGGTTCTTAAAGGCACAAATACCCAAGTCATGGACAAGACAGGGCCAGACAGAAAGTACACATCAGGATCTGCACTGGCAGCTGAGGACAATTAAGCCCATTTAAAATAATAAGCTTTAGACACCATAACTGCTGCTCTAATTTTGAAGACTACGATGCTTATACTAAAATCCTTTCAAAACTCATTCAGTACTACGTGACTATATAGCAAACCACTGAAGGGCTGCAATGAAAAATAAGTCAACACAGTATTTCAGTGCTGACGCATCGTTAAATTGTAACTGTAATGCACTACAGGAAATGCCGGGGCCAGTATTGCTTCTATTGTCTGCCATGACTGCATTCTGTACTAATGAAGAAAAACATATTGAAAGATGGAACAGTGGAGAGAATGTGAGGAGAACAAGGCAAAAAAAAAGCGAACTTGAAACTTTCAAAGTTAGACACCATAAAGCAGAATTGTCATTTTATAGCATTTTAAGTCTATTTACTATTACAGTTATGTTAGCTAATGTGTTGAGTGTTGATAGTGTGTTGATACCAGCACTCATTCTAAATAGTAAACCTCTCCCAGTTAACAGTGGCTGGATTGCCTCTGTGTTGGAGTAAATCAGATGTTTAAGCTGTTATAGGTTAGTTGGTTTCATATTCATGTTTCACAGGTTATCGTTTTCATTTGCCATGGGACCTGTGTAGTGCTGTGAACTGTGATGTGTAGTCTGGACAACAGGGTGACACTCACAGCTGTGCAGCCTAGAGCATGTGAGGGTAAAACGAACTAAAACAGGAGGTGTGCCCAAAGAAAGCAGGGATGAGAGATAATTGTTAATAATCGTTGACTTATTCACTTAAATAAATAAATAAATAAATAAATAAATAATAATAATAATAATAATAATAATAATAATAATCGGCAGATTGAATACCAAAATCATTCGTTGCAGCCATATACCATTATCACAGAGTAGTGATTTATAAACCCACTGTCCATTGTGACCGGAAAGAGTATAGGTTCACTTTTAAGTCTGCTTCTTCTCAAGATTTTCACTGCATGCACCCACAGGGATTTTTTTCATTGCTAGTGTCACCTCTAGCTTAAATCTAAAAGTCTAAATCTACAGCTACATGTCTGTGAAGCTGCTTTTGAAAATTAAACTGAATTAAATCATCTTAAGCATATAGTCTGGGCTAAAAATGACTTTTGCAGTGACAATTGCTCACTCACCTTTGCCATGGCTATTGGCCTCATCCAGCAGAGGGACCATGATGGTGGAGTTGAGATGGTTGGAGGGCGGGCGCACAGCTGTAGTGTACATTAGCGGCAGTGACTGCACCACCACTGGGATGCGCTGCACCTGTCTAGCCAGTTTACTGGGGCTGGAAGGCGGCACTGGGTGGATGATGTGTAAATATGACTGGCCTCGGACCCCTGAAGGAGAGCCCACCAGAGGACCAGGAGTCAACACTGAGGGCTTTCCTGAAGAGATAGAGGCAATGACAGAAGGCGAGGATGATGAAGATGAAGAGGATGAGGATGGAGAGAAGGCCGAAGTGATGGGCGAGGCAGTGGAGGAAGGAGGTGAAGACCGAGTCTTGTTGATTGACAGGTCCACAGGTTCTGTCTGAGTGTGAAAGTGCTCAGATGAGAGCAGGTCCTCTGGTGGCTCTGCCTTCACTTTGCTAAGGAGAAGGGGCACTGCCATATCTGGGTAGCTGTGCACTTTGGGGGACTGAGGAGAGACAGAGATTATATTAAGTCATATCCAAGCTGTTATGCAGTATTCTTCAAAACAGACAACAACATATACAACTATATAAACACTGGAATACACAAACTTTGTATTGTCTCACACAGTGACACTATTTTGGAGGTTTAAGATATGACATCACAGGGCTGGGATGAGTGCCATTTGCTGCAGTTGCGTCTCTTTTATGCTTCTCCTCTCAATCCCTGTGACTCATCCCTCTTGGCTGTACTCATATCTCCTGTAAAATCTGTTCTCCACCACTGCAAAAACATCATATGGGCCTAATTTCCTGACCTGCATTGGCACCGTCATGTGCCTTAGAGGAGGTATGTATTGGTGGCTCAGCCAGGGTGGCCCCCAACCCCTCTTTCCCTCACACACACATGCACTTACTCCTAACACTAAACCAAACATAACAAACCTGTTCAGGCAGCCTGACTCTTTCGAACTGCATCTTTATTCAAACCTTTAAAACTCATATTTGCACATGATATTTGTTGACCACATACCCTAAGCATTTCTGATACCATTCCCAAACACCAGCTTGAACAAACTGAAAGGTCAGCAGGTTGGAACCTCAGAGTACAGGAACGTGAACAATGCAGTCTGTCAACAGTGCAGTATTAACTGCTATGAAGTGAGAACCCTAAGCAGAGGGAGAGGGGATAAGAAAGCCCTTGGAATTGGCTAATCAAGACAGAGCAGCACATTAAACACATAGGCAATGTTCTAAAATCACCATGACAGCTGAAATGAACATGGTGGTGAATGATCATGCCTTTGCAATGCTTTCACAATCTTTTTAGGCCCACAGGAAGTCTTACCGACCCGTGAATCACCGGCACAATGAAGCAGCACCTCAATATGAAAGACAAATGGTGGCCATTTTTCTATTTGATTACACTAGATCAGATTAGACTAGATTAGGCTTTAATGCTATTGTGTGTTGTGACACATGGTTTTAAAATGCAGTAGTTAGTCTATTAAGACCAAAGGGCATTGTTAGAGGTCAAAACCCATGGGCTAGAAGGTCAAGATTACAAGCTTCAATTGATTGGGCAGGAAAAAAACCTTGTGCAATTGTCACAAATCTAGCCATTCAGTCTGATGATGATTATAGGACACTGTGGCTAACAATGGCTCACCATATTTTTTAACACAATAGAAATCAATAAAAAAAATGTATATATAAGCAATGCTTCCCAGAGTCTTTTTTTTATGTAGGAAATGTTTTATTCCCACAAAACCTGTTTGTGCTACAACTGAATCAGATTTGTGTGTAAAAACCCATCACTGTGGCTATTAAAAAAAAAGAAGTAAAAAATAAGTAATGAACCAGAAAAGTAGAAATAATTGTATTTTGTTTATAAGCTTATCTTGCATATCTTGCAGAGATCATGTTAGGTAAGTCCATTTTAACAAGCATAGCCTTGAAAGCAGTCAGTCTTAAGTCAGTGTTTTAATTGCGAGACTGTTAGCTAAGGGTGCTTTTCTTACGCAGCTTCAGTTAAAATGAGCATAAGTCTAATAGATTCCATTTGTGAAACGTTTAAATACTCAGTGTCAAATTACCTACAATCCATAGACACCATTGTTTACACTGTAGAGATGGTAGTGGTGTCAAATGCTGTGATATTTACATTAGGGAATATGACTATAGAGGCTGGTGTGATGATGCTTATGATCGAAGTTGCATCTCATTATAAACCGGAAAGTTTTTTATATTTATCCCATGTTTATTTGCATGCAAATCTATAAACAGCAACTACTTTCATTTTAAAATGCAACAGGAAAGTTGTCAAAACCTGTCACTGTGTGATAGGCTTTCCCAGGTCACCACACATTTAGCAACAGTGCCTAATTGAAAGACTTTATTGTAAGAGACTTGACAAAAATGTGCTGGTATTTTTTTTTTTCATCTTAAGGACAATGACAACATCTCTGGTTAACCACTCTGATGAGACTGAGGTACTGAAGCAGGACTCTTTTACCACAGCCTTAGTGCAAATGTGATTACTGAATAACTTCTTGTATTCATCAGCTGGTTTACAACACAGCATATTTTTTTCTGCAAAACAATGCGCTCTGCAATGTGCAGATGAGGTTAAAGGCACTTTAACCTTGCCGAACTTTGCTTTCAGTCTACTGAACTCCAGCGGACATATTAGCACCCAGAAGATTGAACAAGTGTTTTTGCATTTGTTTATGTATACAGTATGTGTGTAGTTTGTGGCTACAGTCCCGAGAGAAGCACCCTTGCTCTCTCTTTCTCTCTCTCTCTCTCTCTCTCTCTCTCTCTCTCATTATCTGAATGATGTTCATTAAACAAACCAGCAAAAATAATTTGTGGCCTGTGCATTACAGAGGTGTCATGTCACTGTGATTTGATGATAGACAATAATAAGACACCAACATGAAACCACACTAGAAAACTTTACAAGAGTGAGAAAAGTAATAGTGAACCTCCTGTTAAACACAACCTAAAATAACCTACTTTCAATTTCAGCCAAACTAACATAGCTCTAAAATCAAAAGCTTTGTGGGAAAGCCAAAACAACACACATGTCACATTTCCTTCCCTTGTTTGAATGTCATTTAAGCAGAAAGCAGCATTCATCCCACTTGTTCATATTCACTCCACCTCACTCTTACCAGCTTGCCCCGCTGCATTTCTCTGTAATTTAAGGCTAGCATGAGGTGGAGCTTATATATGTTAGCCTGTTGGGGTGAAGGCTTCCAGCTCGGTCTTGGCAAGTGTCCATGCAGATGAAGCCTACATCTGAAAGTTGGGATCCTGGTGTGGTGTCCTTTAAAGGGACACTGTCTATGTAGTACACTTATCCTCTTCATTTGAAGTGCTCTGTATGCAAGATGATTTGTTTCTAACCATAATGGATTACTCATGTGTAGTAATGTGTAGGATTGACAGTGCTTTTCACACACACACGCACACACACACACGCACACACACACACACACACACACACACACA
>JAOVVF010000047.1:25896161-25928182 GCA_028565595.1 Duopalatinus emarginatus
CACACACACACACACACACACAGAGAGAGAGAGAGAGAGAGAGAGAGAGAGAGAGAGAGAGAGAGAGAAAGAGAGAGAGAGAAGCTGCACAAACCATGCTTAAAATACAGATGGAAGGAAAAAGTGGAGAAACAGGAGGCTGTGGAATCTGTGCGCATGCAAACACATTTGCACATGTATCTTCACTCCAAAAATTCACACACCCATGCATTTCACTTTCAAGTGCTCTCCTAATGTACTTGATGAGTTAGAGGCATAATGGAATTTTAAAAGGTTTGGATTAACAGACAACATGCAGTGTGACTGTTACACAATGTGTTTCACTTTGTGAAAGAATGGTTTTGAAAGTAACAAGGGCAGCGATATGTTTGCAAGCTGGTGTCCAGGTATTACGTGCTCTAGGTGCAGATGCATTACCTGGATCACCTTCCCTCTGGTGCTGACATTTAACCCACCTCAAATGCATGAGTCATCTGATAGCAACTGGGTCACTGTGAATAAAGCAACGTCGATTACTGACTGTCAGTTGCATATTAAAGATTTGCTACAGCTTAAATGTGTTGAATAGAAATATATGTGTGAGATGAGCACTCCTGTTACTGTTGACAATTTCACGCGAAACATTCATTTGCTTGTTATTAATCTCAAGAGTTTAGTGAACAATTCAACCAATTGCTATATTATGCATCAAGGCAAAGACACAGATAATGCTGTCAGAATTGAGTCTGATCATCAACTGTGCTCAGCTAGTAGGTATTCCCCTGTACTACCAGCACATCATTTTCGAATTTCTTATTTGTCTTGTGATCAGTATATAGCTGCTCAGGTTGTAGTAAGCAGGCCCAGCACCTGGCATTATTACGTGTTGCAGTGCACTTTTCTTGCTCTTTCTTCAGCCCTCAGCCTTGGTTTGGTGGAGGAGAGTCCTCTTGTTGTTTGTGAGCAGCTCCACCCCTCCTGTGCATGCTGGAGGTTGGGAACAGCCAGTGCTCTTCATTGTGGGGGCTTTTGGTACACCGAGGAGGCTGCCAGAAGGTAGCCATGGCAACAACATTGCTTTCATTCGCTACTTTTTTTTTCTGTGCTCGAAAAGGGACTGTGGAGAATTGGAGGGGCCCTCATCACAGGCAAAATTAAAGAGGTCACAGTCATTTGCTGGCACCAGTTGAAATGATCATGGAGACGGATGTGTTGCAAAGCAATGGTGAGATACAAAAATTAGAGATGACCGTAAGCCAAGACAGTTCGGGAATTATTTTCTCACTACATGTGGGAAGGAGAAAATGAAAGCCATTCATTTACCTTTTGAGTTCATTGCAACAAAAAGGCACAAGCCAATAATGAACTGTAAAGAAATGATTACCATTCATTTGCATCAACAAGACAGAAAGATGGTTATTATTACTGATTGTAGCACCTTCAGCAATAAATGTTGCCAGTAAATTACATCAATAAATGTTGCCAGAGAGTTACATCAATTAAGCAAAACTAAACCTGTTGCTTACTAAATGTATTGCATGATTATTGCAATGTATTGGGTATGAGCTGTTAAATATTCAATAGCACTATTAGACATCGGAAGCCGCCCACGTTCTGATTTCCATCAACAGTTTTGGGATTTATGGAATAGTATGTGTGCCAAAAACTGTAATCCAGTTCTCACACATTTACATAACTGGCATCCTCAAGTATTCCATAAGCCGGAAAAACTAGAAACCGACATCTATTTCCTATAATTCCATCATTCTTATTTCCCTTTAACCCAGAATGAGGTAATACATACAGGCTTCTGGTCTCCTAAAACACTGGAATGCTCTAGTTTACATTACAACATAGTTAAACAATGTCTAATTTTATGTTTAGTTTAAACAGTTTTTCTCTATCTTCATGGCGTTTTCAAGAGAGTCCAAAAGTGGTCTTGAAATGTTTAAAACAAATTGTATAATTCTATTTTTGGCTCCTAATGAGTTCATTCTTCGTAAAACTGATGTGTGTTTGGCCAAGACACAATCTCCAGAAGATCACTGTAACAGATCCAAAGCAGCTCTAATAAAAACATTTCTATCAGGTAGGCCAGCTGAAAAAATAAAAACTGGAAGCTTGAAGGCATGTGAGATTTCAACAAAACAGTTTAAGTTCATGGCAAAAGTGACAAGAGGATCAAAAAAGGACACTCTATAGTTTGTGCTTTTATAACAGGGATTATGACAGGCACTGTTCCTATATTTCACAAACCTCAATACAGTCTAAATTTTTATCCACTTTAAATGTCGTACTGAACTCTCAGTCTGTTTTTAAACAGCCTAACAGACATACACCAATCAGTCATAACATTAAAACCACCTGCATAATATTGTCTAAGTTCCCTGTGCACCATCGAAATAGCTATGACCAGCTGAGGCATGGACTCCTCCAGTCCTGTAAGTTGTGATATGGATCGGACTTGTTTGTCCAACACATCCCACAGATGCTTGATCGGAACTGAGATCTAGGGAATTCGTTGGACAAGTCAACACCTTTGTCATGTTCCTCAAGACGTTCCTGAACAATGGGCACATTACCACTGCTATTAGGGAATACCATTGTCATAAAGGGATGATATGCATTAATGATTAGGTAGGTTTTACTTGTAAAAGTAACATCTATTTCAATTGCATGACTCAAGATTTCCTAGCAGAATGGGCAGATCCTAACACTTAGACCATTTTTCATGTTTCCAGCACGTTAACTTTGAGAACTGACTGTTTATGTGCTGTCTGCTATATTAAACGCTTCAGAGGTGTCACTGTAATAAGATAATGAATGTTATTTACATCACCTGTCAGTGGTTTTAATGTTATGACTGATAAGTATATCACTATGGTTAGACAAGTAACTCAGTTATAAGGTGTTAATTGCTGTTCTGTATTTTCAATGTGTACTCATATTCTCTCAACCTAGAAGGCACCAGCATGACTGTATTATACTAATACTAATCTGATGTTTTCCATTTTTTGAGAGATTAAATAGAGCAGTTATTCTAAATCAGACAAGCACTGAAACTTTATTTTATGTAAAATAAATCTGTGGAGTTTTAGTCTGCACATTTACAGACTAGCATTTAATATAATATCAGTAGGACCTATATGCTTGTGTTTATTTAAACTCCACAGTGTTTGAGAAAAAAAAAACATGGAGTAATAATGTGCTGCACATGAGTATGTAAGAGCATGCCATAAACTGTAGCCTTTTTATCTAGCTTGCTTTTAACTCATGCATAAAACATTGACTTGAAATGTAGGTGCTCATTTGTTTTTATACCCAAGATGGCTCAACTTTGATGCAGCACAAAACCATGTGAATGCACATATACAAATAAACTGCGCTCTATAAAGCAATTCATTTATTTTAAACCCCTAAACCACCCTAATGCAAAACCAGTAACAGTGTCTCCAGCTGCTCTAATATGGCATTCAGTATGCATTATAACATTAGCAACTGTGATATACAGAACTACTTGAAAGTGGTAAGTTTACACAGTAGATGCCCTAGATCTAAATAATTAGCTAAAAAAGACAATTTTATGTAAGTACAAGTCTTTTATGGTCTCCTTCTTTTCATGGCAATGCCCATGATAATTGTATATTGTTAAATCACACTGATTAGCCTGAAAATGCAGCAGCAAGTATAATGACAAACAGCAGGAATCTGAATGAAGAGCTTCTGCAGACTAAAATAAGACATAATCTGATCCCTCTCCTGTACGAAGAGTCTGCTCTATTGTTGCATTAGAAATCTACACCAATTCTGTGTTTGAAAATCACAAAACCTGAACACTTGTGTTTATTTTAGATATTGTCTGCAATGCACCCATATAGCCTGCAGCATCAAGGTCTTCTTTTCTCTGTTACATTTAAATGATTATAATGAGTACGGTGGCCAAGAAAGCCAAACGCACTGCAGGTTAAAAACACGCTGCAAATTATCAAAACGTCATCTGAATGACAACACCTGCACAGCATTAACAAAACATGCTGCAAATATTGCAAACACATGCAAAAAGACTTACAACACAACAGAAGTGTTTTAGATGGACACTGAAAGTGGACGGAACCATTCGAGAGCGAGCTGCATGGACAGCTCAACTTAGTTTTAACTATTCACTGTGCAATTCTTAAGGAGAAATTAAATATAAACATGAGAATCTTTTTTAATAAACAGATAAAACTTGCTGGGATTTGGGCTGTCTTGGCTCTACATCCAGGTCCATGCAGCTTGCTCTCGAATGGTTCCGTCCACTTTCAGTAAGTCTTTTTGCATGTGTTTTGAAAGTTGCATGTGTTTTCAGTATTTGCAGCGCATTTGAGAATTTGCAGCGCGTTTTGTTAATGTTGTGCAGGTGTTGTCATTCTGATGCTTGTGTTTTGAGAATTTGCAGCACGTTTTTAACTTGCAGTGCGATGGGCTTTCTAGGCCACCGTAAATAATGAGCTAATTTATTAATGATACAGTAACTTTAAGGGTATTTGTAATCTTTCTGAAAATTTGGTAAACAGCTGGAACTTGTACTTTGGCAGTCTGGAAGCTGACGGCCTACCTTGTACATTCCTACCTTAACTCAAACCCAGTTAGCAAAACATTATCAGAATACTAGTGTTTTGCATTGAAATGTTTTAAAACCTTTGTTTTAACAAGCTAGTCTGAACAGCCAATAACTAAGCTTCTGAAACGTAAAGGCTGTAACATGACTGGTATACACACCTCCATGTGTTGGTTTGCACCTGATAAACAAACTTCTACATATCATAACAGAAGGATTTGGGGGGATGAATTTGACAGAATTCTATATTTAAACCTTATTAAAGAGTTTAATGGAGAAGCAGTTAATGGTGAGTAACAGTTGCGTTGGTTGCACGTCAGTCAAATGGCTCTTTCAGTGAGAAAGTAAGCAGTCTTTGCACAGGTTTACTGACAAAACACCAGACTATATAGTGATAACTAGATGTCTGGCTATAATAGGAATGATAGTTTCAACATTTCTATACTTAGTGCCGAAGAACATCCTTACCCGTGATAAAAATAAGTGCAGTATACACTCTCTCCTGGCTTATTGCTTTGTTGCTCATTTGTTCCTGCATATACACCTATGATTTATTGAACAATATTAGAACCAGTCATTTGTGCAATGTTCAGTAAATACCTAGGAATTAGCTAGCTAGAAAACTGTAAGTCAGAATTTACATGCAAAATTGGTTTCTACTTCATTTACTGGGTTTAGGTTTCACAGTATATTCTGGCTATGCGCATCCTTATAAAGTTTTGTTATAGGAATACACATTATATTACATAAAATGTGGTGAACTAATTCAGTATGTACAAGGCAACAAATAAATGAAGGGGACCTTTATGAGTCTGAGTGACAAGTGTGAGCAGTGGCATTTTCAGGTGCATCACTGTCTGTGTTTGATGGGTTTGTGGGAGTCGCAGCCCTGCCTTGTCCCTGACTTCCCTCACATTTGCAGCAGATGGCCTTCACCATCATGTCTGATGGAGGAATTTATCTGGCAGGGCTTTCTGACCAGGGCCACCCCTTTTCTGCAACACTGTCCTATTTGTATTCTCTCCACAGCAGATGAGGCACCCAGCCTTCTTCACTCTGGGCATCTGGGGGATGGCTACGGGTGTCATAGCCAGCCTTGCCTGGCAAGAGGGGAAAACAGTCTTCAGTGACTTTACACAAACACACGTAACACACACACACACACACACACACACACACACACACACACACACACACACACACACACAGTCCCCATCAGCCATCTGAGGTGAGAGGAACATCAGTCTGCAGTGCTCTCATAAATGGCCATAACACACAACACAAGAACAATCAACACACAAAACGAGTCAAAGTTGCAGACTGCAGGTGCAACCTTGCAACTACTAAAAATTTGAAAAACACTATAAGAAAATGATAAAAATGCTTCAAGGTGTTTAAGATATTACATACCCCAGCATATAAAGCCTTTCCTAAACACAGAAAGTTGTTTCAGTCCATCTTGTTATTACAGTGGTGTAAGAAAAGGAATTGTCCAGCATGTTTCAGGAAACCAAGAGATGGAACAACCATGGCACGTGTCTTAAGGCATACATTCGGATGCTATTGGCTTGTACAATTGTATTGTACACTTTTCTCTGGAGCCCCAGTATATCTAGACTTGACATACCAAGTTTAGATACTTACCTTGCCTACAGGCTGGACAGCCATTCATTCATCTTCATTAACCACTTGATCCTGGTAAGGTCCAAGGTAGATCAGAAGCCAATCCCAGGAACACTTGGAGAGAGAACAGAATACATTCACACACTTCACAACTAGGGGCAATGTAACGCAGCCAAGCCAGCATGTATTTGGGATGTGGGAGTAAACCAGAGAAAACCACACAGACATGGGAAGAACATGCACATAAACTACACATAGGCAGTAACCAGAATTCTGGATTAAACTGGGAACTCTGGGGATGTTGACACAAGCACAAGCAATGGCAAGCAATATTTAGTCAAAGATTTTTGTTCATGTTTTGGTGATATATTTAAATTTGTTGTTAATATAAACTGCATCATGTCATGTCCCTTAGAAATGCAATTAAAAGCCATTCTGTCATTCTGAAACCTAGTTGTTAATAAAGTCAGAAAAGGACAAGGAATGACCAAAGCCATATTAATTAAAGACAGAATTCCAGGTGGTAGAGTAACGGTGCACTGTACTGATAAAGAGGTGGCAGGTTGCTGCTACTGCCTCCAGTAATAATAAGGAGGGGGTAATGTGAAAAGACAGAGATGCTTAGAAGGCTTATTTAATAGCCACCCCCCCCCCCCTCACTTCATCTTTCGTTTATATCTCCACTCTCTATGTTCTTTTTTCTTTCTTCTCTCTTTCTCTTTTAAACACACACACACACAGAGCGAGAGAGAGAGAGAGAGAGAGAGAGAGAGAGAGAGAGAGAGAGAGAGAGAGAAACTCACCTAATGTAAGAGAAGCAACTGTGCTGTATTTGGGGACATGGAGGAATGCAGTGCTGGGCAATCAACATCATCAGTTTAGCACGTGGAGGCAGTTGGGTCAATAATGCACCTCTAATTGAATAACCTATCCACAGCACATCTCCCAGGGGGCTGCTCCAGGCACAGCATGGCCTGAGAGACAGACGGCAGAGTTCCCCCTATCCATTTTTTAACCCAGGTTTCTTCTAGCCAGTGGCATGTAGCACAGGTGAAGCAGAGGCCTACCATATATGCATCAGTTGTTTAACAAATGCTTATCCTCAATGTAAGGTTGCATTCACATCTTCATATAATTTAAATGTATGGAGTTGTGAATACTAATTACCTCTTTTGTCTGACAAACATTTTTAAAATAGGTGATTTGCTCCTATTAGTTTTTAACCTACAGTATAAATCATGTGATTGCATCTCATGTTAATTTTTTTAAGGCCATGTCACTATGTACGTTGTTCTGCCATACCATAATCTATGTTCATAAGATGCTGCTGTTTCTTTTCTTACAGCCATTGATTGCTCTTACACTAATATTTTGAACTGATGTTGGGAAGCATTTTTTCCTGAGCAGATGAAGTTCACAGAGAGCAGAGGTAGATGTAGAGGTAGAGAGAGGACACTTCTCTAGGGAGGGATAAGTCTTATTAAGACCCCTCCTTTGGTACTGTGCTTTTGTGCTCTGCCACCCATCAGTTCACAGCAGGGGGAGGATGAGTTCCATTTCCTCTCTCTGCAGTGCCATCCAGCTGTCCCAAAAAACTCACACTCGTATCCCAGTGGGGCAGGAATGCCACCCAGTAATAGACTTTAATGTCTGATAAAGAATTGCACTCAAGACACACAGCTATGATTTCAACTTTTAACTTTAATCCTCTGATTTTAAATAGTTTTTGTTTAATTACAGCTCCTGGTTTATTTTCTTTGTCCCCTCGCTGTAATAATGTTTGATATCATATTTTTAAGTAGTTGTGCTTGACTATAACTGCGTCATCATAGATCATTATCATGAGTACATTCGTCAGGAAAAGAGTGGAAGGAAGACAATAATATTATATCTGTCTTTGCATTTGATTTTGTATGAAGGAATGTGCTCTTGGAACCTTGTAGTTATGGTTAGGACTATACTAAAGGAGCATCCAGTATGACCAAGGCTTGGTTCTGTCAACAACAGACTACATGGAACCTTTCTGAGGACTGTGCTCATTTTAAAACTAATATTCAAGTATAACTCTTGCAGTCAATAGAAAAAGTTGTTGCGAGGTAGCACATTGATTTACCCTTCATAGTCGGTTGCACTACATTTATCCAGCAGAGTGCTTAAATTAGCAAGTCTTTCCCAATTAGTCTCCTCACAACAGTGGTGCACAGCCAGTCAAAGGGCTCATTACCCCGGTGCAGCAGTCCTCCATATGCAGCCCACTCCCAGAGCCTAATGTACTCAGCAGTGCAAATGTATGGCTGCAGACAAACTTAACAAATAACCCAAAGTTGAAAGAGTTTCTGTGGTTTGCTTAGGATAAGTTGAGATAGTTAAGAAGCTGGTTCACACACTTAATGGTAAATGTCTAACCTGGTGTCTAACACAGCTGATTCTGTTTTTATGACTCATCCCTATTAGAAATAACTGTCTTGAACAGCTGGTGCAAAAGACGCAAACTGTACTTGCTACAAAGTTTGGACTAACTAATCCATCCAGAGAGTGCTAGATAAATCCAAACTTTCCAATTAAAGTCCTCTTCAATAAAAATGCTGCCCAGTAAGTTCAGCAAAGCATTTTAGGAACTTAGCATATCCATTTACATGCTAATGTAAGTATTGCTGGTATGGTACTGGTCTATGTATTACGGTTGCTTAATATGAGCTAAAAGACCCTCAACGCTCCTCACTGTCCCTGACGTAGAGCACTTGATGTCCTCTGTGATTAATACTCTCGGCTGCACCCACGCAGAGTGCCACTGACTGAGTGGTACCAACACTTTTCTGGACCATAGTAAACCAAGAGTCAAAATAGAGCAGTGGGGCAACATGGAGTATTGTCCAGGCCAGCAGGTGGAGTTGCATGGGACTATAGGCAACCTAGTATAATATTATTTCTTTATTAAACATAAATAGGTACATTTAACTTTATTGTCATTGCACAGTACAAGTACTATGAAATGTGGTACCAAAAAAATGTAAGTGCATTACCTAAAGAGTAATCATCTAAAAATAATCTTTAAAAAATAAGATTGAACAAATTAAATACAACTGAGATTACTAGTGAACTTTAAATAAATGCTCAGTGACAGCTTTACTGATATTGCAAAATCTCATTAACCTAGGCTGTGTGGTGGAATTTGACTGATCAGCGATCGCTCATGATATTTACATGGCCAGTTCTACTTTCCTACTACCGATTATTCATAAACCTGAAAACCAGAATGACAGTCTCTGTGGAAGGCAGTGAACCAGGTTTAGAGATGTTTTGCTCTGTAATTCATTACCAAGGCCATCCTCTACTCCAGCAGCTCCAGGCCAGCCTTTGCCCCAGAGCAAAGCAAACACCTTTCCCTTCAGTCCTTGGTAACCCACACCGTAGCTGGGAACCCTGCCGGAGCTACATTACACTAACTTCACTCTGTGCAAACAAAAGCTGCCCTGTCCACTCCAAGCCCCAGATGTTTCGCATTGATCCCCCTGTGGTTTTGGCAGGATGGAATGGCCATGATTGTTGCCCTCTCAGTTTTTTTGTCACGGACTGAATTAGAAAACAAAGGAGAAGGAAAAGTCTGCGGGTGTGTTTGGCTCCGCTATGCATGTCTGCTGGGTGCAGTGTCGCATTTCAGCCAGAAGCGAAGCTGGCCTGCTCACTTTATCTCTTTCTCTCTCTCTATCCCCATCTCTCTGGTTAATAATGCAGAGTGTCTCTCAGTCTAATGTTCTGCTGCAGTCGAGTGTTGGATACACCCATGGAGAAGAGCTTAGCTGTCCGCCTGTGAGGTTCAGAGACTCAGGTTGCTCTGGCTGCTAGCCTACACTGAGCCCCATGCAACCACTCAAGCTCATTTAACACAGAGAGAGAAAGACAGACAGATGCAGAGAGACAGAAAAAGCAAGAGAGAGAGAACATTAGGGTTGAAGTGTGAAGACACACCCATGTTCAGTACATGGTTGCTAATCTAGATAATATAGCACTGTGCTAAACTACTTGGTCAGCGATATAAAGGAAATAAAGCTCCTGAGTTGACTTGAGGTAGGCTGGGTGTCAGAGATTTTGCTGTGGAATTTTAATGGCATTTGTTTTTCTCTGGGCATTGGTGAGGCACAGCGAGCACACACCCTTTTGTCCATACTGTGTAAGTTAATAAGTTTCTTTCCCAGCACTGAAATAAACAGTTCAAGTGGAACTATGTGGAACAGTGGTACACTCTCCAGCAGCAGGGTGCAGATTTATAGTCGTACAATGTATGCCGGAGACCACATAAGGCTGGGTGCTGAATTTAAGTCATGTTTGCATAACCCTGCATGACGTTATTCTATATAAGGCACTCAGCTTAGCAAACATCACCAATATACAGTGTCGACTACCTATGAGAGCATGTCTATAAACCTACATGTCCACAAAACCTGTCATTAATACGACTAGGTATATAAAATTGTGATTAGTAGGCACGCCCGACCAGACTAGGTGTATGTGCAAACATTCACTGATAAGTTGCTAGGAGAAGCTAGCCTTCCCTCTTATTCTGTGTGTCAGTGTGATTTTCTTTATCTGTCAGTGTGCAGCTTGCGCATGGAATCTGCCCTGAGTGTACTGCTGCTCCAGCGTGGGAGGGGAGTGGGCGAAGGTGCACGGCATCTGCCACAGTTCACAGCCTGAGGAGAAACAGCAACACATCACATTCAGTCTCTCTACCATGGCAGGCTCTGCACTGTTAAGCAGCAGAGATAGCAGCTCAATGCCATGTAGGCTAGGTTTCAGTGAATCATATTTTGGCAAGACGTTTTCTCCTCACGGTTCCCTCTGCCTTGAATACATTCAGAATGGGTAAAACAAGGTGGAAAATGCATCATAAATGCTTCTTGGCAACTATGAGGCTAAAATTAAAAAACTTTTTGAATGCATGCAATTAATTACTGCTAGTTGGCCTATTTATTAAGCATTGATTAAGCAAATTGCTTTCCTACTGCTATTGCCAACTTTACTTAATGCTATATCCTAACTATTAAAACAGAGATATTTATAATTAGTATCTTAACACCTTATTACCCTTTTGCTCCCTATTTCTAAAATGAGCAATTAGCTGTGTTGGCCAATTACTGTAGTAATTACATAAAGATTTTTATTATTTTGATATACACTATTGTTTTTCTCTTATGCTGGCTTTAGCTTTCGGCCTTTACTGCCAAAATACCTGCATAAACATTCTTTCTTTCTGAAGCATATATATCTTGCTGGGCTCACAAAGAGGTCCTTTCACCTATGATATGACATATCCTTTCACATCTCACTCTCACCTCTGCCTATTTGTTATATTATTGTTACACTGTATTGTTACAAGCTGAAGAGATTTCAACATTTTGGCAGCATTTTGAGTTAAATCACCTCATCAGAGCCATTCAGACTGCACAGTCAGGAAAGATGAATCAAAAACAAATCCTACAATAAAGTAAGGGCCTGTCGCCAAAGTTTTCAAAGTTTCCAAAGTCACTGTTTCCAAAGTCATTATCCATTGGTAAGTCATTAGTTTAAAGGTTGTCTTAAGAATGGGCAAATTAGACATTAGACAAAAAATACACAACTACACATAACTCTCATTGTGTAATATAGATTTGCTAAATATATAGATTTCCTAAATAGTTGGCGATGCCAATATGGCAATGCCTACATGTATGCACCCCCTTTCAAGCTGTTCTATGGTCTGCATTTGCTTACTGGAACATGTCTGTAGTATTTTATTGCATAATAACACTTGCTAATGTTCAGTACAAAGAAAATTTACAATGTGGTTTTTAGCCTTCCACGGTTTTTGCACTTTCTCACTGTGTACTTAAATCTTCCCTTTTCTTTTCTTAATATGTCTTATCCTTAAATTACATCTTGTTTGGTTTCCATGCAAGTTTCCTGCAGTCAGGTTTAGCACCAAGCACATCGTGGAGTGTGTGATATTTTTCGATGAAGGCCTACTCCCTCTGGTCTGCAGGTTCAGTGGACACTAATGGAGAAGGACGAGCTATGTCTATGAAAAGCCCTGCTAGCTTTATGGAATCCTCCAGACTGTAAGAGATTGTTTGTTAAAGTGCCTGGAAAGATCTTCCCTCCTGAATATGTGCCAGTTTGAATCTTTAAGGACTTATGGTTTAAATTACGTGTACAGCCACATACAAAATGGTTTATTTGTGTCTACTCCAGCTGGGCTAGATATTGATTATAATGTTGTAATGTATATATGGGCTCACTGAAAATCACATTTCCTTCTGGAAATGAGTAATACCAACAGCTTGATCTGTGTACCTGTAAAGCTATAAGCAAACATTTAGCAGCAGTGCATGAATGAAAGGTATAGGAGGGTAAATGTAGTATAGACAGTTCTTTTGTCATACAAGAATTGCATACATAAATATATTACATACATATATTACAATATAATTTTTAGCTATATGTTTTCAATCAGTGCTTGTGATGTTTCATACTAATGCTAGGTTTCAGTACTTTTTTTGAAAATAAATATATTCTGTAGGACAAATACAAAGATTTTTACTAACATTAAGAAATTGCTATGGAACCTTTTGGATAATTGAATATCCCACAAAAATATAAGTGATAAGTGAACATCCCACTTGTCCCACATATGCTGTAATGCAACATAAGCACATGCTTTACCTCATATTTATTTGGAGTATCTTAAAGTCCATCACAAAACACACCACAGTGTGTTTCACAAATGCACAAATCCCTTGAGTTTTTGGACAAAGGTGACAAAGGTGTCATAGCGAATGTCTCCAAAAATAAAATAATTAATAGGATATTTGGGCAAATGTTTTTATCTTTTTAATGCAATTCATTACCAGAAAAGTAATAATAGATAATATATAGAAAGGGGGCTTCAATTAACCTGCTGTAGTTCCTGTAACTCCACCCAAATAAGGTTCTATTACTGATGAATATATCTAGTTTTATCTAAAGTATTCTAGTGCAAAACTCCCAGAAAGCCAGTCCCACACACATACAAAACAACTGTAGACCATCATTTCTGAACACAGATACAGACACAATTCTGTACCAGAACCAAAGACACTACGAATATGCCAAAGAGGTCAGGAGATGTGTTACTACATTACAGCATCTGAGCTTGTGCCTGAATAAAGTTAAAGACATAGGGCACCCATTAATCTAAATTTGTCAACTGTTTTGTCAAATTAACATTCCACATCATCCCATTCAACATTCCACATTAAACTGTTACAATTACTCAGCCTTCAGCACACACAGATTTTTAATATTGTTCAACCAGGTAAAAAGTTCAGAATAAATACAAAGGACGTTACTAATATAAAAGCTAATATTAAAAAAGGCAAACAGACTAACTAAACCACTCCAGCCAGACAAAAACCTATTAAAGCGAAATATTAAACTTAATATTTGTCAAATGGTATTAACTAATTTTCCAGTGTCTCACCGCTTATGACTTAGTACCTGTGTTAGCTAGCTAGCTAGCTTTACTGTTTTGTTATTATATATTTTTTAATCTTGCTCACAACTGACAGCGACACAGTAAACCAGTCAGGCCCCAATTAGAGGTGGGATGTGTGCAGCACCTTTCTTAGACTGCCAGACTATAGTCTGCAGTCTTGCGGTGTGGCGTCGTGTGGTGTAGACTTTGCTCTTTCTGACATAAGTTAATTCACGTTTGATAGCTAGGTAACTAGTGTTCTCCTATCAAATACTGGTTAGAGCAAAATACAGATAACAGTCAGATAGTTGGCAGATAAGATATATATATATATATATATATATAGTATAGTAAAGAAAAAGTGCACAAAAAGTACAGAAATTTGTGTTTGGTAGATTTTTCCTTTGTACAATGTTTCTTGGAAATAAATCTTATACCATTGAAAAGCCTGTTCATTTCCCTTTTAAATGGTGCCATTTGTAAGGAACATGCATTTGTGGGATGAGCAGTAGAGCTGAGTATGTGGTTTAAAAATTAGCCAAATCCTCTCTGCCAATGCCATTGCCACTGAAGTTTGAAGAAACAAGACATATTGGCAATTTAACAATTTATTCATTTAACAAACAATTGGAACATAGGGTCAAAGTGTGAAAAATGTCCTTACTATTTGTGCTCTATATGTGAGTCAATGTATATGTGTGGGACAGCATTTCTCCAGAGATTCTCATGCAAGCAAGGATTGGCTCCAGCTAAGTAAACCCATACCATTATGAAGCCACCACCACAGTATGTATTTTGTAAAGGCTCATCTCTATAGTGTCAAAATAGGTCCTAAAGTTCTGAGAACCAAAAAAATAGAATCCATAACCAACAAATAACATTTTGTAACTGAGAAAACTGTCATTATTATTGAGAGTTATAAAAACAGCATTTTCTGTATTTAAATATTCAGGGCCAAAAGTCACACAATGCAGGCCACAACGAGACTGAGAGAAGCGCAAGTGAGAAAAGGAGCAACAAATGTAAAAACGGATTCTTCAAGAATATTAAATTCAAAATAGATGATTAAATACAGAAATATTCTGTTTACAAACCTGTTGTCATGACCTTTTACTTCTTGGGGCTCTAAGTCTTAATGACATTTTTACTACAATTTGAAGATATAAAGACTACTTAGAATACTTTTAAATAAACAAAATGCACAAGTACAATAGCATGTTTGGGCAGACAGGTCATCAGGATCAGGTAAATTGTTAAGAATGCCCTTAATTTACAAGGAAAACCTTTTCTTTATTAGGCTAATATTGGGTAAAGTTAAGGTTACACATATTGTTTGCAGTCTACTGTCAATCCAAAAGTCTGCAATATACAAATAAGCTGTTTTACTGGATGTTAAACATTTAAATATGCGTTGGCGACATGATGACCAATGGCCTCTTTTTCTGAGGGAGTTTAATGAATCATGACGAAACAGGGCACATTGATCTGAAAATGGTTAATCCATGGAAACAGTCAATCCCAACATGCGCTTGCATTTCTGGAAACTGAAAAATGTTCTTGTTGTGCTCTTTTATGAGCAGAGGAATGTCATCATCTACTGACTCAGCAAAAAAAAAAAAAGGCTGTACTCGTCTATGTGTCGGTTATATTCATTTGTTTGGTAATTTGGTGCTTCTGTGAGAGACATTTACTGCATCAGAGACCTCTAACTGAGACAGTGAATTACTGTATTATTAAACACTCCCAAAACTGTCTGAATAACAAACTTGGTTTGTAGGTATTACAGTATTACTGTAACTAAGGATGTAATTGACAAAGCTGTCCCTTGAGCATTGTCAATTTGAATGAAGCGCTGTCGTCTGGAAGTCTACTTTGTGGGTGCAGGAAGGCTGGGGTGTCCCTCAGAGCCTTTAGTAAGGCAACCACTAAAGACACTGTGGTTAGTTAAATACTTGGACCATGAGAACATGTGATGGCCTGGGCTCAAGGCAGTTTGGACTGCCAGGGAAATAGCAGAACTCAAGTACAACTGAGCTAACAGTGGCAAATCAGCAAATACACACACACACACATTGACCTGGTTTTAATCACCACAGATTTTTATGAAGCTTGTGGAAAAAGTAAAACAGTACTGTAATAATAATATTTCGTTTGGCTTGCTGCAGGGTGGAAGTATGTAGCCACTACGTCTGAGTATTTGGGCAACCTTCTTGAGGTGTTTGCTCATGTTGCATAATATCATTACTAACAGTGTCTGCACGTATTTGCCAGTCAAGGTTAGTTCAGCTGTATGGCTAAAATGCAAATCTATGAAGCGCAGATTTAATGGTAGAGCTACTTTTAGTGGCTGCCTACTTTTATAATCCTGTCTTTTTTTTTTGCAACTTGACTAATTACTTAAACCCAGGAAGTATAGAAGTGCTAAACTGTCACACAAAAATAGAAAGCACATGTATAAATCGGTGCCATATGTTTTAATCAGTCTATTGTGGAATAATTTGACTAAATGTGGAGAAGAAAAGAACAGCTGTCTGTCAAGAGAGCTGCCCAGTTGTTTGCCTGCTGTAATAAAGTCTAATCTGAGGTGTTTACTGAATTACATAACCGTTCTGGATCAAACCTAATTTGGGATCATAAGTGATTGGCAATATCATACTACTAACATTTGGATTTGACTTGTGGCTTTCCTGATCCCTTCCTAGTTTCCAGTGACAAGACACTTAAAACGTTTTTCCTGGCCACACTTAGAGGTAAGCCCAGGATCATCATTACCATGCACTCTATGCTAATAAAAACCATCATTGCTTCAATTTTCCATGCCTATTCTTGCTCATTTTCCCCCCGCTCTCAATCCCCTTAGCTCACATTAATCTGAGGAATGTAAAGGTGGTATTAGGTCAGCACGTCGGAAACCCACCTTGTGTTTTACACTGAATTACTATAAATTCTGGTAAGAACTGGTAAGTTCATCAGGATAGAAAAACAACCATTTTCTAAACTACACTGGCTCCAGGCAGAGACTGAGATGAGTTTTGTAAAATTCTTGGGTTCCTGCAAGTCTGCTGGGGGGATGTGGGGTGGGGGGCATCATCCATGACTCAGTCTTATGTGATCCAAGACATCTGCATAGCTAAAGAGAAGGGGATGGGCCACATTTTGATAAACAGCATAGAGAATCTAGACAAGTGACACAACAACATGGCAAATGAACCTTATGGATGATTTATGGTATTTTTCAGATAAGGAAATGTTAGGATGCTGTATAGAGGAGTTTTTTATGTTCCTTTAGTTCTTTCACTGCATTTGACAGTCATCCACCAGGAGGCTATGCTGAAATTTTCACATTTGAGATCATTCGTGCAATCTTTGCTGTAAAAGAACGAAGTATTACATCACTTTTGTACTATTTTATCGTATTGGTTTTCATTTTGAGTACACTTGAGGGTGGGGTCATTTTGGATTCCTAGAAGCATATGACCACAAAAATATTAAATACTAAATATTTCTTTCTTCAAGTGGAAAAAACATATAGGCATATGCATTGCCCTACTAGTACATGCAGTCAATACTATTGGTGATTTACTCTCAATCTTATTTTTGTCTTTTGTTAATTAATTTCTGAAATTAATTTCATTTCATTTTTAATGTGTGTATAATTGGACAAAATGGAATAAGACCAAATGAAAATAGCTATAATACGGATAGGTTTCCATTGCCGGTATTTGTCATGTTTGCATATGTGTTATCAGTAAAATGATTAACATACGTAAAAAGAGGGTTAATGCTATTCCTGCATGCCTTGTATGTGAGACATGAAGAGTGGAGACTGGAAGAGCATTTTCTGTACTAGCAGCCCAATATATATTTCTTTGTCTGTGCGTGTGTCCGTGCATGTGTGACCTCCCATATCCTAGAGCGCCTGCCACCACACCCCCAAACACTCTCTGTGTATATTCGGCCTTAGACTGAGCCAGGTTGCCAGAGCTACACAACTCCCACCCATTAGCTGCAGGAATCCAACATAACCATGGTAACCAGTCTCTCACCCCCAGGGAGACGAGCAGCAGAACTGAAAGGCTCCATTCAATTTCCACATCCTCAGCCCACTAGGGCTGACAGGCTCACAGTTGCTCTTGTTGCACTGGACAGGGATATGTGCTCATTAAAAAGCCAAAACACTCTCTGTCTTGCCTGCATACACGGGCACGTATGCACTGATACACAGTCATGTGGACACATACATCAGGTAATCACTATATTAGGTCCTGCTTACCTTTCTGCTTTTCATGCATTCATGAACTGCATCAGGTCACTTAGATACCCTCACAGTAGATGTGCTCTGTTTGATGTCTGACCTCACACACTAACTACCCTGTATTGTGTCTTTCCACTGGAATTTTCTTTTTGTCCATGCTCATGTTTTTCTGCTAACAGAGAGCAGTCAAATAGCTGCATGATTGGTGGTGACACAGAAGCATTGGATCAATATATTTTTTTTCCATCTCTACTATATCTTCTCTTCAAGAATTCAGACCTGCATTCAGATATTATTTGCACTGTGATTCTGTCTGTGAAAATAAGTGCCTGCTCCTGTCTGTTTCAGACATAAAGGATGAAATGAGATGGCTAAGTAAAGGACAGAACGAAGTACACCTGAGGCACACCAGTCTACTTAAAGTACACAAGACGGCATAATTGCAGGGCACATTATCAATCCGCAATTTGCATGTCTGCAATTAGTCACAGCGATATCAAGAGGTTCCCTCTCCTCCCTCACGCGATGACGCAGTCTGAACCCTCTCCTCGACGCCATCATGATGAATCTGGCCTGATGAGCGCCAGGAAAGGTTAATGAAGCACAATGGGAAATCAGTTCTTCTCCACCCGTGTGCTGGAGAGATGCTGGAGGAGTGGGTGGAGTGGGAGACAACAGAGCCTGGCTCTCTCCAGCGAGTAGAGGCATAGCTGCCCACACAGGCAGCATTAAAGCCTGACCAAACCTCCTGGTGAAGCTCCAGAAGTGGGAGAATTATTAAGCTAACAGATGACTGGAGATGGTAAGGGAGAGATGGGCAGGAGTTGGTTATAGTTATTACATGGATTACATGGCTCTGTAGTTCAACATTAGCCTATATGCAAGACATAATTTACAAGAGTCAGTGTGGAACCCTGAATAAGATGAAGGTTTTGTTTGGTGGTCCTGCCACTGGAAGTTGTCCACATTAAAGAATCTTTCATGACACTGGGTATCTTTAAAATTTATTTTCTTTCTGTATTTTTGTAATTGTAAATTATACACTATCAATTTGTGATTTTATATTTATTAATACTAGACCCCTACAATGTATTTGTTTATTATGTATATGTATCTGTTTCTTCATGTCCAATTATTTATTTAACTTTTTTTAACCTGAGCAGTCCTCTCAGTGAATGTTTCTCTTGCCCCACTTATAAATAGCTCTCTGAGTAGCACTGGCCCTCTCTTCTGATAGAGGAATCAGTTATATAGTGAGATGAGATGAGAGTGGAAGAGAAAATGAAGTAATGGGCCCTCAGCCAGATGCCTGAAACCTGAGGAAGCTTGAACACTGTTCCACATTGCCTCCTTTAATCAGACATAGTTCTCTCTCTCTCTCTCTCTCTCTCTCTCTCTCTCTCTCTCTCTCTATGTCTCTATGTCTCTTTCTCATTTCAGCAACTCCATTTGTTCTATCCAGAGAGGGTATTCATTCATGTCACTCTCTCCTAGTGTGTCTCGTCACCTCAGACAACGACAGCAAGGAGAGGAGGCAGTTTTCTGCACTCACAAGTAAAGCAGCCTGTGCAATGGTGATGTTGAGGGCTGGGTGTGTGTTTTTTGTTTGAGTGAGGGCGTAGGTTGTTTATTTCTAGTTAAGAGGGTGTGATGGCCATGGTCTAAGATGGAATAAGGTTGTGAAATAAACTGAGGGTGTGCCCACAGCCTAAGCAGAGCGTGTATGTGTGTTTTGTGTGCACACCCTTATTACAAGTAGCACAGTACATGCTGAAAACTGTCAGAGTGAGTTTGTAAAGCAGACTCACTGCTCCTGAAACAAAGTTTCCTGAAGACATGCAGCTTAAGAGATGAGCAACCGTCTATGGGCAGTGTCATAGGTGCTGTTGCCAGGAATGGGGCAGAACAACAAATATTTGCCAGCGGCCTCCACCTCCCCTGCCCCCATCCTTCCCAAAGGCCCACAGGAGGGCCCCTTCCATCAGTGTGTGTGTATGCTGCTTGTATGTAATACTCACACCCATTACACTTTTTTTTTTATTAAATTGCACTGTTTTTATCTCATACCACAAACTCTCAGAGCACCATAGAGTCACCCAGTTGTCTCTCCACCCACTCTAACTCAATGGACATGGAGGAGCACCACTGACTATGGGAAGTGCTGATGATCTCACATTTATAAACTTCTCTCAGTAATAACCGACTAAATCGCAACATATACTAAACAAAAATATAAATGCAAGACTTGTTTTTGCTCCCAGTTTTCATGAGATTAACCCAAAGATCTAAGACTTTTTCTATGTACACAAAAGGCCTTGTTCTCTCAAATATTGGTCACAAATTTGTCTAAATCTGCGTTAGTGAGCACTTCTCCGTTGCGGAGATAATCCATCTACCGGCCACAATAAAAGGCCACTCTATGTGCAGATTTATCGCACAGCACAATGCCACACATGTTGCAGGTTTTAAGGGAGCGTGCAATTGGCATGCTTACTGCAGGAATGTCCAATGTCCTTGTTGTGAATGTCAACATTGTTAATGGAATGGCCCATGGTGGTGGGGTTATGATATAGGCAGGCATAATGGACAATGAACACACATTTTAGTGACGAATAGAAAAAGCCTTATATCTTTTAGTTCATGTCATAAAAAAATGGGAGCAAATTCAAAAGTGTTGCATTTATATTTTTGTTCAGTATAGCTAAGATACAACGATCCCTTTCTCACTCTGCTGCTGAGCTCCTAATTCATGCATTTATTTCCAGTAGGCTAGACTACTGTAACTCCTTCTTGGCTGGCAGTTGCTCTTCTTCTGTCCATTAGCTCCAAATAGTTCGAAACTCTGCTGCTCAGCTACTAACTCACACCTGAACTCATGATCACATTACACCTGTTCTGCTAGATCTTCACTGGCTCCGTTAAATACCGGCTTCAATTTAAGATACTCTTACTTACCTATAAGGCTCTAAACAATCTGGCACATCCTTATCTCTTTGACCTCTTTCTACCCTACAAATCTTTTTGGTCTCTCAAATTTTCCACTGTTGGGCTGTTACATGTCCCGTGATTCAAACTCTGTAGCCTTGGCGATTGGGCTTTCTCCATGCTTGCTCCTCGACTATGGAACTCCCTCCCACCAATGGTTAAACAATCTTCCCTCTCTTTCCATAATTAAATCTAATCCTAAGACTCACCTTTTTTCTCTTGCTCATAGCTTCCCTTTGGCCTAACTTGCAATTTTTTTTAGGTTCCATGTAATTGTAAGCGTCTTTGGATATTAGAAAAGTGTTCTGCAAAAATAAAGTATTATTATTATTATTATTAAATCCCAAGGGCGTAGTGCCACTCTTCATCAAAGTCAGAAAGGAGGTCTTATAAATGGCATCATCTGTTTTTTTCTTTTCTGTACTGACTCTAATAATCCAGTCTGGCCAAGAGATCGCTTAATTATCAGGGGAGCAGCCAGAATTTGTGCCAAGGAAACATACCTCAAGTAGAAAAAAATCAGATCAGATCAAATGATGTCATAGTGTTGTACATACAATATTATGTCTATGATGCTTAGTCATTGGCAGTTTGAGAATTGAAGTAATGTTTTTATCTTAATCTACATTCTGTTTTATATAAAATACAGCACACACATCTTTTTAGCACTTGACATCCAGTTCACACCAAACAATGGACTATGAACCAAAAAATTGCAAAGCACTATTTCTGGATATCTTGTATTGTTGATAAAGTGGTGAGGGGCCAAGTGGGGAGTAGCATGGGCGCCCCACTAACCCCAGACCAAGACATGCTTTGTCTTGGCCCCCAAAAGGCAAGCAGGTTAATTTAGTGCTGCATCAGGTAAAGGCAGTGATTTTTCCAGCGATGCTTTAGAAGGTCCCATGGGAATAGTGCAGAGCTTACCAGGCAGTTGGGGGATGTGAAAAGAAGTATAGCTTGAAAATGGCCTCCAGGCAGGAGAGGATCCTTGACAGGTACACCAGCACAAACACTGATTGCATTCAAAATCTGCCTCTGGCTGCAAATCATATCAAGGAAGATCTCTTGTTTGTGTGTCTTCCACATCCATTCAATTTCTCTAGTGTCAATTGTGACACAATGAACTGGACTGTTACTGTTAAATAGGTTAGACACTTTGGATGTTTGATGTCCATGTGCCTTTTTCTTGGCTCTTGGCTTGATTGTTGGCTTCAAAACAGTACCAAAATGAAACCCCTTAATTTATTACATTGTAGCTCACAATACATAATTCATAAACATTGCTTGTATATATCAGTACATGAACTATAAATGGAGAGACTGCTGAAGGCATTTGGAGGAGTCAGGCTGGGGTATGGAGGCCAGGAAGCCCCTCTGGGATGTAGGCAGACATAACTAGTTGTCCTAGGCTGGCAATGCACACCTGGGTCTCATGAATGCCAGTAACCTCCAGTCTGTGTCTAGTATCTGCTCTTTATATGCTGAGCCTAGACAGCTCTACTATACTGCAGTTGGTAAACATAGAGATCATTAAGTAGTATACACTGAGAAAAAAACAACAAAAAACATTTTCTACCCTGGTAATAACACCAAATGCTTCTCTGTCTAGAACATTACAGCAAAGTGTTTCCATGTAGAAGCCATTTATACAGTTAAGATCTATTGAAGGAAGGTTCTGCCCTGAAATACAGTTAAAAGATGTAACTGAACGATTTGAAGGTGCATAGTGAAGGTTGCCATTGTGCATGTTGTTTACATGCTTTTGCAGTTATAATAATGATTAACAGGAGATTAAATGGTGAATGATCAAAAGATCCTAAAAGCAAGAGCAAGACTTTCCTTTCTCTCCACATTTCAGAAATACATTTCAGTTAACTAAATTTAGAAACAGTGGTGACAAACACTGGACTCAACGTTCCAGTATGTAATCTAGAGGCAGCTAGATGATGTTTTTGCACTGATTTATGGTAGAAAATTAGCTTGTCTAGTTAGCAATCTACATCACAATGGTGATGGTGATATTAGTATGGAAGTTGAAGCTTTACAACAGAGGAGGTGTAGATGATGAGGAGGTGAAAGCACTTGACAGACTGGGGCCACTATTAGCAAGCAGTCAAACAGTATTGTGGATATTATAGAAAACCTTTAGTCAAAGTGAAAAAAGGATTAACTCAGATTTTAAAAAATGTCAAATTTATACATTTATAAATATAATATATATAAAGGGTGAGTCGAAAGTTGCAGGACACATGACCACCTTGCCATTGGAAAAACTTGCCCTTTTTTCCACCATTCTTGCTTGCTGCATTAGATACCAGTCCACTCTGCCACAAGCCATGCAGTGTGAATTACCTTATAAGGCAGGAGGAAAACTCTCTCCTCCTCAGACACCAAACAGCCTCTCCAACAAAGGCTGCTAGTTTCTATCTCTACTCTCATGGCCATGACCTTGCTCTGGCTCTGCCCACAGACATAGACTTACTGCCGAGAGAAGCCTGGCCCAAGCCAAAGTCTGGGATTAGGAATCATGGAGTTAAACTGTACAAAAACACTACCAAGAATAGATCTTGTTCTTTGACAATTTTAATGTGGACGTAACCATAAATGTTTCTGCACCATAACTACAGATCCCTGAGAACAAAATATGAGTCACCCTGAATGTTCCTTAAAAACAGGAAAAACAGAAAACCCTAATCTAAATTAAAAGCACAGGTGTCTGCTATTATGCAATCGACCATGTATAATTTGAGGTAATGCTATTTCCTCCTTATTGTCCTTGTAAAGAAATCTCATTTCTCACAAGCCCAGATGATTCCCAAGCACTTGACTGGCCTTTGACATCAGCTCCTGTGCTGTATATCTTTATGGTAGGGAGTGCAGACATGGTACCAAATAAACAGTAGTGATAAGGCTATGTAGAGGAAATGCTGTGTACGGTAATTCTTTGCTGCCTTGCAGCATCCGTCCAGGCATTTCCCCTCCGCAGGGAACGCTGTCGCTCAAGAATATGCATGGAATGTGACCTTTTGTTTGGAGTAGGATATTCGTTAGGATGCTGCCCCATGAGTGCTGCTTTGAAATGCTTTGAATCCTTACTCCCCTAAAAGAAGATTTTGAAAGTAGAAAAGCAGACTGTAGAAAGGGCTGAGAAGCACAATGTCTTGATATCTCAGGGCTGGTCTAATGACTCACACTGCTTTACCTTCTGCAGAAAAATGTACTGATTTCTTAACAGTGTTTAAGATAATAATAACCAAGGCTGACAGGCTCCAACCTAACCAAGACACTTTTCTTCTTTTTCTCAGTTTTTGCAATGGAAATTATGCAACAGGAAGTATTTTACAGGTACGTATGATGTTTACAGACATTATCCACTCCATAATTCCAAAAACTCATTTACCTTGCCCCAATATTTCCAATACATCTAACAATATAAAAGGTTCTGTAGACACTGTCTGGACTTACACTTTGCCTTTAATTTAAAGAATTCTACTAATTTGCTTTAAAACGTTAGTGGGAGTGCAGAGTATTTTTTTTACTAACCCCACCTGGCAACAGTCAGCAAGCTTTCACACATGTACTGCAGCCCTGAACTTATCTAGACATTACCTGGAGCAGCTGTATGAGAGAGCACAAATGTCTGAATAAGTTGGATGGACATTAAACAGACATTTACCCTGCCAGCTCCTTAGTACAAAGTCCATGTAATGCCTGATTGAGTCCATGTGTGAATAGAGCAGGTCATTGTCTGAAGAATTTCCATATTTCCATTTTTGTACACTAGGTGAATTAACAACCCTTGGGAAGCGAAGTGGGGTAGTGAGCACACTTTCCCCACAATTGTGCAACATTTAGAGAGGACATGGAACATTAACTTACATCTGTCTAATAGCAATATTTTTGTCAGGCTTACTGTTCACCTAAAAGAAGTTATTACTATTTCAATGGAATTTAAAATGTATAGAGTTGTGAGTAAGAACTTTATGAAGATTAACATTTGTAGTTGATTAGCAAGTAATTGAACATTGGGCTCTTCTTGGCTGCCAGGGAAAAAAAATGCAAAGACGAAAAAAAAAAGTTGCAGAAGGTTATTTTCGCAATGACCCTAAGCATGTTTTTTTTTAAATAATTAACATATTTCGGTTCAGTGAATGTTTTTCCAATCATAATTATTATGATTTGATGATGTTTTGCAGGATCCCATGATAGAATAAACAGCTCGGTTCATTTTACCTGCCACTGAAATAAAGAATTTTGATAGAAAAACATTAACACCCTTAGACATGTATTAGGAGCCTCAGGCTTAGTTTAAAAAATGCATAGTTTTTTTGCAAGAATCAATAGCAGGTGGACGCAATCCTTGTAAGCAAAGCTCAATCACAGCAGCTTTAAGTACTCAGATTTTGGGGAAAATCTTGCCCTGTCTGGACATAAAGAGCACAGCAGAGCCTATTGGCTATAGTCCCAACATCCTCAGCCTATTTTAGTTACTTTTAACCAGAGGTGACACACTGAGTTTTTTCAACACTGTTTTTCAATTCTCTTTATTAAATATTTGCACCAGTACTACAATGGGGATGCAGTATATTGGGACAGTCTGGTCATCTCTTCAACAATGTGTATAACATTGCACTACTCAATCCACCCATGAGCAAACAATTTTCCATCCTTTACTGTATAGAAAATATGTAGTTTGATAAATATTCAACATTGTGTCCTTAGATTTTAAAAAAAGGCAAAAACTAATCGTGTATAAAAAGCCAGTGAAGAATGTTTTAATAAGGCATGGGCTCTTAATTAACATACAAGTGGACCAGAGTTTGTGCATTATTCAATGGTATTTACAAAGCAACAATCATTAAACACAGTGCAGACAGTACTGCAACTCTCAAAGCACTGACATGTTGAAAAAATAGTGTCAAGTTTAAGGGTTTAAAGGTTGCATTCTGCCATCTTTTTTAGAAAACAGACGTTTTTGTCATGTGCACCTTCATACATTTCGATTATTTGAGATCGTAGATCGTGTTTTTGCAGTTTTTCCTGCAAACATACTTCAAGTGCCATACAATTTTGCATATTTCACTTCTTGAAAGAGCAGAAATGTGTGAACTGGCTAAATAAACCAAAGACAGCAGTTGTGTACCCCACCCATAAGCGTTGCTGTGTCTGACACAAGCACTACCGGTGTTTACTGGAGGTTCAATGACAACAGGCAAACCTTTGACTAATGGGAAACTAACATAATGAAAAATGTGATCAGTCTGAGAATACACAAATAAACATAAAAACATATAAGACACTATTGAACACAAAAGACGTCGTGACAAAAGAAGATACGGTGAGATCCTTCTATGTTGCAAGCAATTTCTTAATTTTGTCGAATGCTGTGAAGTAAATGATTTTTTATTGTATGTCTCAAGTTCTCTTACCACTACGGTAACGTCCATAGCAAAACAGTTTTTATAAACTGACCTGAGTGCTTACGAACACAAGAAGCTGTTTTACACCAGCACAAGATGCAACGTCTGTTCCAAGCTTCCAAACAATAAAACTGAGCTGGGTTTTTTTTTTTTTTTTGGCCTTTATCCGCACACAATTATCAGACTAATATAACCCACTTAACACCTACAGTAACTGTCTGCATCTGACGCAGAAATGAAACACTGTCAAAATGTCACTGGTGGACTAGCATACCACTTTAAGACCAAACAAAAACATGTGAAGAAAAAAAATCTCTAGATGTACAGATCCTGAGACTTAGGAAAGTCTAAGACAGCTATGCATTGATAAATGACTTGATAAAGACAGGAAATCAAAGAAAACAGAACCACTATCAGAACAGCAATCATCAGTAAACCCCCTGCAGAATTTCATCTTTCTGGAAACAAGAGTAGGGGTAAGTCACCCTTTGAGAGATGACCAGAAGGGAAAAAAAAAAGTTTGCAAAAAAGTAGAGCGTAGTATCTGGCACAAAGCCTGGATAGCTTCTGCTTATTGTTCTGCAACTGAGAGTAGCTGACTGAAGTCTGTATTAGTACATTTGCATTAAGAGCTATAGTCATGTGTTGAATTTCTTGTTTTCTTCTTTTACATTTTGTTTACTAAGGCAGGTTTTCTGCAGATTACACATCCAGTTAAATGCATCAAAAACACCAGCTTCACCTAATTACTGCAGAAACTTACCAGCTCAAATTCCAGCATCTGATACCGTGCATCATTCTCAATATAATATCACATAATATTATATGTACTCTCAATATTTAGTGTGAATTTAGTGTGAAATTTTAACCATGGAACGCTGCTTATCCATTAAGGCTTTTGGAATGAGCAGGTTTACACACTTTTGCTGAATTCATACATATGAAATAGCAGCTCTTTAACAGCAGACCCTTTCCTGTGACATACCTTACATACTAAATACTTTCCCATCAGGTGCAGCAACATTTTTAGCTGCAACAGTTATTGAGCACTCATTAAAGGACTCATAAGGCTTCACTAATATGCTGTCTCATGGAAGACTTTTCAGAAACTTCTCAAGAAAAGCGCTCCAATTTAGAAACTAAAATAAAATCCCGCGTGTATAGCAGATGCTTCATATCTGCGCAGATTCCAGATACCTTTTTATAAAATACATAACACAACACAAACATTGCTTAAAAAGCTACCGGTGGATTATAATGTTTCTTTGAAGGGTTTTTTTTTTTTTTTTTTCCCCCACAGGCCTGAAGAATTTTTTCTGCATGAAAACCAATTTCACACCTGCATGGAATACTTTTAGACATTAAATGCCCTGTGCAAACAAACTTTTCACTGTGTAGCTTGCATAACTGCATGTACGTTGCAGCATTGTGGTAGACAGTGTGGTAGGCTCTTCCTGTCTTCTACAGGCCTGATTTGCCTTGAAGCACATTCAGTAACTGATGAACTGCCAGAGAGGTGTAGGAGTTTGGAGAGTAGGTTAAATTTGGACGGTGCTGCAAAGTCAGAGGAAATTCAGAGAGAGTTTCATTTCCTGCTTGAACTTTGGGTTAAGCTCTTTGAGCAGAGTGTCGATCTGATAAGCTAAATATTTTGGTTTTTGGCCGTCGATGGCGTCACTGCGCTTTTGTTGTGTTCCTTCAGGAAAGGTTCTCCAGCGAGCTCAAAGTCACACTGCCTGCCATTCTCAAAGCGTATGCTGACATCAAGGCAGCAAACCTCCTTACACAGCCATGAGTCACACTGCACTTTGGGGAAAAAAAATACATTCATCTTGTTTTCAAGTGTTTTCAACCCAACTGACACCGAAGCAAAGTTTCTGTTCTATGCAGCAGCCATGATCCCCAAACCTGAATTGTATTTGATACAGTGGAGTAAAGCAAGTCTGACAAGACCTTAGGGGCACTTTTTTTGTAGGCGTGGGAGTACAGAGACAATGGATGCTACAAGCATGGTGTGTTTTGCAGGAAACTAAACTCCATCCACAGAAATCAAGAATTGATGCTAGTAATGGTCAGTTTGACATTTGCCAACTGCCTCTTAAAAGCTACATGAGGGACTACCAAGGAAGAATTTCATAACCCCTCAGAATTCCAGCACACATGGATGTAATCTGCATGTTCTATATGTTCAGTAGGGACACGCTTGCTAACTTAGGGTTATTTGTTGGCTGCTTTGGCTTTGCTGTTGCTGCTCATCTTCAGCTGGGTCATCTCCACGTCAGCTGCATCTGCAGGGAGGCTGCTGCGCATGCGCTCAATGGTCTTCTGGTAGTTGGCCTTCTCCTGCTCCAGCGAGCGGATCATGTGCTTCATCTGGCTCTCGCGTGCCAGGAAGCTCTCTACACTGTTCTCTAGACTCTGGATTTTCACCCGTGCTGCCTGCCACACAAACAGACACAGACACACAGAGAGAGAGAGAGAGATCTTAGAACCATACAGTATATGCAGGCTACTGTATGCCTTGATGTGCATTATTGCAGTATCCATCAAAAGGACAATGTGAGAGACTTTCCTGATGGCCATTAGCTACCACAGGGAGGACAGCACGAAATATCAAGATGGATGATGTCTGGTTGAAGAATGATTAGTGGTACTTAGATTATCTGTCAGCTTTTCTTTTTAGGAGATAAATCAAGCCCCACTGTTAATGGACACTGCTGGGTCTATTATAATCTCTTACAAATTCTATTACTTGAACTACAAATTTGATCATTTTTACTACAAATCCTCACCAACAGCAGTCTTTTAGTTCTTTATAATTCACTGTCATAGAATAAAATCCAAGCAGTGCACAAAATTTAGAAGTCTCCAGGTACTACTCAACTCTCAGCCAAAGCAATGAAACAGAAATAGACTCTATCTGCAAGTCGACATATATCTGCAAGTTTTTTCAAAAGTCTAGTTCATGAGGAGAGTCTTTGGCAGATGCTTTGGCACAGATGTTAAGAGTTATATTACTTATTACTGTCATTTTAGAACTCATTTCAGTGAGTAATGATACTATGCTGCCACCTATTGGCTTTTTATTATACACAACCATAGACTATCATTTTTATAATGCTGTCATTTAAACATTTTTTCTTTGCACAGTCCTAAGTTAATTACATAATAAATGCAATATTGCAAAACATCTAACAAGACCACGGAAGGCGATTTAAAAAATTAGAATAAAAATATAAAACCAAATCAATCAGGCAAATAAAAACAAAACAAAACAAAGCCACACCTGAAGTTTTTCTAGCAGATCCATATTTTGCTTCTTGAGCTGGGCATTGGTCTTTTCGAGTTTGTCCAGCCTGTCCGATTCTTCTGAAAGTGGAGCGGCATCCACCATCTCGTCCTGTAGGACGTGGTATTCCACCTCATAGGCTTGCAGTTGCTTGGAGATGTCCATCTCTATCACCTGTTGAACAACAGAAATGGACTCTAGCCATTACTATGAGTGACCCAATACTCTTAACAATCTAATAAAACTAATTTGTCAAAACTGTTTAAGACAAACTAATCCTTGTTTGCTACTGGAGTAAGCTAAAACATGATCAAGCATTATGCTTGTTTCCTGTTATCAGCTCAGCCGTGACTAACATAACATGGGCAGTAAAAATAGGAAATGCCTGTGAATAACAGTAAAATGTCCTGTGTAGTTCTCTATTTGTTCTGCAAACAGTCACATGATATTGTATTGCCTCTGTGACTAAACCTCATGTTGACAGGGTGTGGCTTTCTGACTTACTCTCCCACTAAAATGCACAGAAAAGTGATTTGTACCTTAGTGATTGTCTCTTCCATCTGGTTCTGTGTGAGGGCGGGTATGGTGGTCTTAAGGTAGTCTACAATGCTCTCAAAACTGTCACACTCCAGTATCTCTCCCTCATGGCTGCTCAGCAAACACAAGGCCACCTTAAAAATGACCTCTGTGCCCTGGACAAATAGCAAGTCTGCCAAACATAATGTGCATACATTCGTAAAATATGTAGACAGAAACAAGTAAGTCACTGCAAACAGAACTAGCACCCTGAGCTCCACAACTCTGCCTAGTGGTCTAAGAGCTAAAGTTAAACAGCACCATACACAGTAGCTTAGAAAGTATTCATACCAAAGATGCGAGAGACGAAGCCCAGGGGAAACTGAGACGCAAAGAGTGTGAGTAACCAAGGCGCAGCATACAGGCTGGGGCTGATCTCATGCTCCTCCAGGTGTGAATAGAGGCCACGGTGGTAGTCATGAAGCAGCCGGGACAATTGGTACATCTGAATCTACACAGAAACAAGACAAGAGAGAGAGGGTTGGGGGTGAACTGCGATCAGGAAGAATAGGTGAGAGCTGGTTGTGACTGCTAAATCTTTCTCTAGTTTGAAGGATTAAACATTAGCACAGCTGACGATGAATAACCACAGAGCAGGTTGGAGGCGGTGTCAAATGTATAGTCATTTAAAAGTTGAGAAGCCACCGCTGAGAGAAAGAAACTCAGCACACCTTTATTATGCAGATTAGAAAAAATAGGAAAATTGTATAGGGGATTTAGGGTTGTTCACTATGTCACATCATCTCAATATAGCAGTTACTACAGCCTTCATTTGTAAATTTCTGAGATCCCTGGTTCAACCGAGGTAATTCAGTAACTTATCTGCTGTACAGTTGTTTCCATTGAGTCTGCAAAAAAACCTGCCCTGCTGCATTCTTTATGCACATGGCAAAGAGACTAGGCCAAAAAAAAGGAGTGGCATGTGGGATTAAGAACTAAGGAAAGTTCAATGCTCTCACCTGCAGGGAGATCATGTCAGGCCGGTACTGGCGCCGGAGCCCCAGATCGTACATTAGAAACTTAAGCGTGTCGAACGCCTGCTCCTCGCTCATGTGCAGGAGCAGCACTCCAGCCACAAAGCTGATGCCCTGGCAGTAGCCCACCTCTGTGTCCAGTAGAGAGTAGGCTTTCAGCAGGTTGTAGAGGGACAACTGGCCGGCACCCAGTTGTGCACTGAAGTACTGGTGCGTGGGGAATGTGCGGCCTGCAGGAAGGAGAATAACCTTGTCACTGTAGAGTAAAGAATAACTGGCCAAGCCAGACATTTATATTGGCTTATCCACAATGAACATAGAAACACTGATTCACATTCAGTCTTAGGGAGAGTGTATGCAGTCTTGTAGTTATCATTACTCGTATTATTTTAGAGAAACAAATGTCTTAGGCACATGTTGGAAAGTAAAGTTGAATTTAAAAAGAATTAAATTATTATAATTATTAACTTTATTACTTGAAAGAAAAAGATAATATGCAGTAAACAGTAAAAAATTAAAGAAAGTCAGTAGTATGTGATGACCATTTGATTTTTTTTTCTTGAATATTAGTCCTAAGTACCATTTATACAGTTTATGTTAGTAATATGGTTAGTTTTACTGAGTGCCTTCTTCTTTACTTACTTCTTTTTTCATGCAAAACTCAGGAGCCTTCTTTTTATATAACCTCTTTTTAATAAGTTGCTTTCTTTACAGACATACAATTATTTATTTATTTATTTTGGAAACATTATAATTATTATTAGTAAAATAAATCTCAAATGTATTGTATTGTTGTGTATATATATATATATATATATATATATATAT
>JAOVVF010000047.1:25951167-25961800 GCA_028565595.1 Duopalatinus emarginatus
GTTAGCGCACTGAAACGTGGCGACTGAAAACGTGTGTAAACACAACACACACACACACACACACACACACACACACATACATACACCCCGTGTCCCGTCTAGGCTCCTGTTGAACACCTACAGCTCGGACACACAGCACTGACACTCTTCTCTGTAGTCACTATTTTACTTGGTTATTCTTTACTGTTTTACTGGGCGTCGCTTTTTTTCCGCTGCTATTGACAGCACCAGCAGCAGAGCACCGTCTTCCTCCTCAGCCAGGCTGCAGCTCCAGGAGGAGTGGCTCTGACTGGGGGAATAGGCGGTACCCAGCCCATCCACACAGCTCAGAAACAGGGCCGTGTCCCAAATCACACTCCGTCCCAACTGTTTACCGAACTTCATACACTACTATTTAGTGCGCTGGTGTGCTGCTTTGCACGTAGAAAATGACGACGCGTGCACTCCACGTGCACAAGTCTCAGTTCCTGCATCCTGTTGACCTTTTAGATATAAAAGACTAACTTCAACACGAATCAGTAATCAACATTTAAAAACAAAGGCAAATACGCGTGTCAGAGGCGTGGCTAAAAGGGCTCTGCGGCCTGGGGGCGGAGTTACGACCAGAGAGGACAATTAATCAGTATCAAGACTTTTATTTATTATAAATTATACTAGTGAACATAGTGAATAAACAACACTGCCGAATCGTATACTACATTTATAGTCAAACACAAATAAATAATTGATTAATTATTCATTATGTATATGTATGTATGTATTTGTATATGGGAGTGTGTGATGATTTGTTATAGATTTCGGGTTATGTATAGGTCTAGGTATATATTTGGGCCCATTGGTGATGGTTTAATTTCTAAACTAGGATAATATGCTTATTAAAAATTGTGATATTACTGTTGTTGTTGTTGTTGTTGTTGATGATGATGATGATGATGTTATTTATAGGCATATCTATTTTTAATGCTATGTTACCTATTTCGTTATCTTTTTTATTTGTATTTCATTCAGTCATTTTTATTTTTTTTTTGGAATTTAGTAGCTTTGCCTTTTTCAACATAAAGTTGTACTCTCCTCTATTAGTTTTGCTGCCTGGCTTTACAATTACAGGGGTCTAATATAAATAAAATATTCCCACATGTAAACATTATTAAGTTTAAGACTTTACAGTTAGAAAAGCTTTCAAGTAAACCCACTGTCTGCATTTTAGCTACCAAGACACTTAAAGGCGTCCACTCCCTTCCTCCAATCCAGGGCTCTCTCTAATGCTCCTCCCTCCAAAACTATAAACGTGTAGGGAAGTAATGTAAGAGGAGAGCATCAGGTGGCTTGTTTTACTATAGAACTCAGAATTTGCAGTAATAACAAGGTGTGAAACTGCTTTAATTAAAAGTCTGCACTCACAGCAGTGATTTTTTAATAACTTGCTCCTTTTATAACTTTATCCTGTTATACAGTTATGTGTAAAGCCACTGTAAGTAAATGAGGAACCTGAATTATTGGTTTTGGTCAACCTTATCTGCGATTGTGTTAATTATTAGAATGAACTCCATTGCCTGGTTCAGCAAACCACCGGGCCTCCTTTTCATTTTAGGGCCTCCTTTTGTACAGACTGTCTGTGTATGTAAGAAGTGACAATTATTTTCCACATTAAAACAGCTAGACTGTGTTTTTAAAAGGCTCTTTTTTCATCAGAATGATCTAAATCAGGGGTCTTTGAGCTAACAAACAATGAATTGGTTACAAGCTTTCATTTTATCTGCACGTGATGCATTCTATCTGTTAAATCTGTTATTACCCACTACTATTTAATTTGATATTGTATAACAGTGTGTGTGTGTGTGTGTGTGTGTGTGTGTGTGTGTGTATATATATATGTTAATGTTAAAGTTTCAGCACTATTTTTGCCATTAAACTGTTTGTACAAGAGCCCAAGGAACAGAACAGATCAAGCATAGTACAAATTGTATATGGACAATATAGTCACACACTAGATGGAAAGAGGGGGCCACAGTGGTGCAGCGGGTAGTTGGCACCTCAGAGCTCCAGGATCCCCAGTTCGGTCATGAGCTTACTGCGTGTTCAGAGTTCTTTTTGGTTTACATTTGTTTCCAAAGTTCCTCACAAAATATGCCAGCAGGTGGATTGTTGATAATGTTGTCTAAGATTAATGTTTGTTAGCATGGAGCCATGGTCCAACCCAGGCTCTGGATCCACAATTACCCAAAGCAGAATAAAGTAATTACTGCAAATATATGGCTAATTGACTCACTGTTGGTCATACAAGTAATACATACAAACCAATATAATTAGCAGAATTTATAAATGGTATTACACTTTTTAAAAAAATAATCATTTAACAAAAGGATGTGAAATAGTGGAGTAGAAGTAGCATTTATTTGTTGGATAATGACTAGAAAAAATCAAAGTAATATTAAGTAAATTGAGTTGAAAAGGTTTGGTGACAGGAGATAACTAGTCATCTATTAATTTGCACTGTTCCATTGTTGTGCTGGTGAAAGCGAATGAAATGTAAAGCATGTCGTCATGGAGAGCAAAGACAAGCAAAGTCAAATAAAAAACAATGTAATGGCAGAAAATGTTAATATTTGTTTTACATTGAGCACTGTTTACCATCACTAAATTACTGTATTGCTTTATAGGGAATATAAATTTGTTGGATTACAACTTTACTTATAGTTATGTTCAAAAGCATATAATCTGCAGAAATCTCTGTATTTTAGACATAGACAGCATACTTCACTCAGAATGCTGCTATGGCCCTGCTTGTAACAAGATGCCATGGATTCAAGCGCTCTTACTCCCAGAAATAGATTAAATATGTAAGACATGTAACCTCATCGAAGCCACCCTGTGGCCATGTGGCTTACCACACTGCAGGAGTTCCCCTGTATGCTTTGTGTTGAACAGAATCAGTATATGAGCATAACAAATAATTATATGGGTTTCAGCATCTTATTCACTTACTCCTGTAGTAAACTAGAGGGATGGCATCAAGAAACTACACATAGCTTTTAAAAGCCAAGCTTCTGTTGATTTTTCCATTATTTATCTAAAAGCATATTTACTAACTACTATCAGCAATGTATTTAGTTACAGGAGCTGATTTATTTGTTAATCTGATTTTACTAGGTTAAAATATAAGACAAATAACATATAGAGTTGGATTAAAAGGTACAATTAGATAAATAATATTACAAATGCAAGCAAAGCATTTTTATTCAAATTTTATTAAGTGTTTATAACACATTATACAGTAGAGTTTAAAATCCCACTATGGGTTGGTCAAACAGCAGACATACATAACAAGAAAGCGTAAATGTATACAGTGAGTAAATACTGAAAAGCTACAGACCAGAATAGAAATGGTGAACATTTGAAGCTGAACTCTTACACTGTTTCCAAAACAGAAGCAATTTCTTTGAACTGTCTGTAGAAGTTCTGGTTTCAAAACAAGGAGGAAAAGACAGGTAGAAAACAAATTTAGTCTGCCCATATCAACTGAATGACATTGAAAATGAAAGTAATTGTAGCAAACCTGGAACTGTAGAACTGTCATCTCAAAGGACTTGTAGGAAATCTCTCCAGATGTGTCTGCAATTTTCATCAAGATGGAGATGTACGGGGAGTTGAGTGAGCGACATGTGTCTGAGCTCACAGCCATCCCTAGCTTCCACTGGATATCTACCAGCTGGAAGTGAAAAGCTGGTTACACACACTTGATTTTGCCATGAGATAACAGAGTCGAGGTTATAAGGTGTTAAATAATGAATTAAATGAAAGAATGAATAACATTAGTTTATAGTGCTTCAAGTACTCACAGAATGTTGATGTGGGCTAGGACAAGAATTGTGCTTGACCCCTGATAAAAGGGATTATTATGTAATTTAGACAGAGACATACCTGTCCAATGCTGGCCACAGCCTGCATCTCCTGATGAGCTTGTACAAGTGAGCCATGTTCAGTCCAAAGCTGGTGCATGACTTGTAAAGCCGATTTAGACCAATTAGAACTGCACTCTCCTAATTTAGTGACCAGACCATCAGCAGTAAGCTTAGATTTTGCAGCTGATCTATAACAAATTACAATTACAGAAAAGGTTATCAAACACCCATGCTTAGTAGTATCAGGAGGCTTATATATACATGCATATCAAAAAGATCAGCAACCTAGCAATTTGTTACAATCACCAAAAACCCTTTGGTTCATGTTTAATAACTTATAAAAATACCAGTATGAATTTTAGTCTCACAAAATGTGAGAAAATTGTCTCACTATCCACATTTTATGCAGGAGACATCTAAAACATCTTATTTTGAATGTAGGTGAAATAATAAGGACTATGTGGAATTTCATGACATTCAGAGATACTTCACCTAAAATGAAATGACAACAGCCTAATAATATCCTGAACAGCTTTCCAGTCAAGGTTTATCCCAGCTCTTTGAAATTTCTGTAGAATAAACACATATTAACAGTAAGCACGGAGAAAGAAATTCAGTGTTGCAAAATGAAGATGTACCTGTGGTGCCAAACTGACCTGATAGTTTTCAGCCACATCTACTGCACTATGCTTTCCCTCAAGATGAAGCAGAATCTCATTACACTATAAGGATATACATGGAGGTTGGATTTGTAGTCTTTGTGTTATACAATAAACATTCAATATGTGGCCAAAGATATGTGAAAACCTGATCATCACACCAATATGTGAGCCTTCTACAACTTGTTGTTATAAAAGTTGGATGCACACAATTGCATAAGATGTGTTTTGCATAGGATGTTTATGAAGACACAGTCTGCTGATGTTGGTGTGGGAGAATTTGAGTGGCCTGCACATAGCCTTGACATTAAGCCAACTAAACACCACTGGGATGAGTGCATCAGGCCTTCAAGTTTGACATCAGTGTCTGACCTCACTGATGCTCTTGAAACTGAATATCACAGATCCCCACAGAGACAATCCAACATCTAGTAAAAAGGCTGGAGGTCATTATATCAGGGACAAACTCAACTCTTGGAATAGGATACTTTGATGGTCAGGTGTGCACATACATTTCACCATATCATGTAAGATTATACAATAAATAAATCTGACTTATTATATAACCTGAGCACACTGAATACACTTAGTGCTTACCGTTCCTTCAAACACTTCTGATGGCAATTTCCCAATGTTCTGAACTACAGCCATGTCTGGAAAGAAATAATAATTTGAATTAACAGGCCATCAGACCAAGACCAGCTGATTTAATATTGCAGTGTATACCATATTTAACACAAACAGCTGTTAGACACAAAGATTAATGATACTTGGTACAACTCTGTACAAAAATTATCTGCACTCTGGCTGTAGAAACTCTTTTAATCAAAGACAAATTCATTATTTTTCAACACAGTCCCCCTGTTTTTCAAATACACTTCGTCCATCTGTCAACAAGCTTTAATATTCCCTCAGTAAAAATCTTTTACGCTGAGCTGCGAGCCACTAATGCATGCTGTCAGGCTTTCAGGGGACCAAATAGGTGATAGTCTGATAAGGCAAGATCAGGACTATAAGGAGGAATTTTTTTAACACTTCAAAACAAAGTTTTTTTGAGTGTCAGCAGTATGGGTATCCAGTGGTGTCTGGATGTGTATGCAACAACACAACACCCTTGGATAGCAGTCCACTGCATTTTGTTTGGATTTTAGGCTTCAGTTTCATCAGTGACCATCTCACTCTAACAAGCTTGAACACAGGGGAATGTCACCTCCGCATTTAACCCATCAGTGCAGTGGAACACACACTTAGTGAACACTAGGGGGAAGTGAACACATTTGCCCAGAGCAGGTGCAGCCCCATACTGTGCTTTTCTACAAACAGGTGCATATTAACAGGAGTTAAGACAGTTAAGAGTGGCTCTCTGACACACACACAAAAGGGGTGGATTCTTACAGACAGGGGGATCTGTATATAAACGAATAAATACATAAATAAATGACAGTAGTATTTATGCATGTGTGTAAAAAGACCATAACTATGTGGGCAGGAGTTCTTCCCTCTGTCTTAACTAGCCTGTGCCAATCTCTCCAACACACACACAAGCATAGACACATAAATACACACGCGCGCGCATACTCCACGGTATTAGCCATAATCTTGGACCCAACACAGTACACATGTTCAAGCACTCTTGTAGATCCTACAGGAGATTTAAAACTATATTATAAACAGCAAACATTTTCTAACTTTGCATTTCTGTAATGCAAAGAAACGTACTGATACAATGACAGGATGGAATCCCTAATTCGAGAGAGTTTAATAGAAGCAATATATGCTCACCAGATGACAGTTCCATCCTCAAGAGGGTAGGCAGCTAGTTACACAAGACTGCATTCAACAAGGACTGAAAACTTATGAAAGAAAGCCTACAGTTTCTAAAAAGTGAACGACATTTTGTTTGTTTAAGTAATAATATTTACAAAACAAACGTTCATTGTATTCGAGGTCTTCTTTGCTATGCCAACAGGGAAATCACGAGTTACTTCCGCGTACGTCACTCTCCTCCTCGTTGATTGGCTGATTTGTAATTCCTGAAACGCTCCATGCTGGAATGTAGCAGTTTTTAATGCACACACATAAATGATGGTACAGACATGTATAAGAGATGATGTATACATTTTTATATGTAAAGAATAAAGTGTCTAAAAAATAGTCTCAAAACATTAAGATTTATGATCAAAAGTGGGATAATTGATAGTGGGAAATTTGGCCTATTGCACAGAATAGGTAAATAAATAAAACACTGCAAAGAAAAAAAACATTTTTTAAAAATGGACAAATATAAAGACAGAAATACTGGATATAAATCGTTGACCTTTATGTTTTACATAAGGTTTAGTAGGTCTACAGCGCCACCTACTGACATAAATTGTAGTTTTCCTCTTATTCCTCCTCCACACCGAAAAAACACCAGCATGTGATACATTGTTAATTATTAATATTTTAAAGACAGCAATATTGTGACCCTGAAATGCTTTTCTTCCTGAATAGAGGCTGTATTGCGACTTATTGAACAACTTAAACCAGAAAACAACCTGAGACCTTGTTTTAGACTCAGCCTATGTATGTGGGCTGTATCCTAATAAAGACTTTCCCAAATATGTGCACTATATAAAACACTAAATAATGACTTTTGTCCCTGTCTAGAGCAGTGTATATAAGTGACACTCACTATAAGTGCTATAGCTTGGTGAGTTGCTCAGTTGCATAATGGGTGGAGTTTAGGTAATTATATACCGGGCATCTACAGGTAAAGTTTTATTACAATGAAGTGCTAGAGCGTAGAAAAGTGAAGTCTGGTTACAGTGGACAGAGATGAATCTCAAGGTGGATAATGACTGTACTGAAGGTGATATTTCCAACAGAAACCCAGGGTAAGTTTAATATTTATTTAGATATTTTACTGGGTGGTCACTTTTTGAGTAAAACCCTTTCAGTGATTTTTACTGTGATGAAATAAAAGGTTGACATCTGAGTTGTTCATCATAATTTAAGATGTATTATAAATAGTATCACATGTGATGTGTTCTTAATAAACAGATTGAATTAAATTATTACACTCAGATTTAATGTCAGTTATAATCACTATATCGATATCAGTCTTCAGTATTTGGAGTGTGAGATAAATGCTGTAAATTAATTTTTAATTCATCGTCTTTAGTAAACCTTTGTACTCTGTTTTGGTCAAAATGAACCATTTTTTATTTATTACAAATAAAATAAGTAAAACCTTTACATGTCCTGCTAATTTGTTCTGTTGAACATGTAAAAGTCATATGTACATTTAATGCATGTTATAACAAACAAAAAAGCTAATGTAAGCCTGTAATTATGGTGAGGAGTAAGAGCAGTTTATTAATGATATCTTTTTTCATCTGTGATACTTCTTCTGTTTCTGTTTCTTTCACTTTTTTTGCATTACTTCTCTTTTTTTGTAATAATCCTTCCCCTTTGCATCTCTGTTTGTTATTTCAACTTCAGTTTTAGCCTGTAGTTGAAATAAGAGTGTATAACACCGCATAATGCACCTAGTTTTGTCATTCTACTAAAATATGTTTTTCTTTTCAAGGTTTGACTAAACAGTATGTCTAAAATATCTGTTTTTTCTTAAATGTAGAGTAGACAAATATGGATTTGAGCATTCTGAAGATTTCAACCATGAATCCCATGAGCAAATAATGTCTGAGTATTTACCAGTGCTTACCAGAAGATCAGAAAAATGGTCAAGGCTTTTAAAAGAAAGCACTAAAGTGGATAAAACCCTGAAAGGTGGGCTGGACACATCCCAAACTAAGTGATATTTTAATGTCACACAACTGTAATTTTATTATTTCTCATTATTGTGTCACTGCATGCTTATTATTGGCAGTAAAGAGATATGTGAGAAAAGGTGTCCCCAGCAAACATCGTCCTCAGATCTGGATGGATGCCAGTGGAGCTCAAGAGCTTCTACAGATAAACCATGGTTATTACCACTCTCTCCTAAACGTTGACCATGACCCCATCCTGGAAGAGACAATACGCACTGGTCAGTCTCATCCTTTTCTCTTTTTGATGTGCAGTGTTGTTGTATTCAGCCAAGAGCTGGTGTCATTTTATTTGACTGACATGATCATATCACTTGCCAGACCTGCACAGAACTTTCCCAGACAACATTCAGTTTCATGACTCCTCCCAGCCTTGTTTACTGAAGGCTCTGTATAATGTTCTCGTGGCATATGGACACCATAACAAGGATGTTGGATACTGTCAGGTACAATGCCAATACACTAATACATTGTTAGATTTATTACCCCAGTACAGAAAACACATTTTAATTGCACTTAAGAAGGTGTTTACATCATTTATATCAGGTTTAATGTATTTATCTAGTTGACAGTATTTGCTCAGTCAATAGAATGGCTAAACTTGCTCCACTGTAAATGTTTGTAGTGTCAGTTTACAGTTTTCTCCTGTTTTCAAGGGAATGAACTTTATCGCAGGATACCTCCTTATTATAACTAACGATGAAGAAAAGTCCTTCTGGTTAATGGATGCTTTGCTGGGCAGAATCTTACCTGGTCAGTCAATTTTGTAATCTCTTAAACAAATAGTTTTTTACAGTACATTGGTGTACCATTTGGCAGGTAAAATATGAATTAAATTACCAGACATTTTAAATTACTATAAACAAATGAAATATTCTATTGTCACTAATCTGCTTTAAAATTTGTCACGGTACCGTTGGGTGTTTGTGTGCACAGTATTGTGACAGAAGTGTCGTATGGTCTGAAGGCTGATAGAAAATGGATTTGTGAGCCTCGTACTGGATAAACTATTCACAATCACCTCTCCACAATAATGCTGTTAAAACTGACAGCACAACTAAAGTGTTTTAATAGTAAACACAGTATATCACTGAAAAAGAAAGTATAATATTTAAAGCTAGTAGGCTAATTAAAAAGAGAAAAATGCTTCCCAAAACCCCAAAAGATTTTTTATCTTTGGTGAGAAAAGGACTACAGAAGTGCTTTTGAGGCTAATTCAACCTGTAGCATATTGTGATTACAACCGACTTCCACAATTTAAAAACATTTACATTTTGTGAATTATGATTTTATCAAATTTATTTAATTCAATTTTATCTCAGTCCAGGAAAACACGTTTATGATTCTTTTTTCAGTGGTACTTGCTCACAGGCTCAAAACATAAAACACATATTATATTCCTCTAATATTTGATACAAATCCAAAATACTCATCTGTAATCCAGATTACTATACACCCGGCATGCTGGGTCTAAAAACAGACCAGGAGGTTCTGGGAGAGTTGGTGAAGACTAAGGTGCCCGCAGTGTGGCAGGCCATGACTAAACACAATGTGATGTGGGGCCTAGTGGTCTCAAAGTGGTTTATTTGCCTTTACATTGATGTTCTTCCCATGGAGGTGAGAAAAGATCTGCAGAACTTTACTTTGAACTTTCAAATTAGCTGAATTAGTAAATATTCATTTCTAAAATGAATCAAAATATCTGTGGACACACTGTGGTGTATCTTGACAGACAGTGCTACGAATATGGGATTGCCTGTTCTATGAGGGCTCTAAGATCCTATTCCGTGTGGCCCTCACACTGATTCGTCATCATCAAAAACTAATCCTGCAGGCGCAAAGTTTTTCAGACATCTGTGAGCATTTCAAGCAGATCACACATGGGGAGTTTGTGGAGAACTGTCATGCATTCATGCAGGTAACATCTTTTATTTTAAAACCAACCTAACAGTTTTGCTTTGTAACATTTAGGCTAATAATATGTTTACATTTCCGAATTATACAAGCCATCCTCTCCTTGGCTGTGCTTTTTTATTAGTAAAGTCTTAATTATAGAATACAGTTAGAACTGTTCATATATATAACCTTATGTTATCTCAGAATATCTTCACGGAGCCTGGGAGTCTGTCCATGACAACCATCAATACACTCAGAGAAACATGTCGAGAACGCATACAAGCTCAGGATTCTGGACAATAATGTTGATAACATTATTTCATAGTCAGCTCACAAATGACAGTGACCGAATGTGAACGTGGACATC
>JAOVVF010000047.1:25962515-25974352 GCA_028565595.1 Duopalatinus emarginatus
ATAAGAATGCACTTTTCACCTTTACCACTGTGATTTTATCTCTTTATATGCATTGACTTACTACTTCCACCTCCCTATCCCCTTCAACTATTGCAAAAAATTATATCTTACTTTCCCTTTTACAATTTACAACAGTCAACATGGTACTACCACCACCATGGCTCACTGTAAGGATGATTTTCTTTGTGACAACCCAGCTTTGTGGAGGGTCCATGCTATGGTTGTCATGTGAACAACTCCTCTTTTCGTATATCAGTTTTTAATAATAGATTTAATCATCTTCCCAGGATGTTTAATGTTTGGAATTTTAAATGTAAAAAACTTTCTTTTCCATTTGTAAATGAATAAATTGTAGACTATACTGATCACCACCTTTAAAAAAAAATGTATGGATCATTTTGTATAGTTTCATATAATCATATTATCCCATTAAGTTGATTTTAGTTACATGTTGTAACATTATATTGTGGAAAAGAGGAGTAAACGCTTATGCAATGCATCATACATGATGCCATAACACCAATCAACCATTTTTTTCCCTTTTATTTGTCATTGCATTTATCAATGTGCATATTTTCTACTGTTATACAACACCTGAATAGGACTGCAACACATCATCCTCAATCAAAGCACAGTACTCCAAAGCATTACACACTAAGGCCAATGTGCAAATAAAAACAGCATAAACACATCAGCAAAAGCAAATAACATTATGTTCATTTCAATGTATATCAGGGTTCATTATAATAACACTCACTCACTCACACTCTCTCAAGCATGAAATGCTGCTTAGTCCCACATGCAGAATGAAGATCATGTTAGTTCATAGCAAAAAGTCACATTCACACTATGAAACTTAATATCAACTGTTTGACTCATATTGTGAGGGGGACAATATTATAAGAATATATAAGAAATCCTCATTTATCACTTGAGTAACCACTGATTCCTTACATTCCAAAGCATGCTAGGTGGAGGAAGCAGTCTTGATGTTTAACACTAAATGGTACACAGTTTGCTATGTTAGCTATGCATAGTGATCATTACATAATTGTTGCAACTGAACTTCCATGTTAAGTCAACATCTATACATATCATGCGAGTATGTTTTTCATACAAACTCATCCATGCTATCTTGTAAGCTTTATAAATAAAGATAATTTAGGAAGAAAAGTACCAGTTTACTCTTGCATGAAGCACCTTCAAGTGGATAATAATAGGGTCTCAGAGGTATTGAAAAGATCTCAGTGCAGTGAATCCAGCCTTGTTATCAGTTGTGTATAACTGCACCTCTTACTGGGCATACAGTCTGAATTACTCAAAACCACCTGTGCCGTTTTACACTGTTACAATGACTGACTAAAACGCAGATTTTGCAATGCAGTTTTGTGTCTGGCATTTTTCATGGCTCTGAATCCAGCAGCGTTGCATTCTTACCATCCTGAGTTACAGAATAACCAGGCCAGGACTGGGGAAGCATTAAGTACTCCCTCAATAGGTGATTAAAAAAACAAATTTATAGCAGATATTTTAATGCTATATTATTATATATTAATGCTACTGCTTGTAATATTTAGATCAATTATTGTCATGTACACAGTGGAGCCTCTCACTGGGGTACAGTCTTAATTAACTATACACAGCATTAGGGGAAATTCTTGTCAGTTTAGCTTTATCTGAGACCTAGGCATTTTAGTAATGCTAAATATTCACACTAAATCAAAAAAAAATGCCCAGAGTGTTGCAAGAATATATATTCTTAAATCATTTTTCAGTTATTAAACACTTTAAAGTCCAGAAGTCACAGGACCACCTCAGGCAATGGGCATAATGGCAGCATGAGAACAGCAGAGGGCAGGCATGTGGCTATCCAGTGTATAGCAGTGGCTGCATATATTGTGTCTTGAAAGCTTCTGTGAGCAGGTTTAGATCGTCTGGTAGCCAGCATGGCTTCTCTTCCTGCCAATCAGGTAGGCCAAGAGCACAACTAACACAAGGCCTGCAAGAGCAGCACCCACAGCGATAGGGATCAGCATGTTGTCTTTATCCAGCAAACAAACATCAGCTGAATAGGAAAGAATTAACAAAAGCAGAGTGTAAATGGCAGACATGCAAGATGTAGTCAAAGTGTTTTGACTAAACTGCCAAAGACTAAGAAAGTAAAACTGAAATTAAGACTACCTGCTCCAAACTTATTTCCACTGACACCAAAAGGCTGCACCTGCAGATGGAACGTGTTCAGAGAGAAATTCTGCCCGACAGTTAAGATCAGCTCTTGATGGCACATGTACGAGGAGCCCAAAGTGCCCTGAAGGTAATCTAGACTATAGTTACTGATGGTCAAAGGATCTGAAAAGACAGAAAGACCATTAATTTTTATTCATTTAAATTATTCAACCTTGAGTATAGCAATTTTATTCAGTCATTTGATAATAACTTACTAGCCATATCAGTCAAGTTGAGCGATAGTGCCAGTCCACCAAGGTGATACCTGTTAGTTGTAGAATTCTGGAGGGAAACAAGCAAAATTTGAAAATCCACTAAATTGATTGAAGCATAAGAGTGCTTAGATGAGAATATGTTCAAGACGGCATGTGAGAATGTACAGAGAATAAGTTGGGGAATTAACTGACCAAAAAGAAGGAGAAAGTCAGGTTTGTGTTCTCCTCCATGAGTATGAGCGTTGCGGTGTCAGCTTCACAGGACCCAGTGGCATTTGTCATGTTTGGTTGCAGGTTTATGATATCCTGAACAGCCTTCAGCGGCAAAGAGGATTTGGAACAGAACACAATTACTACAAGGCTAAAACATGCAAAATGTGGGGGGAAAAAAATCATGCATCAGTTATACAGAGTAACTGCTAAGTAACAAGGCCAACAATTCCTGCCTGGCAAAAATGTCTAGTCACAGCAAATACAACCAGAAAAGCAACTCTCTGCTAATTCTCACATTACAAAGTGAAGTTCTGTGTCAGCCAGTCAGTTTGATTACACAACAGTTATTCACACTAAAATAGAAGTAAAAGGAAGGCAAATTCACTGTCTACACTTGCTCCGAGTGTTTTTCCTTTCCTCCTGTACAAAAATGCAGCCTGGCAAACCTTTGCTCCAGTGTAGATCTGGGCAGTTTTACACTTTGTGAGGTTCACTGTGTGTGTGAATACCTTGCCCTGTGAGCGAGCAGTGTAAGTAATGTTGAGCTGCAGTCCCATGACGGCCAACAAGCATGCAGTGCCATTGTTGGTGACGTTGTAGGAGCCTCTTTCGGGGACACTGGGAGGTGAAGGGGGAGTCGGGGCAGGAGTGGTAAGCAGCACGTCGCTGGACAAACTCGGGCATAATGTTACAGCTGTAAAGAAATAATCATTCATATGCTGATACTGAGTATATATAAGAATACACACAGAGCTTGTTCAGCTTTTCCAGAAGACCATACAGACAGCAGAGCTTACTGAGTTCATTTAAAGAAGTTTTCTTTTAAACACAAAAATTACATTGTAAAAACAAATAAGAAATAAATTATATTATTACTAACTGTTATAAATAATAGGTTTTATATAAGTTATTGTTAATATTAGTAATAGTCGTAGCAGTAATATTAATAATATTAATAATAATAATAATAATAATAATAATAATAATAATAATAATAGCTAGTTCTAGTGGTAATGACTTTGTTGTTATATAACCTACCCAGCAGCAGGAGAGTTATTCCCGAGGGCAGGAGGTGTTTTCGGGTGTGAGGTTTCATGTTTCCTGTTGAATTACACCGGGGCAAAAGGCCAGGGCAACTATATTGCTCTAGTATAACCACACTAACCAGCTAACACAGGCTTCCTTATAATAACACAATTCATCCTACAGTTTAAAAGCCAGCTGTAGAAGTTTCTTCTTCATTAGTTTCCTCCGTACACCGCTACACCTCCTCCACATACACACACCAGCCCCGTTTGTTTTTGTCTCATGCCCGAGTGAGTCTCCTAAATGCACCAGGAAGAAAAACCCAGTCATGTGATTGACGCTGACATACGAGTCGTATTCCAAATACCAAACCAGTGGACATAGTGTTCACTACTCAAGGCATAGAAGCCAATATTCCCTGTCACGTGTAGTGCGTGTATGTAGTGTAAACGGAGCCGTTTAGACAAGCACCGCACGCATGCGCAGATCTACTAAATACCCATAGCGATATAAAATAGGTTAATAACAATCACCCTATTTTCCAACTAGTTTTCCAGTTTAGGATTTATACTGTAGACACGATCTAAAGGGCAGAAACAGGATTTGTGAATAGGATTTGCTTAAATCCTTAAATCAAGCAATGCTTAAATGCTGAAATACAGGTTTATAGTGTCTGCTGAAATGCACGCTGCCTTTTCCTTTCAGCTACACAGTACTCACAATGTCACTGTCAGACTTGGTTTATGTCTGAAACACTTTTCCAGTGGATACACTCCCAGACAGCTTAATGCACAGAAACCTCATGAGTTTGATTTATTTATTTATAAGTCCCTTTGGGTGTTTTGGCGTCATCCCTGCCTTGTCCAGTTTACAGACCCCACAGTACCATTTACTGGTGGCAATTGAAAATTGCCTAAACAGTTCTAGCCTATTCAGCATTACAACTCACATGACTGAGATCAAAACACAAAGCTATGAAGCTGTATCAGATGGCATGAACAATTTGCAAGAAGGTGCCAAAGGGTTTTAGAAAGAACCTCCTAAAGCCCTTCACAGGATTGTGCTGTTTAACCTTTCACCCCATCTGGGTGGTAGAGTAAAGTAGAAGAAGGTGTTACAAATATTGACTAAGGAGCTTTTCAGCCTGTAAGGTAGTAAGTATTCTGGCTCCGAAAAGCACAGCCAATCAACAGGCCATCTGAGAAACCCCTCTTTATATAATACTTTCAAACTGTTATTCTTCTCTCATTAAAAGAAATTGGGAAACCTGTGCGATATTTATGTGTGCTGACTAGAGGGTTTACTATATATCCTTTAACAAGCAGAAAATAATTGTTTTGTAGCCTGCTGCATCATACAAGAATGAATGATTTTTGAAACGTTTCAAATTTTGAAACGTTTCAAATTTTCTTACGCCACCTACAGAGCAGAGCAGACCAGCATTCTGGGCTAATTATGACCCAGTTATGGCACTTACGGGCCAATTAATGGCAATGGCAAGACACATTTAAAGTTTGGCATGGCAAGCAGATTTTAGACCACATACAGCCCACCATGTGAAATTATTAACATTTTTGGGCCAGTTCTGTAGCCTGACATATATTTTTTGAGGCTAAGTTCCTGTACCCGAATCCAGATGAAGTCATTTCAAGGCAGTAAGTGGGCTGTATGAAGTACTCAGTGTGGGCCAGATCTGGGCCATGACTCATTTGCTATCTGGGCAGCCTGCATGCTTGTATGATGTATTGACAAATGTACAGGCATCTTATGAATACTAGTGTACCAGTTACAGAAAACAGCTGTCAAAATACTGTTTAAAAAAAGCTGAAATTACATTATTGTATGTTTTTATATTTTTTATTTTTTAGGTGGTAAATTGGACTCTTTTGCAATCATGCATTTTACCACAGGGTGGTGTGTTATACCCAGAAAACATCACACAACATAGTGGTTTTTACAAACATCGTGGTTTTTACTGCTCAACAAACTTGATAAACTTGATACTTACATTATTAGAGTATTTGGCCATTAAAACTACATCCATTTATGTAACTCAGCTTTGTGACAATAGCTAGTGTTAAAAGCACTATACAAATAATACAGAGTTGAAAATTATTTTTTTTTAAAAAAGGTATAATTAAAAAAAATGTCTTATGCATCATCTCAGTAGACGAAATACTTGCATACATTAATTTTCCCAAAGCATTAAACGTTACAGAAAAATTAGTACGTTTAACAAACATTCACACAAACATTCACAAATGCCATGTTAATTAATAGAACATTTTTCAGATGAAATAACATAAGTGGCACTTTCTCAGATTACCTGAAGAGACAACTCAAAAAGAACTAAGCTTAGAACAACTACCAGCCAATTTCCTTAAAAAACCACATCAAAGTAGCAAAAGTGGTCACAGTGAATTGTTTTCCGTTACATTCTTTTAGTGTTTAGTACTTTCTGTAGAATTCAGAAACATTTACATTTACATTAAATAAGAAACATTATACAGTAATTATGTCAACATACTTTACATAATGCTTTTAAATGACATTGTACAATACCTCTCAGAGTGTCATGCAGCTTTTAGTTGCATGGTGGTCTATAAATAAACAGGATGTGCTTTTGAGAACTGTTGAGATGAGAGGACAGAAGATGCTGCGAAAGAAGGTTTAAGATCACCAGGCACATCTAAGTGCTGGGGCCATTTCCTGTAAGCAAAGGGGCTTCTATACACAGCCAACTGTGCAAAGTAGAGTGCTACAACCCTTCAGTGAAACTCAGCAACAGAAATTCAAGACTTCCAGACGCATTGCTGGAGTCTCAGGGAATGTAATGGCAGTGTTCAAGAGGTTTTCCCTGCTCTGTCTGGCATTACTGGTTTCCTCTGCAGGTAATATTATTTGAGTTCTTCTCTCAATTTTTACAACATATACCATTAACTCTACTATTGCTCAGTCACGGTCATGCAGGCCAGAGCTAGTTTCATCAATAGATATAATTCTTCCACTTAGATAATTATCACAAATGAATTAAATCTAATGTCTAACACATTATGCAGTACAAAAACATATTTTAGATTTAAACATCTTAGAGAATTAGAAATAACTGTCAAGCTTTTCCGCTCACTCTGCGAGATACAGAGGCTGTGTGTAACAGATATTTGTTTCATTTCAAAACTTGCACTCACCTTTTTTCCTGCTTCACTAATAGAACATAGATTCTTAGATGTGGTTTTTAACTTTTGCATTGTGCTGTTTTGTTACTGCCATTATTATTTTCATACACTGCAGCTGAAAAAGTTACTGTTACACAGCCAGACTACTTTCAGTGTAAAACTGAAATCATCACACGGTGAAAGTTTGATTGGTAAAGGTACATGCTTATTTGATATCATTATATTGCATTCATCTTATCAGTGGTGAGCTGTATATTTATTTCTGTAGATTTTACATTGTTTGTTGTGTTATGGTTGTGTGCATTATCATAAAATAGTTTATGATTATTATTGGGCTATTCATTATGAATGGCTTATTAGTATTTGGCAGACAAAAATCCATAATCCCTGTAGTCTACTACTTTGCATCCTATTTGACATGTTCTTGTCCTCATGAAGAGACCATTGCCTTAGGATTAAGTAGTTTTTTTGTTTTTAAACAAAAGCTCCCCTCTACAATTAGTATCATCGTATCATAAGTATGTAACTTATTTGTTTCATGTCAATAGAGAAGTTACAGATTTTCTTTTTGATTAAATGAGTCATTTGGATACATAAAGTACCACACATATTAAGCTTACAATATTTTTTGTTTATATTATGGAAAAACCACATTCTGTCCACGTCTGTTTCAACTTCACCATTGTCTACTTTTTTCATAATACAACTGAATTTTTAGAATTTAAATGAATGAAACATGGTTTTGTGTATATTTTGTTTTGTAAAATAAAAAGTTACACAGGTTAAATCAGAAAACATGTAAAGAAATGCATGAATTGTTTTTGTTCGCATTCAAATAATGGAATGTGAATTACCGAGGAATGTCTTCTTGTATTAATGTTTTGTTCAATTATTATTTATATAGCACGACTTTGTTGACATACACTGTAAATAATAATTAACGAGCACACTTAATACTAAATTGCTTGTGCAAAATTATTTCTTTTTCTTTCATTCTTTAGTTTTATGAATGCATATGATGTCTAGAGGGGTTGAAGGACATCAAATTCTTATAGCACTGAACACAACTTCTAGAATTTTGCTGTAATTTTTTTTTCATTATAATTATTTACAAAACAGTGCTTTATCCCTCAGTACAATAAATATATAATGCTAAATCTTTTAAATATATATATATTTATTTATTTATTTAACATTTTTGTGTTTTAAAAATCGTACTGACAGTTAGAAGTATCCTGCTGACTTGTAGAGTTTTAGAAGTTATTATTAACAGTTATAATGTATATTACTTTAGTGTCTGATTTAACAGCTATGTAATACATTTTCCGGAATCTAATCTATTTCTACAACATATGTTTAACTACAAAAATTAACAGGGCATGAGAAAATGTAATTTTACTACTACCACTTTGTAACCACTAACCTCAAGCCCCCATTAGCACTGACACCGAAAGAGTGACGCACACAAAATCATCAGTGTTTATCTTTCACCTCTTCACAAAAAACCACTGAACTACATACTGAAATACACACCATAGCGTGTAAAAACTCCAGCCAGATGTCTGACAGGAAGAGATGCACTTATACTACATAGTTTAGTCTTCAGTCTTAGTATTCAGTTTAAAGTAACAGCAAGTGAACTGAACACTCTCACAATAATACCATTATTTTCATAATAGTAGAATTAGTAGAACCTATCTTTAGTCACTTTATGACTAAGGGTACATGGCTAATTATTATTGACCCATAAAAAATTCACTAATCAATATTTTCTACTGGCCACAATTCATTCTTTTAGACCCCAAAACCCCAGACAGCTAATGGATTTGACTCTTGGTGATACAGCTGAACTATGCCAAGACGTATAGTGCAATCCCGCTACTCATCTTTCATTCTCCACAGTGAGCACATAGTCATAAAGTTTATTTATTTATATTAGACCAGTTAGGTTAGTCTTTAAAAAGTCTTAATTTAAAGTTTTATAGAAATATTTATTTTAATACTACATACATTTATTATATGTATATGAATAACAAGAAACAAAAAAATTTATTTCATTATTACATTATTGAACATTATTACATTATTAAGGTACTAATACTGATAAAATCTTTGTCTGGAAGCTGTTGAGTATGATATAAATGTTCGCTAACAACTTAGATAATCTCTCATCATCTTCTTGATAACCTGAATCTATTACAACTTAATCTGTTATACACTTATCTGTTGTAACAGAATCTGTTATAGACTTACTTGGAGTCCAAGAGGATCTCTTAGAAATTCTTCTTTTTTAAAAAATTTGAGTTTAGTCTTCAATTATATTTTGAATTTTGCCATGTCACAGGACAAATCCATATTTAATATTTAATGCTGTGAAAAGAAAGAACAAAAGAAACAAAGAAACATTATTATTATTATTATTATTATTATTATTATTATTATTATTACTAAGTAGAATTGAATGTAATACAAATATAAAAATATATACAAATACAACTATAAATAAACATACACAATCAAACAAACAAGTTTGTCTGTAATTTAATAAATAAAGTGTAGATTTTTTCTTTTTTTTTCTTTCAGATGTAAGTCTATAACTTGTTATATACATATATTCATATGTTATGAATATATTATTATTATTATTATGATGATGATGATGATGATGATGATGAATATATTAGTTGTAAATAGGGAACATCTTGGCGAACAATCAGTAGGTATTAAGTAAGGTGTTTGCTAATCTTGGCTGACTGTTTTTTTATTCTCAGTATCTAAACTTAGTTTGCAATCTTACATGCAGGATTTTTCTTATTTGTTTTTCTTTCTTGAACTTCAGATGAAACACTTTATGTAAGACTGTGTAGTTTCACAATTTAAACATTTGAAGTTACAATAAACCCTTTACAATTACAATTACCTTTTTATAGATAATATTTGCATTTCATTACAGAATTCTTATACTTCCAGCACCTGTAACAGCTCTCCTTGCATTCTTTGCAGAGGCCACAAACTTCAGTGACCCCATCATATGCTACGTGCTGGATGCAGTTCTTCTCTTGTACAGCATCATTTTCACGGCAATGTATTTTAAACTAAAGGTGAGACTGTTATGTAGACAATAGGTGAACAGTTTTCCATATTTGTGGAGTGCTTTTTTTCTAAATAATCTTTTAATTGACTTTTCAGTTCGATAAGGCAAAGCCCTTTGTTATGCAACCTGACAAGTCTTCTAACGTAAGTCTCCGAGTTATTATTTTATATGTTTTCTTAGCGCAGTTGGGTAACATTTAGGGGAATAGGATAGCAGTGTTTGTGCGAGTATAATCAAACATTGCTATGGTTTTTACTATAATCTGGTCCAACTAACAAGTGCATCATTTGAGTGTCTCATTTAATCTCCTTCTATATCTTTTTAAATCTAGGATCAAGCAGTACGAGAAGAAGGGACATATGAGGTAAGTTTAGTTAAGTGTGTGATAGATGTAACAGATAATTGAGAAAAAAAATCGTTTAAAACTGTACATGCACAAAAATATCTGAAATTGCATGGTCCGAAAAGTCTGACAGCAGTCTTACATATTAAACACTGATGTTTGTATGATAATATCAAAGTATGTTAAAAGGCAATAGTTCATGCATTTTGTACAGCTAGTTTAAGATTTTCACACGATTTAAATCTTAAATAAGATTTTAAAGTGTTTGACAGTCAATTCCAGGATTAGTCTAACAGAATATATTTACTTTTAAGGCAACTGTAATTTCTACTCTGCTTTTTTGGCTCTAATTACTTACCCAAATAAACATTAAGAACTGTGTAATTATTATCTTCATAATACGGCGATTATGGTTTAAGCATGTTTCTTTTCCTGCGTCCTTTTTTTATCTTGAAATCATTAAAACCCGCTGCAACAGTGTTGCAACTGTAACTTCTACTCTGCTTGTTTGCCACTAATTACTTTTCCTGAATGCATGTAATGGCACATTAACACAAAGGTAAGGGAGCAAAATTTTAAAATACGAGAATAGTATTAACTTTTATTTCCAATGTAAAAACTGGGTGTTGTCTGATTGTCTGATACATGTCTAATTCATTCTCTTACATGAACTGACAAAAGGCAAATGGGTCCAGCATAGTTTTAGTAAGCATGTAGCTTAGTTTACATTTTATATTTATTTTATATATTTTCTACTGCATGCTTAATTTGATCTTTATTATTTGTCTATTTATACTTTTTCATACTTTTGTACTCTGACATCCAATGTGGGCAGCAAAGTAGGAATTTCATTGTACAGGGAATCTAGTTTTCTTACTGTGCACATGACAATAAAGATTTGAATGAATGAATGTCTTATTAGATCTGCTGGATATGCCCTTCTGTTTGTTTTTAGATTCTCATATTGTATCATTCACCTATAAAGAAACTGAAGTCTTGTAGAGCCAGGTGGTGTTGTCTCATGATAGCAAATTACCTGCACTGAGACCGTTTACACAGTACAATACAAATAAATGGTCAAAATCCCAATGCCACAGGTATCCATGGCCAGGGGATTGAATAAAGTGAATACACCTATGTCCTAGTTAAATACACCTATGTCCTGCAGAGAGATATTTGTTATTATTATAAATATGAATGTGAATGCCTGGGTACTTTATAGATGTACTGCACCTCATCGGCTTGTCACTCACTGAAACACACGGAAATCCTCCACAAGGGGGCGCTGTTGTACCTTGCATCCATTTGAACAACGTTTGTCCTTTTAGCTAATTTTATCCAATCTTTCCAGGGAATTCTATTCGGTTCATTTAAAACTCTTTCTTTCTTACTTTTTTAGGACCACAGCCACTTCCGGTCCCGGTTTAAATATTATTCTAAGATATAGATATATTGTGTTACATCCAAAGACACACACACACACACACACACACACACACACACACACACACACACACAGAGAGAGAGAGAGAGAGAGAGAGAGA
>JAOVVF010000047.1:25978523-25990751 GCA_028565595.1 Duopalatinus emarginatus
CACACACACACACACACACACACACACACACACACACACACACACACACATATATATATATATATATGTGTGTGTGTCTGTAATGAATGATAAGTGTCTGTTATCATTTAAATTAATTATGGTACTGGCCTATCATGACAGCATTACAGTTTTACAGCTAAATGTTAAATAATAATAATAGTGAAATTATTTACTAACTGTGAAATTTTGTGACTACATATGTGCTTTTCATGATCATGTTGAACTCATGGCAAGTAGATTAACATCCACTGTAATAATTAAATAGAAAGCTGATCTAATATCTTAGATACATTTTCCATGTACAATCAAATTAAATTTAAAAACAGAAGAAACAGCTTCTTATGTGAAATCATTAAAGACATGCTTGTGTACATTAAGCCCTGTAAAAGCCAAGAGCAGGAGTGCTGTCCCATGTAATTCTGTACACTGGGAAAAGAATTTTACTTGGAAATACACAAGACTGTGTCTCATCCCTAACTAAGTATTGTTTATTCACAGTGTTAACTATACATGCATAATTTTTTTTGAATACATTTAAAGCGTAATGGGAAAAAAGTAGGCTATATTTTGCTAATAAACACATTTATTCCCACATCTTCCTGTTTGCTTGCTTGCTTAATTTTTAATCTCTCTTGATTTTCATGACTACCCATAGCTAATATTATGCTGATAAAATCAAAGACTGAATTAATGCAGTAAAACAAACATAAGGAGAGCTAATCATTCACTGGATTAGACACTTATCTGCGTTACTTTCTCACACAGTTGGGGCCTGTACAACAAGTGTTATATTATAATATATGGCAAGACTCAAGACTTCTTACAATATGAAAACACTTGGAAAATGGTTTAATGATGTTTACAACAAAAGATATCTGTACAGTTACAGTAAAGATTATCTTTATATATATAAAAAAAATACAGCAGACAAAATGTAATCTAATCTACCATGTATCCTGATTCACATACTTATATTTCTACACAATCGGTCAGTTCTAAGCTACCATGATGTAGCCATTGCAGAGTCCAGTCAAAAGCTTGTGTTCAGAGAAGGAGGCATTGAAGCCCTGCTCCATAGTGCTACTCAGGATACAAGAAATGAGCGTCACTATTACAACAGTGGCTTAGAGTTCAGACACACAGAAATACAATCTACTTTATGACACTGGTGAAAAAAAAAAAAAAGCTTTAGCTGTAGGAAATGAGAATGACCATTTACAGTCCTCGACTGAAGCACTATGTACATTTTCCTATTTTTTTTTACTCACTCGTTAAAAAGAAAAACAATGGTAACTTGGGCAGTGAAACTGATAATCACATACACAGACACACCCAAAACGTATAAAAATACTATTTGTTGAACCTACTAATAGTAAGACAGTTTTTTCAGTTAACTCCATGCTGTGGCAGAAAAAGAGCAATACATCCAACAAATCAGAATTTTAAAATGCCACGTTTGTTTTTGCTATTTTTTCCCTTAAGTATTTCAGAAAAATACCAAAATATACATCTAAGCTTTGGAATTACTGAGGTTAAGACTAATGTCAGAGCTGGGTTCTGTTCCTTAATACACACGCTGAAGGGCTTGGAGAGGAAGAGAGAAACAGGACAAAAGACAGTGTCATCTTTGGTATCTGCATGTGTCAAACATTTCATATTTGGATTTTTGCTTTGGGATAGAGCTTGTAGCGTCTGTCGACCTTGCACTCCATATAAAGCTGCTGAGTGAAGAGTCGAAGACCCATTTGGTTAAGAGCGGTGTTGCAGAGACACAGCTCCAGCGGCAAACAGGACAACAATGCATAGTTGCACAGGGAAATTAAGATGGCGGAAAGAGCAGAGACAAATTGTAAAAGAGAGGTTAAAACAGCACACTGAAATAACAAGACATCAGTACAGAACAAGTAACCATGGAGAGGTCAGATGTGTTTTTGGTTAGAGACACTCATAGAAACAGATTTGTTTGGTTCCAACTATAAAGACAAAGGCATTGAATCCAGAGAGCAGACAGTCCATCCTGAGCAGGTTGCAGTGTGCACAGGATGTCCTTCAGTGTGTACTAACTAACATCACCCAGTCAAAGAGGGGTTAATTTTTATGTCCCATGGAGAAGCCTGCCCTCTGTCCTTAACATCTTCTTATGACCTCAGATCCATGAAGGGAGGGTAACAAGGAGACAGCCGAGTCCATACAATCACTTTGTAAGTCTTTGGTTACCACAGAGAGGATGAGGGCTGAGGACTGTGAGGGCCACGAAGAGGACACACACTACATATAACACACCAAATAAGTCCTGCAGTTACATTCATACAAATGACGGACATTAAAGAGACGATTGTCAAATAATAAAAACAAACTACAGGGTTAACTACAAAAGACAAAAGGTGCAAAATAAATATGGCTATAATATGCACTACACATTCACTACATTTGGGGGTTTCAAAAAAAATTAAAAAAGAAGAAGAAAATCAAACTAAGAGTCATACTCTAGCAGTCTGACATTAAGAAGTGTATATGTGTGTAGTGTGTCTCTGTAGCAGCTGCTGGAACCTCACCCTATATGCTAAATAGACATCTGCAGGATCCTCTAACAGGACAGGGTTTTTTTGTTTTCTTTGCTTGTTTGTTTTTCAAAATAGATTAAAGCAAGTTTTTTTTACTCTCTCTTGAGTTAGAAATGAGGTATACAACAGCTCCTTTACCCATTCCAGCAAAGTCAGCCATAGGGTCCATGACTGCTTTCATATTTATCCTTTTCCAGCAATGGACTAAAAGCCAGAAACTATACGACTACAGGTGCTCCGAAAACCCAAAATCTCTAATGCAACCACTCAACAGAGCACTTATCTACAGTTAACAATACACCATATCTGCTGTGGAAATGCAAAACCTCATCAGTCGTATCTGGCTCTGAAATACCACTCAATCCAATCACAGGTTAAAAGCATAAAGCAAAGTGGTCACCATTACCTCAATCAGTCAGAAATGCTTTGGATGGTTAATATTTCCTATTTGTTTCTCAACTGAACACTAGTTAGAAGTTTTACTTCCAATCAATTTAATCAAATTCAGAGAAATGTCTTCCCTATAGGATGACCTCTGAAAGCAAATGCACAGCTACCAAGAACTAAGACAACCCCTTTTACCTACAAAACAGCTGGAGTTGGGTTATTAGTAAAGCTTTTTGTAACAGGTTTCCAACCTGCAAAAGTCACACCAACATGACAGGTAGCAACATGTTCAAACAGCAAAAACTAAAAAAAAAAAGAAAAAAAAAACCTCAAAAAAAAAAAAAAAAAAAATCACAGCGTTATTTCAGTGATCAGAATTTGATGTACACATAAAATAAGCCGGGATGCATCCTTTCACTCAACCAAATACACACAAATATGCACTCACCAAACGACATATTACAGTTTGCTACAGAGCATCAATTTTCTAACATAATAGTAAGGCATAAATGATAAGTTAATTTTGTTAAACTAAGAAAGCCAGTGATGTTGCTCCCTCAAGCTATACAAAAATACAAAAAAGACAAAGTAAATAAGTTGAAATGATTGTTAAAAACAACACAGTAAATCAAGTAAATTAAAAAATAACAACAACAACAACAACAACAACAATTAAAATGGTTCTTTCTGGGTCCATTTGCCAGGCAACAGTAAAGCCGGGAGCACCATGGCAAGCCCCCTTATTCAATAAACTATATTTAATTGTGGAAGGTCTAAATGACAGTTAATTCCACATCCAGTGGGTATGGTGTTAAATTTTTGGTCTTGAGGGTTTTGAGTTTCAGTTCAATTGCTGTTATAAAGTAAGGTATTACTATTATGATTACCTTATGATTTTTCATTCGGTTGTTTTTTTTAAAAAATGAATAAGAAAGACAAAACACTACATTCAGTCTTGATAATAGTTGAATTATAAAGTATGAGTAAATTACATATGTATATTTATATCTATATCTATATATAGAACTCAGGGAAACAGTTCTTTCTGTAATTATTTAACTCAGATAAATATTTCAGTAACGTCCCACGCGTCCCAGCACCATGCCACTGCACTAAAACAACGGCAGTACATAACCATACATAAAGCTACCTAACTAAAAGTCCCATAAGCTATGTGGCAGCTTCAGGACAGAACCAGCGGAGTGAGCAGCAACAAGCCACAAAGACACAGGCTTTTTCACTTTGGCATGTAGGACAACAAAATATTAAAATTGGAGGTACCCTATAATTAGTAGTATTTGAAACAGCAGTAGTAGTTTGTCTTAACATTTTTTTCTGTTCGTTGATGTTTTTTTATATGCAGTATTGAAATTTTAAAAGGACATTTCAAACACAAAAATGGTCTTATTTGTTGGTGCCATTTTGCTTAAAGTGAACCTTCCACTTAAGTGCTGATGAGGTAATTCAAACAAAAAGATATTTTTTTTAAATACAAGCAAGGCTAAAATGGATAGAAACCAGCAGACAGGGTAAGAGAAAATGTCGGACAATAATCATCAGGCCCATATGAATGGACGCAGGTAAAAAAAAAAAAAAAAAGAAGAAGAAAAAAAAAAGAAAGGACAATGAAAATTCAAAATGCCAGTGAGCTTTAGAGGTACACAATATATGTTTTTAAAATTAATTTACACGCGACTTTATGTCTGGCTGACAGAGCATGCATCCTCTAATTACATGTTCTCTCATAAAGCATACATTTTATTAAGGAGCTAAAAAAAAGGATCAAGGCTAAACCAGGAACAGTCTATTTAAAAAAATAAATTAAGAGATTGAAAACAATAGTTAAATTCTTACTGTATATTAACTCTTTCAATGCAATACGTGGTTTTGGTATACCACACTATGTATTAAAGCCTTATGTATTTGTGTACCACTGCTGTGCCAGGCTTAGAGGACAGTCCAGTGAAGGACTGGTTTGTGATTTTTCCACAGTCCACACAGCCTTACACACAAGAGCAAGAGCATTAAAGCTAATGCCCCAAGTGGAATCCAGTGAACTCCACTGAGGATGAGATCTGATTTACTGATTTATCTGAACTACAATTTGATGACTGCATCAAATGTAGGGCATTGTAAGATGTATAACTGGAGGCATACTTAGCCATTACCTATGCTATTGAACATTAGATGCCTTTTAAAAAGAAAAAAAAAAGAAAAAAAGAAAGCATGGCCCAAGCTGTATTACACTTTGACGCTAAACACAACTCATTTAAGTATTTTCATAATTAGTTGTAGCAGTTTGGTAATAAAAAACAGAAGTAAGACATAAGGAAGCTTGTCAGTAGTGTAGAGTGGTGATAGTGTGGCCAGCAATTCGCTGATCCTCACAGGCACAGCAGCTAGCAAGAAAACGACTTTGGTTCAAGCTTTACATCATGGCTGAATTACACTGGTAAGGGGAGAATAACAGATCAGTCTGCTAAAGCTCCTAAATATTGACCCAAACCTGCCTAGATAGTGGATATTTCAGTCTATCAAGGAACAAAACGCTCTGGCATTTTAAAAAGTGCACAGAAAACAAGAATGTATAAGACAAAAGCACCTTGTTTCCATCCGCACACAGAACATATTTGAAATATATTAACTTTATTAGGGAGAGAGAGAGGGCGCCTGCTTTAGCCCTACCCCCTCTCACCTCTCGCTCAACAAAGACTTCTCAGCAATGACCTGGAAGGGGGTCAGGTTACTTTGGGGTGTTTTTGCTGCAGTGCATGGTCCTGACCACCTCCACCCTTTTCAAACCTTCTCCTTCCCTATCCACTCTGATTATTTGGTTAGCTGCACAAACAAGACAGAGCAGAGCGGGGGAAGCCATCTAAACCAAAATAAAAAATAGTTTTGTCTTTGGAAATGATCTTCAAAATATTGCATTATAATATTTCCTGTGGTCTACCAAAAGCTTTCACTCATAAATATTTAAACTTACCCTACGCTACAATGGTAATATACAGCAACATGTTTTAACAAATATTTTTGGTATATCATAAAGAGAGGCCAACCAAAGGCCTTTAAAAAAAAAAAAAAAAAAAAAAAAAAGGTACAGGTACTGTGCACAAGTAGAAAAACAAACACCTTGAAACTCTTCTGGACAGAGGACAACTAGGCCTGCCTCCCTTGGGCCAAGTTGCTTCTTGAAATGTTACAGTTGCCACCAAGACACCTGGCGCCATACTCCTATATGACCTAAACCATGAAAACACACAGAAACAAAAAGCAAACTCTTCTGACCTCACCATGACACTACATAAACAGCACACCCTGTGATGGGAAGACCTTAAGAGGTTGACAGACTTTGGGACAAATACACAGTCTAGGCATCAAATAGTCATGTCACTAAGCAGTAACATAACAGTTCCAGGAGCTCTCAGTGCACCATCTCCACATTCTTTACAAGTGACTGAGGTCTACACTGCCCAGCTATTGCAGACCTGCTACCTTTGTAATGACTGCTCAATCAATCATTTAAAGCTATTTGTTGTATGTAAATAAGCCCATATTGGGGTCCACACTTTATAGGCTGACTAGAAAGCGTTTACAAACTTTGCTACCAAGTATGGAGAATTTCTTCTGTTAAATCAGTGTTTCAAGACAGCAACCACACAAACGATTTCTTAAAGCAATGAAACCGTATCACAGCCACTTATTACTCCTTTAAAGCCTTGTAACCACACAAGAGAATTATACAGGACTAAAGCTGCATCAGATAAAAGAAAACAATAAGTCAAAGAAAAATGGGGTTCGATATGAAATATCCACAGGCCTGCAAAGCAGCACCTCGGACAAAAACAGTTTCAATCTAGAGAGTCTTAAGAGTTCCTCAGTAATGATCACAGTAAAGGCTATTAATGCTATCTATAAGGAGTAAATAGAGTGGGGAAAAAAAACAATAATGTGTTTTTGGTTAGGAGTGTTTTAGGATCAAATAAGATATAAATGCAAAACGCAGAGCGAGTTAAAATCGCTCAAATAAAAACGAATTTGCATTACCAATCGAGCAAGCGTGCAGCCCAGAGACAGTTCAGTTTTGGCTATCTTAACGCTAGGCTCTCTTGTAACGCCAACATTCATGAAGTTTGTTGCTGAAAGAAATCAAAGCAGGCAACAAGGTAAAAAAGGACATCCAAAATAAAAGATGAAGGTATGAAAAAGAAACAAGATAATTAAAGTAATATAAAACTTCATTTAGTAAGTTTCTTTTTGGTGGTAGCAAAAGGGATTAAATAATGATTGATGAAAAGGAAGGTGGGGGGGGGGCAAAGTTGGTGAGACGTTCACTGGGCCTTGGAGGCAGTGCTGATGGTGGAGGCGGGCACTGTCGCCGTGGTGACGGCATTGTGGTCTGCAGCAACGTGCAGATTGAGGGCCCCAGCAGCTCCTGCAGCTCCGCCGGCAGACACCAGGCTCACCGGGTTGCTGGTAAGCAGTGACAGGTTATGCGGGTTCAGGAAGAGTGGCGCCGTCACCAGGTTCGGGGTGCTGCCAGCATTGGCGTTGGCAAAAAGCAAGTTCCCACTGCCATCCAGAGAAGTGATGGGCAGAGTCCCGCTTGAAGCCAGAGCTATGGAGTCAACAGAATTATCTCCTTAATTAAAGGTTAACTTTATATAGTGGACATATTAAATGTGCCAAATGGCAAGCAGACAGCAGTAGAAAATTTTTGCTACTAGCTTGAATGAATTCACTCCAGTCAATTTTGCAAAGTATCATACACCAGTATCCTGTGTCTAACACTAGTAACCCAAATGTGATGCAAGATAATAATAAATTGACTGGTGTACTTGCCATTCCACACACCTTGGATAGTGGCCAGAGTGCTGTTGCTCATCAGTGCTGGACTCAATGCACTGCCCAGACCACCAGGAGCCAGACTCAGCAGAGCCCCCCTAATCAGCGCAAACACACGCACACGTGCACACACAGTAAGAGAGAGAGAAACAAACTTTTTAAAGACTGACATAATCATCCAGTTTTTAAAGTAAATTTTAATAAATAATAACTCTTGTGCAATACCTTGTATTTTAATGGACATGCAGACCAAAAGTGAACTAACTACCACAGATGCAAACTTAACAGTTTACAAATAGAAGAAATAATGATTGCACACATACCCAGGCGTAAACTGTGACGAGGCCATCAGGCCCGGGTTGAGGCCAGCGGCTGCAGCCATGGCGGCAATGCTGGCACTGGTAGGCAGCTGTGCGGCTCCTTGCAGTGCGGCTGACAGGCTAGACGCTGCCACCATTACCTGGCCTGGACCCAGTGTGCTCACTGGTGTGGTAGGTGCCTGGGTAACGGTGCTTGCTGGCTCCTGAGTCACCACCGACTCGGCCGACAAGGCCTGTGGTGCAGTGGGGGAGGGGCTGAGTGAGGGTGACGAGGTTGCCGTGGTCACAGCGGGCACCGTGGAGATAGCAGGTGCAGTCTTAATATTTGCCGAGCCCACACTGGTACCTAGAAGATGGACATTTGTGTTTTATTCTGTATAATAACCAGCCTTTGGACACAAAACTGACAAGCCATGTCTTTTGTATGATATTCTTAAAACACACATTACCTAAAAATCACCAATACTTGAGTGCAACTTACCAGTGAGTCCGATGCTGGAGATGCTCGTGCTGGTGAGAGGCAGAACTGGATTTACAGTCAGTGCAGTCGAGGTGCTACTGGTCACAAGACTGGATGTGCTAGGTGCCTAGAGAAAAGAATAGCAAAAGAGGACTTAAAAATGTTTACTGGGATAAGGCTCTTCACAAAAAGGTCAGCTCCGCTAAACAATCTTTCATGGTGCATCAATTTTCTTAATATGCAAATCAGATCATTTAAATGTACAATTCAGCGCACCAGGGGTGTGGAGGGGGAGAAAATTGCTTTAATGGGGGTGCTGGCAGCACTGCCACTGCTGGGCGGGTTGATCCTTTTCTCCTTCTGCCGGCGGTTGCAGAACCACACACGGATCACCTCCTTCTCCATGTTCAGCTGGTCAGCGATCATGGTGATCTCCTCAGAGGTAGGTTTTTGGTTCTGCTTGAAGAGGACAAAAACGCCCTTTCAGCATGAGGCAGCCCAAGAGAACTTTAAACACTCTTTCCAGTGTGGACTATTGCTACAAAAATATAGTATTAAAAAGTATTGCTAAACAGTTGAAACATTAGAATAGGAGATACTCCTAACCTCTAAAAAGCTCTTTTCTAAGGCCACTCTGATGTTGGTCTCGATGCTGGTCCTCTTTTTACGACGGCGGTTGAGGCCCTCCATGCCCAGCCCAGGGGATCCAATAGAGCTGGGGCTGGACAGGCCCTGGTCTGATGTCTGGTTCTCTGCACACACAGCACGTACAAACACACACAACCGAATATAAGTACCTGGGGCTACTGTGATTCATGCAGTCTTGCTCTCGAGTACCAAACACAGTCTTTATTCATGATGAACCGTTAAATATATCTGACATTGGGTTTATCACACAAATTGCCACAAGATGTTGGGATGCATACAAAAATAATCAGAAAAATTTAAGCAAAAATAACTGAGAATAATAAAAACATACATCTGTTCACTCTAAATATGCATTAAATACAATGTAACTGTTCTCTGCCTGAGCTATGACAGGAATCTGCTCCATATCCTATTCACCCAGGGGCAAAAGGGGATGCCAGAATAGAGAAATACCTGCATCATTTAGCCACTTCTCCAACAGAGGCTTCAGCTTGCACATGTTTTTAAAGCTCAGGTTCAAGGCCTCAAAGCGAGAAATTGTGGTTTGGCTGAAGTCGTTTCCATATAGTTTTCCCATAGCAAGGCCGACATCCCCCTTTAACACAAAGAGAAACAAGAAGGTATTACAGAGAACCCTTGGGATACAAATTGACAAAATATATATTTGTGAAGTAGTTTATTACCTGAGTGAAGCCCAGTTTGATCCTCCTTTGTTTGAAGGTCTTGGCAAACTGCTCGAGTTCCTCCAGATCACTGGGTTCCTCCAGACTGGGCGTTTCCATGCGCTTTGGTGTTGCCTGGTTGTGAGGCAGGGTCTGAATGGGGGTAGCTGCTATCGTGCGGGTCGGTGTTGCTGGCTAAAGAGTAAGAAGACAACATTAAGTGGAGCTCAGAAAGGTACATTTTAACTATATGGACAGAGAAACACAACCAGAGTCACAGCAAAGACAAATGACAGATAAAGTTTAGTGTATTTTTAACTGTACCCTCTCTTTCCTTATATTCAAAAACTTGTTTGTATTGCTTGCATGTCAGCCAAGTCTTAGCTCTTTTACAAATCCATAAGCACTTGTGAAATTTACACTAACATGATTGTGCTTTTTAGGGTTTTAGGTTTTCTGACCTGTGTGGCAAGAGTGATGCTTGGCTGACTCTGCAGGAGGTTGGCTTGACTTTGAGGTAGTTGAGTTAGAAGATTCTGGGCTTGCAGAAGGCCTGTTAAAAATCATAATTAAAATATTAGTAAGTGAAGGCCAGCCAAAGTAAGCTGCTTCACGCATGGCTGTGCTGAAATTAAAGTGGCTGAACACTCACTCTGCTGGCCCTGCGGCGTCTGTGAGATGATGAACTGCGCTGGCTGCAGCTGGGCAGCAATTGGATGACCTGGCTGGACCAGCACAAACTGCTGCAAGTTGAGGTTCTGCTGCTGCTGCAGCTGCTGCAACTGCTGTGACACCCACAAAGAAAAAGAGGGAAAGACAAAAGGACAAAAAAAAAAAAAAAAAAAAAAAAATCACTGAGATAGAAGACCAATGCCAGGCTTACAAGACCCATCCAGGACTTAACTCCTCCTACTGCCTTACCCAGCTGAAGAACGGTGGTGCACAGGCTTAATGCACAGTGGTGTGTATATTAGAGACAGCTGGACAAAATATTAAATAGAAGGGGTAAAAAGTAACATTTACTAAAAACTTGACTTCACAATGTCCCACTGGCAAGACTGGCAGAATAAGAATGATAAGGGGGAAACTCAAGGTTTGATGTTTTGTGCATGCAGACAAGCTTTTCTGCCTACCTGTATGCATGTAAAACGTAATTATATGATTTCATTTTTTTCTGACCTCTTTTTTATCAGCAAGGCCTTTTGTGCATGAAAATCCCAGGAGATCAACAGTGTCTGAAATATGCAAAACAGCCTGTCTGGCACCAACAACCATAAAGTCACAACAACATTTGTTCTAATGTTTGATGTGATCTTATGCATTGTGCTGCTGCCACACGATTGGCTGATTGCATAAATGAGCAAATGTAAGAGTGCTTCTCATAAAGTGAGCAGTGAGTAAACGTACTGTGCTCGACTGGTCTCAACATCTCTCAGAGTACAAGGAAGACATGTATCTCTGTTTTGGCACCTAGGTGGTGAAATGAACTTTCCCTAGATGTCCATACAGCTTCGGTCCCTGGCAGTCTTCAAAAGATGCCTAAAGACCTTCCTCTTCCAAAGGTTCTTAAATTCGCACCCTATTACAAAACAGAGTTTCTACACAGATAATATTCCTAGTCTGTGACCTAGTAATGTTCCATGCTGGTATCATACACTATCAAGAGATTTCTAAGCAGGTTTGGAAAATAATGATTTATATTTACTAATACAAACACAATCCTGCACATTCATGACTGGGATATTTAGTCATTCCTTTTCATGGCTTTCTATTACACATCTACACATACTGTGCAAATTATTAATACATCGGTGAAAGATATGCAGTATTTTGAATATAAAAATAAGTCTGCTTTAGTGTAAATGCTTAATTTGTTCTTACAGATGTGATCTGAATGGGCTGAGAAAGAGGGATCTGTGTTATTGGCGTGGCAGCGGAGGCAGAGATACTCGCTCCTGTGGTGCTGCTCTGCTGGCTGGCCGAGTGCTGCTGCACAGCTGCAGCCAAAAGCTGCGCCTGAGCCTGCTGCAGCAACAACTGCTGTTGCGCTGGAGTCAGAGTCAACTATAGTGTGAGAGAAGGAGAAAGAGACAAAAGGAAGGTAAGAAAAGTCCCTGAACCGAGGGTAGTAGTTTACAGACCTTGGACAAGACCTTATAAAGACAAATAGCTTCTAAAATATCAGCAGAATTTCATTAACGTTACCAAAAGTTATCTGACGTAAAAGAAAAAATGTCAAAACCACTGTTAAAATCAATAAATATAGCATTTTATCAGGATAAAAGATTAAAACTGTCTAAAATGCATTACTCTCAAGACAT
>JAOVVF010000047.1:25990939-26004721 GCA_028565595.1 Duopalatinus emarginatus
CCATCACTCAGTCACAAAACATTTCCTTTACCATTCTCCCAATCTCACTAATCCCACCAAACCTTTTCAGCCTTGACTGAAAAGAAAAACTGTATATTAATGCATGATTGGTGCATTGGTAACTACAAGCAGAGAGCACATCGGTCAACATCCTGATAATTAACATGCATGATAATGTCGGTATGTGATATGGTAGGTTGGTTGGTTCAGATCAGGACTGTTCACTGTATTATTATGAATTTCATTATTTAGACATGAAGGATAGATTAGCTTGACATGTTATAATGATGACCAACTCGGTGTTGGTGTTCATTCCAGAAGCCCAAGAAAACGTTGTATTTACATGTATTTAAAAAAAACTAAATTACTTTGATGAAACCAGAGATGCTATTAGGAAAAAAAGAGGACATGGAGTACAAACATGTGTAAGCTCTAGCTCTCAGGGTAATGTGCCAGTTTCACCAACTTCTGGGGCAGTGTACACAGCCTTTTTTTAAAGGACGCTCAGCTGAATCCCCTGACTTACACCAAAAATGGGACATGCAGTGTGGTCAGAGCTTGCGGTATTTACCTGAACTAAAATAATAGGGATTAAGTAGGGAGGATGTGAGGTGCCATTAAAGTAGACTAGATTTCTGAAAAGGGGCCACATGGTTATATCTGAACTTTTTTAAACAAGTATATATGATGTAAGGCAGCTGTATAAAATACTGAGCAAGAAAAAACTTTTTAGAGGAGGGAAAAGATCCCCTTCATAGTCAAAAAGGAAAAGGGGGAGAAAGTGAAGAGAAATGAGCAAAAAGTGGCAGAATGTTTGCATAGCCCAAATTTTTCACAACAGCTTGCCTTAATGATGATAAAAATACACTGCAGCCCTCTGAGACTTGAAGGGAAAGGGAGGTGGGGTATGTTAATTAAAGAAACGGTTATGCAGTGCATGCAAATTCTGCACTGATTTGCATATTCACCGCCATCTGTTTCCGAGCAACTGCGGAGCAGCTAATTAGCATATAGGCACAATTAATTTCCCTTGTAAAAAGGAGATAGAATCTTTTTTCCCATTGCCATGTCTGTGTAGCTCCAATCTTGCATTTTTAACAAATCCAACATAATGTACTGCAACACACAACCAAATAACTGCTCTACCTGCCCACAACCCTACACACATACATATATATTGACAACAGAGGATCATATTAAATGTGCAGACAGAGAGTTCGCAGCAGTCATTCACATAAATAATAATAATAATAATAATAGAGTCGGTCAGAAAGCTATTTAGTCACTCATGTCAGGGCAGTGACCCTGGGGACATCTTCACATTCCTATGGGTTTGTGTGCCTGTGGTCTGTGTCCTTAATGAGTTTTAATTTAGACTTTATTAGACTCAGTTTTAATGTTTTGTTAAAGAGGGTGGCGTTAAGAGGGGGAGAGGGAGAGAAAGAAAAGAAGAGTTTTAAAGAGTGCTAACAAAAGACAGAAAGTGAGAGAGAGGTACTTTACCTGTTGGAGCAAGGCTTGTGCTTGTGCATTGGTGATTGCATTTGTTGTTTGCACCGTCTGCCTCTGAAAGTCCAGTCCGTTTGTTTGGGCACCTGGAGAGAAACGGGCAGCTGCTGAATAGATCAAAGCCATAAAATCCCCTTTCAACTGACATGACTTGTGCTCTCTCTCTTTCTGGATCGAAAGGTATTCTGTGATAAATATGCAAAGGCATTCACTACACTTCCTATGCAAGATATGGGCATATTACCACTCCGATTTCATTTAATATTTAACTCTGGCCTCACTGCATAAGAAGCAAAAATATGTTAAAGACAGATTTTCATTTAGTAAGTACCGAACCATGAGAGCTTCTCCATCTGGCAAATTACACGGTCATAAAGCCCAATGCAATAGATATAGATATAGTAGTGGAAGTACTAATAATAATATTATTATTATTATTATTAAGAAGAAGAAGAAGAAGAAGGAGGAGGATTACTATTATTAGTATTATTTAATTGCAACACTCAAGAAAGAAAGATAAATACTGGGTAAACCAACCGAGCCTTTAAAATAATCTGGACAGGTAACTCACCTGTATTTCCGTCCCCACTCTCCATTGCACATTTATTTGTTTCTGACGGATTACTCATTCTAGAATCTGAAAGAAACAGAGACAGGCTTGATCTAAACCTTCCTCTGTACCACCTCAAACTTAGCATACCCAAGTAGAAAACATCTGCATCTGCAACCACTTAACAGAAAACGGGCATCATCATACATTACCATGTACAATACACATGATAAATCCCTCTGCACTGCGCTGTACAGAACTCGACACTGGTCTGTTTTTAGTCGTAAGTTAAATAGCAATGTATAGAAAGTGGTTGAATCATTTAAGAAGCATGACCTCCGCATATTCAAAGCAGAACGTGCGCTCGCACACACTCAATCCCACTCACCAGAAACAGCTGCACCTGTTCTCTCAAGCATGGTCTCCATCAGCATCTACAACTGGTTGTCACCCCACACAAGAAGCAGAATAAACCCCAAGACAGTACAGACTTCTCTTTGTAAGATACTGACAAACCAGTACAACCACTAAAATCAGAAAAGTAGAAACTACAGCTGTATAACGCAGTAAGAGTATAACCAAGCCTACAGAGAAGACAGCTCTTCCTCTCCCAATCTCTTTTTCTCACTTATCCCTACTCTCTCTCTCTCGCTTGCTGCCATGATCGTCACGACAACCAGACTGTGAAAAACTTTTTTTTTCTCCCAGAATATAGAGCAGAAACAAAGAGTGCAGCTGGCAGTGCCCATAATGAAGCGTAATCAGTATGCAGCTGATTAAAGTCGTATGCAAATTCTCCCCTGCCTCGTTAGCACAGCAACACTTTGAAGTCCTGCAAGCAATTCATTCCACACAGCACTCTGAAAGCTTTCTGCATAATTTACATTTTTCATAAATATTTATCATCTCATTAGCATATTAATTGGATGGCTTTGGAGGGGAAAAGAAGGGGAAAGAAATAACCTCTACAGCTCAGCACAATAGCTCACTGGAACCTACACAGGTCCAATTACCAGCAGAGAGCTGCGTTTAGGATCAATACATGGCACCTGGACCTGCAAAATTAAAAGTGCTGAATTTGAATTTAATAACCTACTACATATAGCATGATACAGTTTACATTATTATTTTTGTTGTTGTTCTGATCCAATAAGGGAAAACACTTTAAAATCCCTCTTCTTCATCATCATCATCATCATCATCATAGCCCCCTCAAAGCTTTACCACACTCTACTGATCAAATCCAGCCAATTCTGCAGCTTTAATTCCACCATGGGACACACAATACGATTAGCATATCCAGATTAACTTCCTTGCTCATTAGCAGTCCTTTAAGAAGTTCATTTATGTTTGAAAATTACTTTGCCAGAAGAGTATGTGCATGTTTATTCATATACTTTATTAAGCAAAGTACTTGGAGCCCAAAATGATCCAAGTGCATAAAGGATGAAATAGTGTACTTGTAGACACTACAGTAATGCTCTGTTTCTTCCCAAATACTATAGGCCTTGCTGTCAACATCTTACAAATTCTGTAAAAAAAAATAATCTGAAAAGATCCATGTAGCATGTACATGTTTGTCTGGTTTTAAAGTCTAAATTAGGTAACACACTGAAGGTTAGACAGTCCCACACTGCTTTATTTAATCTGTAGCACTCACTTTCAAGTATGCAGAGGTAATCATGCCAAAGCCAGTCTGAAAAACATTGTTAAAAACAAGCAGAAAATAGCTCTCTTATCTTCCCTGCTTTTACAAGCTGTCAGTGTGCTGATATTATGCAAATATCTTAATTTGCAGAATTTAAAAGATGGGATTTTTTAAATATGGAACTCATTAGTGGTGTTTTATTGAAAGGCAGACTGAATGCCACAAAGAAGATAAACAGTGTTGAGACTTTCAGTATGAGTAACCATGGACACAGAATATTAATTGCATGCAAATTATCCATTTGAATTAAATTACAGAGACTTTCGAGTAGAAAAAGTAGGGTAGGCACATCATAGCCATCAAGGACATTCAAGCCTAATATGAATAAAATAATTAATATTGCAGAGTTCAGTAATAATGAAAGATGTAAAAGGCAATGGGACAATTTGGTAACTGTTATCCTGGCCTGGTGTAAGTCAGAAAGACCTTAAATATGAAGACAAGACTGAGGTTACTGGAATTACAGAAGTTACTGAATTCTGGAGGTCAGAGAAAAAACAAAGCTTAGAGGATAATGTAATATAAATATTAGGGACTGAAGCCTCACATAGTTTTGTAATACTTTGTGTGACTACAAGACTACAAAAAAATAAAGAAAAAGCAAGAATTTTCCCAAATCATAGTCTTATGAAAACTTTTTAGATCTCATTAAAAGACAGCTAATAAGGATTACACAGAATAAACAAAAAACACCCGGATAATACCCATTGAGATCATAGTGATTTTTATTATAATACATTAGCACCCAAAGGTTTTTTGTGTCCATCTGGGGAATTCCTGAAGGTTATATTTAACAGACGCATACAAAACTCACTTTAAGCCATGCAAGGAATACTGAGGAGTGTACTGTACTTGCTTACAATGTAGGCAACTTTATTACATAACATGATCAATATTTGGGATCGTTAGGGAATATCTGTAAGAGTTTTTATTGCATAGTCCTATCAGAGGTACAGAATTAGCCTAGAGACCACAGCCCTATTGGCTTACACTATGGTGGATTCCTAATGCCAATACATACAATTATACGTGCTTTTACATGTCAGTCTTCATGCTTGTCACAGCCTGTTGGCTCTTGTGCAATAATTTAAGGATAAAACGCACTTTTTTCAGGCTTTTAGAATATTCACTACCACTTGTTTGGGAAATCCTCCATTGTGTTCCTCTTCAGAAAGCTGCTCTGAGCAGTGCAAACAGCAATCTGCCGCGAAACGTGTTGTAGCATGTTTAATCCTAAAATGCAGTTCTGTCTGAAATAACAACGCACTGAGAACTGTAAAGCAGCTTCTTCCCGTCTCCTCTGGGCGCCTTTATTTATTTTACATTTCCGTGACACCTCCCAAAATTAGACTTTCTAATGAGGCGCTGTGCTAATGAAGCTGAGGTTTATGCAGTCTGAAATGGTAAACAAACGCCTCCCCCCTGGCAACCCAAAACCGACCGCTTTAAACATGAGCGACTCACAGAAAACGGCTTTTATTTTTATTATTTATTTTTCATTTTTGCACGAGAACAACAAATAAACAGCACTGATCATCATCCCATTCAATACTGAAAAACAGAAGTGTGTGTCTGTCTGAGGAAAGGCTTTAGCCTGGCCAGATTTTAAATCCATTCAAAAGCGCTAGCTGGCCTGCTAAATATGCAGCAGGGAGAACAGCTGCGCATAATACAGCCGCCCGATAGCGAACAGAACCGTGCGATTAGAATGTCTACCTCAAGCTCAAATCATTGACTATTCTTACAAAACTGAAAAATGTCTGCATTATACACAACAACATATTACTATTTTATTAAACCATGTCCAGTCCATACAGATCACAGATATAGTTGTTGTAAATAAATCGTGGATTAAAAAAAAAACACGGACGCGCTGAGAAACATTTCACTATAATGTGAGTGTGTTGGTGGTGTTTTTAAGACTAGTGTGTAACCCGGGATGCTCTTTGTACCCGTGTGTGTGTGTGTCCGCTCTGATAGAATATGCTGAAGAGCGCATTCTCCTCCACCAGGCCCGCATGAATAACGCACAAGAGGGCTGCACAAAGGCACCAGAATGGACACTAAAAATCACGCTGCGCTAAAGCTATTAGTCACCTCACACCAAACAAGCAGCCGTCCACTACCGGACACGGCACACACTTTGACTAAACATACTACACACAGTCGCCGGCTGATTGCGTTTGAATGAATATGCAAACCATTCAGCACTGTACAAAAAGAAAAAAAAAACAATACACAAAGCAGTCTCTATTAGCATTAGCCTGCTAGCGCTCGGGCCAGCTACTTATAACAGTGAATTTATACAGGCTCCTGTGACACAGATCAGGGTATATATGCTACTTATGAGGTCGCCGATTACTAATACAATATGCTAAACCGTGTTTGCACGGCGGCGGTATGAATATGTAGTGCACTAAACACGGCTCTAATCACACAATGGGCGCATTTTTGCTTTAATGTAGCACGAGCGTCGCAGCGCAAAGCCCCGTTTCAACCTCTCTCTCTCCCTCTCTCTCTCTCGCTGTCTCTCTTACACACACACACACACACATACACACACTGAATTAATCCGCCGATATGCTGCACGAAAATAAACTGCTGCAGATCTATCAAGGCGGCGACGGCCCTCAACGCCTTGTTTACGCTCTTGCTTCGTGCTTATCTGGCTTGAGAGAAAGAGTGTTTGAATATGAATATGAATATGTAAAATGCAGTAATGATTACCTGGTCCTGAACTCTCATCTTGACTCGCTGCTCCTCCGTCCGCCATTTTGAATATTTAAGGTGAAATCCCAACCCTACACAAACACAATCCGGTATAGCGCCCCATTGAAGCAGAGCGACTCGCCTCGCATTTGTCATTATATTCAAACACCGCCGGGAATTTCCTCAGCTACACGGTTAATATTTCATCAAGTTTCACCTGGCCTTTTTTTGATACCATGACACAGGAAAAGCGTGAAGACTCGCAGCAAATGGCTGCTGTGGCTAAAACTTACAATCCCAGGCCTGTGTTTGGTGCTTTATAAGGCTGCAATAAAGTAATTCATTACAAATGATTAGTACAAATTATCAATACATCATTATTAATAATAAAGGGATTTGGATTTATTTGTTTACCTAAGAATATTATAATAATAAGCTGAATTAACTACACTTAAACTAAAAGCAAACATTTATAACATTCAGCCATTCAAATGCCAGGTTCATTATTTAAATATGTACAGTCATATTGTGACTGGCTATGTGGAGTTTCTGTCCACATGAGTTTACTCCAGGTTCTCCAGTTTCCTCCCACCACATACCAGTAGGTGTAGCTACTGGCTAAGATAAACTGCCCCCTGAGTGCAACAGAGAACATAAATGTGTGTACGGTGCCATGTGACGAACTGCCATCTCATCCAGGGTGTATTTCTGCCTCGAACCCAGCGTTCCCAGGGATGGGCTCTGGATGAAGTGGTTACTAAAAGTGAGTGAGAGTAGATAAAATTGCCATATTTATTGACGCTGTTGTTCCTTTTCAGACAAAGAACTCATTTATGTATAACAAAAATAAATTAAATTTATTTTTACATTATTATCTGGGTTGAAGTTCCAATGGAAGTGACCAGTGAAATAGGCTAATAAATAAAATAGCTCAGTAATATCTTTGATAATGGTGGGTTGTGATTACCCACCACAGCATCCATCAGGAACAACAACAAAAAAAATCTGAATCTTACTGTCAGTGTCCCTAAATAATATGACAAACATTATTCAAACTGAAAAGTCTATTTAGAGTATGTTGAATATATGCCTTTATGATCATCTGTGGATTCCTATACATCTCTTATAGTAAGTTCAGTATCCATCCTGTACTCAGACATTTATTAGCGTACATTATACACTTTCAGAAATATAGTGAAGGTCCCAATATGTAATTTTCCTTGTTGCTGGCATCGTACTATCAACAGCATGTATTCTGTACTTGTAGTACATATATTTCACCTAGAAGCATGAACATAGTTTATATATACACTTTATATATCAGTTAGATATACAGTTCAAGTCATAAGTTTACACCTTTTTTTTTTTTTTTACAATTCACAATGTTAATTACACTAAACATTTCCTGTGTAATGTTTAGTCCAATACTAAAGACAATTAATTATTATTAGGATTTGGTAGCATTGCATTTAAATTGTTAAACTTATGCCAAACATTTTGGCTAGCTTCCACAGTCTTCTCACAATACACTGCTGAAATTCTGGCCTATTTCCCCTGACACAGCTGCTGTAACTGAGTCAGGTTTATAGGCCTCCTTGCTTTCAAATTTTTTTCAATTCTGCCCATAAATCTTCTATGGGATTGAGAGCAGGGCTTTGTGATGGCTACTTCATTACCTTTGTTGTCCTTAAGCTATTTTGCCACAACCTTGAAAGTATGCTTGAGTCTTTAGATGCTGCTTTTTGAACCTCACATAATTTTCCTCCCTCATGATGCCACCTATTTTCTGGAGTGCACTGGTCCCTTCTGCAGCAAAGAACCCCCACAACATGATGCTGCCACCCCATGCTTCATGTAAGCTTATGACCAAGTAAACCTGTGACTTCAACTGCACCTTTAAAGCTATATTCTTTATACTTAAATGCCACATGCTCTCTAAGAGGTAAAGATGGTACCTTTGATAGTATTAATTCTTCATGTCTTTTTTCTTGTTAATAAAGTTTGTCCAACAGTTGACTTGCTTGAACTACATCTGTTCACTTACACAATACCTATAAACAATCGATACAGTCCTTAAAATGTAACAGTTATGGTTTCATAAATCTATATTTTTATCAAATGTTGAAGAAATGTCATACTTTTTTTCAGTTAAACCCAATTACTATACAAAAAACAATGATATTATAAACTGGTTTATAAAAAAGGTATTGAAATGACTGAAGCAAATTGCCAAAGCTTTGTTGCCATCTGCTGGTTATACATGGAAATGGCATAATTTACAGCCTCTTTCTTGAAGCTCCAACAGAGGAGCAAAATAAACAAATACCTGAGAGAAAAAAAACCTTAACTGATGGAAATGACAGGGTCAACTAATATAATGATATCATCAGTATCATCAGCTGTAGATTAATATGTTTTAACACATTACTATTTTGTGAGGTTGTTATGAATAATTATCATAATATATAAAAATTGCTTGGTTCATTAAGTGCATATATTTGTATATGCTTACAACTCTGTAACTACTGCTTCCATATTTGGTAGGCTAGTAGTGAGATAGGATAGTACAGCATAGATATGTATGTTCACTGAAAGTCCAAAGGGTGAAAAAGGGTGTGGTTAGTCATTTTAATTACCACACATGTTGACCTAGCAGTCATAAGGAAGTGTGCATACAGAAAATCAGTATCTGTACGGTTAATTATCTAAAACAAAATAAGGAATAACAAAAATTTCACTTGAGTGGAATAATCAAGCGAAATGGACACATGGAAACTGAGATTTTGTGGAATTTGCTACTTACTACTGATCTCAGGTAATTTTCAAGTAGGCCTTTATCGAGTTTTGATGAATCAGTATTGCTGTGTACCAAAAAAAAGATTTATTATGAAATATATATATATATATATATATTCAATGTATATGCTTTATTGTATTGTAAATATCTCATTGCAAATTCTGTATTATTGTAAATCAGATTATTAATACACTTACTTTGTATGTGATAATCCACATATTTTTTAAACAAAATAAAGTAGTAGCAGATGCACTTATAGTATAATACTGTGTATGTATCCCGTAGTCACACTGTAGTGTGTTTATGTTTTTTTATTAAGAAAAGAAAATAGAATGTGCTGTGTGCACTGTGAGTGACATTTTTTACAAAACATATTTTGTGGATCTGGTTACCGAAGATGAATGAATGACTGATTTTCTTTTTCTTTCTGTTTTGTTTAGTGATTTGTTCTACTTTTGGATTGCAAGTGAGCATTCCACAGTCCAGATACGAAGTTGCCCGAGGTGATGAAGTGATCATAACATGCAATTTTCAGCCTAAAAATCCAGTAAACCGACTCATTGTTATTACATGGACTGGTGAACCTGATGGATCATTTGATGATGAAGGGGTATGAAACACTGCCATAAGGGGTAAAAGAACTGGGAAGGGGTGGCATATATGTTAAACTAAAGTACTCAGAGTAAATAATTAAAACTAAATAAAAAATATTTGATTCCTTTTCTTCTAATACAGATTTCATTTGGGACTTTCTATTCTGATGATTGCCATGTAGATATAAATGCAATGTATGAAGGCAAAGCTCAGATTGAAAGTGATGTGAATGGGAAAGTGTCAAAGCTTTTACTGAAGCATGCCACTTTGCGAGAAAGCAGACGCATCAAATGTCTTGTTCAGATTCCTGGTGATACAGAAGGACAAACATCAGATTCAACCTCTCTTGTGGTCCTGGGTAAGGATGTTTTAATTATATCTGTAGTTAATGAACAGCTAAATTTGCAGCATGTTATTTTGCTGGTATGCATGTGGGAATGAAAGCATGCATGCTTAAATAAATACACAATGCTTACTACACTGTAGTTTTGATTATGATGTATTTCTTTGACCTAAACATATGTGTACTGTGTTATTTGTTTCTGCCTGACAGTCGCACCATCAGATCCTGTCTGTAAGATTAAAGGCACTGCAGAGTATGGCCAAAATATCAGTTTGACCTGTGTCTCTGAAGAGGGCTCCCCAGCACCCACCTACAAATGGCAGAGCTATGATGTCAAAAACAATGCAAGACAATTACCACCCAAAGCCATTGACAGTATGTGTGACCTGTAACAGATTGCCTTGTTTTATCAGTCTGCATTTTTATTAAACAAACAAAATTTACAAGGTGTTTGTGAAGTAAATATATTAACCAAAATAAATCATGTCAGATATTTTAGCACCAACAAAACTCAATTGAAAAATATGTAGAAACATTTTGGAGAAAAAGAATAATCTTGCACACCTGGTTATAATAGGGCAGTTGACTGTGCTAAGATTAATTCAGTCTCAATTAATTCAAAATAATTGTCAACAGTAATTATCATGTGCATATTAACTCCAACTTATGTCAGCTGTTTTTGTTTTTTACTGACGTCTTCTGGTCTGCAGGAAGCTTACAAAGCATCTCTAAAATATTAGATAGGCTACTGACACCTATTAAGGCCAATAACAAAATGAGGTCCAAATTTAAATTGCCAAAAAGACATAAAAATCCCTCCAAAATGAAAGGACAAGATGAAACATTATCGGGGAAGCTGCCAAGAGACATGTGGCAATGTTAATGCAGATGCTGGAACATATTACAAGTCACTCCCTGATGTAACCACAAACTCTATAGGGTAGAGTAGCTAGAAAAAAAAATAGGTCTGTGTAGTTTTTAGTGTGGAGCCGTGCACTATATGGCAGAAAATATTATATTATATATTATAGCCATATGTGCTTTTTAAACATCCCATACCAGATTTAGTCCATGTATACCGTTAGCCCACACTCCTCTGGTGCTCTGACATGATTTATCTTGGTTTCATTTGTTTTACAGTACAAATTGGACATAATGTAATTTCTCCTAACTCCTTAACAGAGGATGGAGTACTTTCTTTGTTCAATGTTTCTATGGACACATCAGGCTACTACATTTGCACATCAGCCAATAAAATTCGCTCTGCAACGTGCAATCTCACCTTGGCAGTCATGCCATGTAAGTGTTACTGTACAGGACTGTTCATTTCCCCAAAGAATAGAAACACAGAGATTTTTTATCATGTCTAATTACATTTAGCCTCATCTACCCTGTCTACCTAATCTTTGCAGCTACAATGAAAATAGGAGCCACAGCAGGTATCATTGGAGGCTGTGTTGCTGGAGTTGCAGTGCTTGTACTTATAATTTACTGTTGCTGCAAAGGCAAGCATCAACCAGAAGAGTTTGCCATGGAGTAAGATTTCTTCGTAAAAATGTAATGTACAGTAAATTGAACAGAAAATTGTGTTTTCTTTTCACTAATTTAAGTCTGTTTTATTTAGACCTCCAGTGATAGAATACCACGACAGTCCAGATCAAGAGACCAAAGAAGATGGTTATGGAGATGGAAGGAAGGCTAGTTTTGAAGGCCACATTGACCAAAGAGAGAGGTATGAAATGAAGGCTGAACAGGATAGTGATCGTAATTCAAATCGGAGGTTTGATTATGATGATCAACAAGAAGAACAACATCCTGAGAGGTATGACGATCGCAGGGACATCTATAGAAGAGGTCGTAATGAAGACCGCAGAGAACGTTATGAAGACCGCAAAGACCAGCAATATGATGATCGGCAACAACACTATGATGGTCGCAGGGAGGATTTCAGTGATCGACAGGATCGATATGACGATCCTAGAGATCATTACGATAATCGTCAGAATCGCTTTGATGATCAGAGAGATCATTACGATAATCGCCAAGAACACTACCGAGATCACAGAGAGCGTTACGACAATCTGCACGAAGGCCATGACGATGGCAGAGGTTACTATCGCCAGAACCGCTATGATGACAGAAATGGTTTTGATGACCGTAGAGATGATTATGATGATCGTCAGGATCATTATGACCATCACAGATACCGTTATAACGATCGTCAAGATCACTATCATGACCACAGAGATCGCTATGATCAGTATAGTGATCGTCAAGATCGTTAGAAAATCAACACGACTATTACAATGATCAGAGAAACGTGTATAGAGTACTAGTATGAGTAACTGTAAGGATGATACATAAAAAAGTGTTTACTTTGGAAAATGGTAGTTACATGTTATTAAAAGTTTTTTCCCCCACTAAGGTTTTTTTTCACTGTCACTGTTATGTAGCTTGTTATTATGGCATTACCACATGAGGTTTGTCCTGTAATTTCATATGGATAAATTTTGGGGGTACCTGTTATTTTTGTTTATTAGGCTATTAGATTAAAAACAATTATATGGGCTTATTTGTCATGTCTTCATGAAGTCCTAATATTTAAAAGTCATTGTTGTACCCTATTAGGAAGCACTGTATGGAGGTTTCATGTTTAAAAATGTGTACTGCCACACAATATGTAAAAATAAGTCCTAATTAAATAGTGTACAGTGTGTTATTATTAACAACAATTGTGTTCACAAAAATACTAATACATCGTGGTGTAAAGACCTGCTTTATAACACTGCTTATCATAATTATCATGTTAGTTAAAATAATGTATCAGTCTTAATAAAACAGTCCTGATTGTATTTTCTTTGTTGGATGCGGGTACTTTCGAAGATAGGTAATATACAAAAAGTGACACCCAGTTTGTGGTTTTAAAACTTCTCCCATATTTATTATGTTAAGTCAGTAAAGTTTGTTATTCTCTAGATATCCATTCAAGCACATCCTATTTGGTCACTCTTTTAATTTAAACACATTATTACTCCAGAGTTCACAATGTGTACCCCCTGTGTTAAATGGTACACTCCACTCTCTTCTTGGTCGCGCGGATGTTAATCCATCCGCCTCGCGGACTTTAGTATGAAGCGAACAACGGTCTGAGGGGAAAAAGAGACCAGATACATCTACATTTATCTGATTTTATTCGGACAATGAGATTTATAACGAGTAATTGGATTCTCATTGTACTTATTTCAGGTAAGTCCTTTAAACTGTTACTTACAGAAGTAGGTGTAAAAGTTGAGAAAGGGGCAACAGGTTGATCCCACAGTTAATCTTTTCTGTGTGTTTCCTTCTGCTCATTAATTATAGCTATATGAGTTACAGCTAGTTTCTGAGACAGAGTTAACCTACAGCTTACATGTACACACTGAACCATGGGGGTCGAGAATAAAGTAGGCTGATAAAAAATAGAGGGCTGCTAGGGCTTTGGTCTGGTGTGTGTGTGTGTGTGTGTGTGTGTGTGTGTGTGTGTGTGCATATTTCAGGCACTCCTGTGAATTTTCACAAAAGTGAATTTTCCT
>JAOVVF010000047.1:26012731-26038915 GCA_028565595.1 Duopalatinus emarginatus
CCACACATCCTTATTTATATTACCATATACCACACAGTGTGATTTTTAATACTCAGGATTATCTCATACATATGTTTTCTTCCAGTATATGAAGCAGGTAAAAAGGCTAAAAGTGGACAACCTCCTCAGATTGCCATATATCCACCATATTATGGTATTCCCATGGTTCCTCAACCAGCACCTTCTCTGATTGAGCCAAAGATGCTTGTAGTCCCCCCTCCTATGGAGAATAATACAGCTAGAGGTCAGTAATGTTCAGTGCATTTTGGCTGTCTGCTCTCTGTACACAATAATCAAATATCAAAATGACAATGTGCAACAACTGAAGTACACAAGGCTCATCTGTAATTGCGTAAGTAATTAAAACATTTAAAAATAGGGTTTGCTGTGTGGATCTGATTAATACATTACACCAATTTGATTAAAAAATCAGCTAATTGATATAAATGTTAGTACAGGCAGATTAGAAAAAACATACATTTCAGCTTTCTAATTTATACTATTAAGGAATATTATGATGTAAGGCATCTCACATATTTAGTGGCCTGTATATAGCATATTTTAATGTTTCAGCAGATAGTCAGGTAGAACCCTGTAATTACTGGTTAGTCTCATAACTACAGCATGAAAATCAAGGACACAAACAATACATATCAACTGTGTCTCAACTGATTACCTTATACTTAAAATGAAATGACACCAGCAACAGGAATAAAGTAGAGGATTATGTGTAGAAAAGTCAGTGCGATGTTAAAGGTGGAGGAATGGTGTAACATAGAATTACTTTAGAGGAGAAGGCTGGCATCAGTGATAGTAATCAAGGCTTAATAGCAACACAGCATGTGTGTGCGTGTGTGTGTCAACAGTGGGTGGTGATTGTAGTCTCTATGCCAGTAAGGTTCAGGATGCAATGAACATATACTACATAGAGAGGGACCTGTCTCTGAAGTTGCATTCAGCCAAGTGGACACATCTACCATGTATACCTGTATGCAGAGAGAGAGAGAGAGAGTGATGTGCTGTTTACCTGTGTTTTTTTTCTTGCAGCTGCAAATTTACTACACAGCACATCAGAACCTCTCTAATGGCAATAAACTTTACTGCAATTAGTGAATTGCTGATAGTTTGTGATATTAAAAGTTTGTGTCTTTATAAAAATCTTATGTTGTCAACAGCTGGCAGTGTATCAGAGCTAAGCTCCTTGCATGATGGCGATGTGGATTTTAGGCAGACCTATAGACAGGTGCAAAAGAAAGCTCTGCCGCCAATCAGTGACCCCAGCAATGAGCCACAAATCCGGGCAGCTTCCACGGCTCACAGACTCCCGCCCATACAGTCTCAAAGCGCTCGCACTGATGAGCAGTATGATAGCCGGTACAAGTTTAAATTGTCTGCTTGTGCTTGCATTTATGTTGATCCTCTGCCAAGTTTTGAGTTATGTATGCTAATTCTAGTTGCACCTTTGTGCAGGTGGAACTGTCGGTCAGAGCACTTGCACAGGAAAGCCTTTGACACCAGGGGTCGCACAGGGTCTCTGGATGAATTGGAGGAGTTTGCGAAGAATTACCGGCACCGAGATGGACGGTTGGATGATTTCCGTGATATCCGTGACCCTGAAGATTTTGAGATGAACGTGAGGTGCCAGAAACAGTACAGGTCACGTGGTTTCAGGGATGATGATGATGATGATGCTACTCACTGGCGGCGCCATAGCCCTCCTTCGTCCCCGCAAAGGAGACATTACACCAGTGAACGGTATGCTAGTCGTAGAAAGTCATACAATGACGCCTACTTGACTTCTGTGCTGGAGCGCAAAGCAAGGGGGCAAGGAGAATATGGTGGGCGGGTTGATGAGGACAGTGACACGCCATCAAAAAGCTCCAAGAAGAGCAGTGACTGTTACTATAGCAGATCATCAAGCAACCGTCCAGAGGAGGATGAGTCCTTGCCTCCATACTGTGAGGTAGATCGCTGCCGGACTGAGGAACCTGTGGACCGAGAGCGCTGTCGGACCATGGAATCAGGCATAAGGCCATTCTCTTACACTCGCCCTAATCAAAGCATGTCCCACACTCTGCAGGAGCTCAGGGAGGACAAGAACAGACCCAGAAAACTGGTGAGTTATCTGTAGAGGTCTCTGCTATGGTGCCATTTAACATTTCATCCTGAGAGTTCAAAACCAGAAAGCACAAAATGTGACAACGGTATCAATTAATGTGACGTGTCAATTAATTTCAGGTGTACTTACACAGCAAAAGGGGAACCAAACTGCAGACGTAAAGAAACATGAAGAAAATTATTATTAGACACTTTTAGGATATTAGCATTCTTATGGTATATAATAATTTCAGTTTTAGAAACTTGATCTATGAGTACCTAGAGTAATTCATCAAATATTCACAAAGGTGCTTCAGAAACAGGATAAACAGTATTAAACGTTCGTCAGTCATCTTGTGTATGATTTGTCTAAAAAATATATATACTGTAGTATCGTCCTACACAACAGAATTCGAAATATATTTAAAGCTACTACTCACAAGAAATGCAGCGTGAATTGCATTATCAGTATTAGAGGTTTTATGGTCTCTGGGTTTTATGCTTTAATACTGGTGTTATACTGTGTATCACTAACAAGGATTTGTCCTGGAGCTTGTGCTTGCTACCATCTGCAGAGCTTCATACTAACTATCATGTTAGTATTAACTTTCATGTTTATGGGGTCTTTAATATGTGGCTCTTGGTATTTTTAACAGACCACTCATCTAAGCAGAGACTCTCTCATTGTCTGAAGCCCTTGAATATCCATGGTGCACATCACACTGGACTCGCCTCATACTATTTGACATGCATCTACAGGAACATTCACAAAGCAGCATGAATATGTGCTATGTACATCAGAGAAAAAAAAAATGACACTGGAGCTTGGAATAGTGATGAATACACCTGTGTGCATTGTTAATCTGTATGCATGTCTTATGTATGCATGCTTTTATCAGTGCATTTAAAGCTGTTATGCCACTAATCTTTTTAAGATGTATCAGTATTGCTCTATTACAGCACTCAATAAGAGAAATGAGCAGTGGTGACTCTTTCAACTGCACAAAACCTTGTAGACTAAATAAAAGACCTCATAAAAACATGTCATTTATTTTAAAAGCCTTAATATTACGTACTGTATTTGTGTATTTTTTTTTATTGCACTATAGATTGAGTTTGCATTTCAGTGTTAATCAGTTCTGCTGCGTAAGGAGTATGGAATGTTGTTTGATAATATGCCATGAATATTTTACTTATTTGAAATAAACACTGCCTCCTTAATGTTGTGCGATACTTGTTTAATTACTATTGCTGATAACGTGTGCTCATGATAAAATATGAATGCTCTTTATCTCATATCAGTGTAAAACACTAAACACACACTGCTCATGTACACACCTCATTATTTAAAAAAAGAGACCATATCACACCGGGATGATTGACCTGCAATGGTTCTGACTGTGCAGCAAGTCACAGATTGGATTTCCGCAGTGCCATAGAAGAAGTGACTCAGAAATAAAATGGGTCATGTATTCAGCAAAGCCAGGCAGGAAGTGAGAGAGGTCCTGCAAAGGAAAGGATTCTTCTTTTCCAGGAAATGAGATGACAATAGCAGGAAGTGTATATGAAACTGGTGCTCACAGGTGTTCTTGGATGTCACATTTATGTAGCGTATGTAATGTTAGACACATGGACCACAACCTGGTTCAAAAGAGGGTTAAAATGCTGGACATTTTTTTCTTTCTACTTAGACATATGGTTAAAGTTGTGTTTTTTGTAACAAATGCATGGATATGAAACTTGACTACAAATCAGAGAGGCCTAGGAATATGCACCGAGTAGAGGTTATAAGCATGCTTGGGTCATTTTACAGCCCGACTACCACCATACGTTCTCCTGAGTTACACACTTCAGTGTGCTGAGACTTGACTCTCTGCTGAACACATCAAGCAGGAATACATGTGAGTGGATTTACAAGTAACACTACAACTCTCTCAACTCTTAATGTGCCAATAGTGTCGGCCAATACTAAAACCTCAACATGAAATGTCCAAGTTGTATGAAAAGTACTGGTACTTTTAGCTTTTTTTAAAAATAATAAATAAAGTCATAGGGAATACAATAAACAGACGATTCACCTGAGTCTAACAACGGCCCAGAGTCCATTAGCACGTGCTGTATGTACACCGTGTCGTCGAGTTTGACCAGAGACTGAAACCTTTATCTCGAGGTTATCACTTTCTAACCGCCACCTTGTGGTGAATATTACACACACCTGCTTTGTTTAAGTTTATTAACAGCGGTTATACTGCACACACACAACGGAATGCAATGATATTATCATTACAAACGATATAGAGGGTAGATTTGGTGATTTGGTGTCCTGAGCAGGGTTTTCATGTGAGGATTAAGCAGCCAGGTTAGTACTGTAGGGTTTCGGCCATGTTGTGTGGCGCTGTGTACTGATGCACCTGTACTGGAGCGAGGTGAATGATGTCACTGTCTGTGGGGGAGGGGAGGGGAGATATCCGAAGGTACGGCCTGTCGGGACGTGTACGACTTATACACCTGTAAACTGAGTCAAACAGATGGAAAATATCCGAGTTTATAGATTTTAAGTATCATCAGGGTAGATGAGTTACCTAAACTGGATCATCGGCTTGTATAAAAATTAGGTGAAAATACCGAGGAAAAGTTAGTGCGTGGTGAAACCATGGAGAAGCGGCGGGTCACCCCGGTGCTATTCTATTACCTTATTTCTGCAGGTAAATACGGTTAATATTTATTTATCTATACTGTATGTCTCTTAAAAAAACAGTTACTGGTTTTGTATACAGATATGGGAAGACTCTGTTTTGTGGTGTTAATGAAGAAACGTGGTCACGTGACTGGAGGTGTACAATGTTTTTGCAGTAACAATTTAGCTACAGCTTTCTGAAGATTGGGTCTGTTTGTGAATGCAGAAAAAGATATATATCTGTAAAACAAATACAAATTACTCAGTATAGAGGTCCAGTTTTCTTTTTCACTCTTGTGTATTTTTAGCATATTTTTTTTACAGCAAGTTAAAGTCCAAACTATGTTTACATACTGCAATAATGTACTTTTATTTATTATTATATGTTAATTTAATTGCCCCAGAAACATTGTAAAACATTGACTGAATCAGGACACCTCTGTCCAAGCAATTTTATTAACAAAATAACTGCACAAAAGTTATACCCAAATATTGTATATAAAATCACTGCTGTATTAAAAAGACCATAAATAACATATAACCAAATAATAACCCCAAGCTATTAATAGCATCTACTATTCTAGTATTCTATACTGGTCTGTTTCCACTGCTGGTACCTAATAAAGTGACCAGGATGTTTAACATATTGGAATAACTGATTTTCAAACCTTTTCCCATCCTATTCAATAGTTCTTGCCATCCAGGTGACGGTTCCACATACAGAACGAAGCACCACTCTGTTCGCCTCGGTCATCTTACGCTGTGACTACTCTACTTCAGCCAACCAGCAAGATGTGCTGGTTTCATGGCGCTACAAGTCCTTCTGCTTGGACCCTGTGTTGCAGTATTACTCAACAGGTACACTTTGCTGCACATTCGTACTTAATACATGCAGTTTTACTTTCCTTCATTTCCTTCATATTGCTGCTAATCAAGTGTTTTCGGGGGAAAAACACAGTTGTGGTGATGAAAGGCATCAAACATGTAATGGATTAGAACATACCCACATATACACATATATGATTTGTGCATACTAATGTATTTCGCATGAGCACAAATATTTAATTATGCATTATGTTATAACTTACTTATCTGCATAGTATATGCTGATATGTAAACTATGACAGGAAAGCAACTGAGAGAGTTTGCTGTGCAAATGACGTAACCTGATGAAGAAAACTCCCAGAATGTGCTCCTCAGCTGCTTCCTTGGACAGCTCAGTTTATTGTGTTGTGTATGTGCAGCCAATGAAATCTTGGAAATCTTGTTTTTTTTCCATGATGTGCTAACGGTAACACCACGTTTTATGATGTACAGTACTATTTTGTATATTTATACCCATCTATGCCAAAAAGCAAATTGCAGAAACAAGGTTTCTTCGCATTTTAGTTACTGGGCTTGTCTGTAAGGGGTGAGCCTGGAAGACCCTTGGATTTGAACTGCAAGTAGAATGCCCTCAGGTCACCTGGTCAGTCTATTTTACGGCTATGTCGGTCATGTGCTGCCAAAATCCTGGGGCAGACCCAGGAAAGATAATATCTAAATTGGGACCCAGGAGAGATTACATCTAACTTATTGTTATAGCAGTCACAGTTAATATTTCTGTTTTCTCTGTGTCCAGCATACCAGGCAGCTCTAAGTCTGGGGCAAGACCCAGCCAATGACTGCCCCGATCGCCAGCGCACCATCCGCACTGTTATTCAGAAGAGAGGCACCAATGAGCCCATACTAGGGGCCGAATACCGGGAACGCAAGATCACCATCCAGAACAGTGAGTGAACACTTTTCCTTCCAGAACAGTGACAAAAGATTTAGACATAACCAGACATAAGAGATACATGGAGCAATGTATGACATGTTTGTATGACATAATGCATGTATATATTGACCAGTGATTTGGTGTCACTAAAGAGAGCCCAACCTTCAGTTATATCTGTAAGGTCAGTTGTGATTAATTTAGGTTTATTGTACTTATTTTTAGAAGCTGATCTGGTCATCACTGAGGTCATGTGGTGGGACAATGGTGTGTATTTCTGCACCATTGATGCAGCTGGAGACACCTTTGGAGACTCAGATCGGGAAATCAAACTCATTGTGTACCGTAAGTGATACTAGCTCTAGTTTTTTGGTCATTAAACTAGGTCACAGGGAACACAGTGGAAATCTGGCATTGATGTATGAATCCTGAAGTTGTTTTGTGACATTTTCATTACATAATGAGAGTGCTAATTTAGAAGCATTAAAAGTTGTTAATATCCAGAATGTAATATATTGTCTATTATTTTCTCAGACTGGCTGACTGTGCTGTTGATCATTCTTGGGGCATTGCTTCTGATCACACTTTTCTGTATCTGCTGCTGTCAATGCTGCCCTCAGAACTGCTGTTGCTATGTTCGCTGCCCATGCTGTCCAGAAACATGCTGCTGCCCAGAGAAAAGTATAAACATTATACATAGAGTTCTTTATTGATAGCAAACTGCAAGTAACAGAAAATCAATATACAACATTCCCTTAGTGTAAAGTATATAATTATAGACAGACCTTTAAAATGCTTTGTCTACTGAATGTATTTAAAAATGTACAATGTTTATGAATCTAACGACAATTTTACCCTTCCTCTTGCCACGCTTTAGTGGTGATGCAACACAGGATGATGCGTGAGGCCCAGAAAGCCATGGTTCCTTGGCTTCACGGACAACCTATTTATGCCCCCATTGGGTCTAATGGATCATCTCAGGCAAACCCTCTGCTCTACTCAGGTGTGAAACACAACTTGTCATCTATTTAAGTATAATAATGCAGTTACGGTATATTAAATTGATTCACTTATTCTAAAACTTCTTTTAAAACCTTGCTTTCATTTATTTTAATTGACATAATTTGTCCAAATCTGTCACTAACAGGTTCCTTCTCAGAACATTCTTCTAAACACAATATACCAATGGCACCAATGGCTGTTCCTACTTTGCAAACTGGCCCACCTATGATACCTCTGCATGGCATCCAAGCCAATGGAAGTATGCATGGTAGTGTCCATAACAACAGTCAGATGCTAGACTTCCTGGAGCGTCAAATGAGGGGGATGGATGTGGGACCCCCACTTCTCCAACCCTCAACTCAGTATGTGACAACTCATCTTCAGGCCTTGCCTCCTCAGCAAGTATCCATTCAACCCCAGCCTGTACAGAATGTGCAGCCAATACAGCCAATACCACAAGCTGTGCCTTTCACCCCTGGACCTCCTAGTATGCTTTCAGCTTTGGATGAAATGGGTGTGCATGGTGTAGAGCGCAGGGTCATCCAATTGCCCCCCATCATGGGCCGGGCACCAAGCCTGACCTCTCGCAGGGATAACAGGGAGAACCGTGGGATACCCAGGCTCTCCAGTCAATCAAGTGGAAGCTCAAACCGCACAGGTCGTAGTCGGGAGAATTCCCGTTATCCTGGGTCATCCCGGCGTGGGATCTTGCGCAGCAACAGTGATGAGTCTGACTGGAATGACAGGCGGTCGGGCCGAGGCTCACGAGAACACAGAAGAGACAGAGGCACACAGAGGTCTGGCCCACGTGTTCGCAGCAAAGCTGAGTTAATAAGGGAACTGGAATGGGCAACTCATGAAAGAGACAGGAGCTACTCTCCCACACCTCGGGGTGGCTTCTGGAGCTCAGAGGAGGACATAGGAGGTCACAGAGGGGTGTCAAGATCACAGGACCGAGTTTGGCCTGAGAAACCACCAAGTTATTCCTCCATTGAAATCCAACCAGGTCATAGCAAGAGGGCCAGCGAACGCAACTCGGTGAGAATTTTAGTGTAGTCATTGGAGCTATTATTTAAATTGCTTACCCAACACATTGCTTACCCCCTCCCCCCTTACTTTGTGTTTTCCCTACCACTGTGACATACTTTCATCTGTGTCTTAGGACAAGAGCTCTCGCAGTGGTGTCAGCGTTGTCATCTGAAGCTTCTTCATGCTTTGTACTGTATTTTCACAGTGAGTGTCTAAGTTAGCATGACCATTTCTGTAATAGTGAGTGTTGAAAGTTAAAGATTTCTGAAGCTTATACAAGTATAAAGAGCACCAGGTCAGTGGTACGAGAATATAATTAATTTGTGTAATTTTAGATTCATATGCTATTTTTTATATGGTTCTGTGTATGCTCTTTTTTTTTATGAAATAATTGTAATTTTATAAGCTGATTTATTTCTGAATTTTGGCTGTATTATTTGAATCCTTTTTTGTTCTGCATTCTTGTTGCTGGTGCTGTTTGATTACAAAATGAAGAAAATCTAGTTATACAGAGTTTGTTATAATTACACATTGCTCTGCGGGTAGCCGCACAACCTCTACATGCTCCATGTCCTTATTTACCCAGGAAATTAGCCATGGTTTTTTAAAATGTTTTTTGAAACATAATATTCATATAATTTGTTTTATATAAATCTTTTTTCATTCAAGTTTCACGTTTTCCTTATTTATTTTTTATTTTTTTAAATGAGTCACACTGTGTTTATAAGGGACTTGAGTGTTGGAATCTGAGCAAAGGATTTAAGGCTTTTGTTGGATATAAAGAAACAGAGAGAGACAAAGAATTTAAAGAATTGTTGACCTTCTTAGATTGGTTTGTTACTGGCAAGAAAGATTTTACAGACTAATACACTGTCCAATGTCCAATGGTTTGTGGACAGCTGAACCTCACATGCCTGTGTGGTTATTTTTAGTTGAAAGAGAGAGTGTGTTTCTGACCACACTTCTCCCAGTTTTGTGACTGGAGTATAATTTGGATTTATTTAGGACTGCAATAAATGTTAACATAATCAACAATATTTAACAAATAATTTAACCTTGTTAAGTTAAATGCCACAGAACTCTAAAATGTCAATTAATTGAGAAATATAATACAAACAATTGACAGTGGTTCCACCAATGAATAATCACAAGGAAACCACAGTTATCTATTTTGTTTACTTCTGAAGCTGAGTAAATACATTCAGAAGAGGCAGTGGGATGGCTTTCAGGATTTTTCCGGTAGAAACAGGTCCAGTGAACTGTATGTGAAGTGTATGTGTATAATTTACAGTTAAACTAATTGTGTACTAATTTGCTTTTGTACGGCAAGATGCATCTACATTAAATATGGTTGTGAGAGTTATGTTTGATTTTTGAAGATGTTTTTTGACAATAGTAATGACTGTCTGTAATTACAGATAAATTAATAATTCTTAAATGATTTAGCTGCACAACTAGCCTTGGGTGGGTTTGGAGTTTCACATAGTCCTCACCATGCCTGTGTGGGTTTTCCTTCTGTTTTCCTGTTTACACTAGATTTTTAATTGTGACAAAGTATAAAGGTTTGTAAGTATGTGGATTCCCCTTGATAATCAGCGTCCCATCAGGGTGTATTTCTCTCTCAGCCCCAGTGTATCTGAGAGGGGGCTCCTGGTCCACACAATAAACTGAATATACCTAAATGAATAATTGGCTATATGTGCATATGCTCTAATATGTTGTTTTTCTTATAAGGAGGAATACATGTATGCAGTGGCAGACTCAAGACTGTTTGAAGGGCAGGGGCAAAAGAATAAAAAGGGCACCTAGTGCATGGCATAGGGCTCCACTACCGCTATGATGCGTAATGTATGATAAAATAGTTTTCATCCTTGGTTTATTGAAACCTTTGCCTGCCATTTTATTTACTGGAAAGGGCACTGTCATGGAGGGGCACAATAGAGGACATTTAATAATGCACCCTTGTCTGTTGAAATGCAATCATATAAGGGCACTTCATAAGACACATTATCGAATTATCTTACTCTAGAGGGCACATCATCATAATTTCTTTCAAGGAACGGCACCCAAGCAGGCACCCAAGCAGGTTATTTATTTGCCATATGAAGGGCAGCTAACAGGGCACTTTGTCTCGTTTTTGCCACTCTAGAGGGCATTTTTCAACCATGGGGGCACAAGGGAGGGCTAGGCATTGTAGACTAGTGCATATGTCCATGAACAAACATGCATGCGTTTCTAGGTCTTATTTTCACTGCTTAAGAGTCTGACATGAGCAGCCTGCTTGGGAAAGGTAAGACTACCTATAACAGGCTGTAGTTCTCTACTTAACACTATGTAGAGAGGCATTCGGTGAGCTTTAAGACACAGCCTTTTATTTGGACATGAAACCTGTCGACCCTGCGTCGCCCGTGCTGATTGGTTGGGTTTGATGGAAAGAGGGTGGGGCTTGATATAGGAGCTTTAGGAAGTGAAAACGTCAATGTCAAACCAGCTTGAATCGGCAGTTTAAACTGGTGTTATCATTGACCGGTAAACAACAGCAGACGGGAAATCATCTCTGTTAAAATATCGGATGCAGTTCTAATCTGTGGTACAGTACAGAAGGCAAGGCCATCGATATTTCTCAGGTATTGTCTGCTGTTATTGTTCCGAGTGGATGTGGCTAGTGTTAGCAGCTGTAACTGAATATAAACGTCTGGCTCCACGCCTAACGTCTGATGTTGTTGTACCTTTTGTGCACCGCCTCTTCATATTAGCTACTGTGGTATAGCGCTGCAAATAATAACAATAATAGGTTTAAAACCTGTGGTCTCTGTAAAGGGCGCAGCTAAAGTGCGTTATAGTTTAGACAACGCCTTTCTCTGTTTTTCTAAACTCATGATACTTCATCTCTGCTCTTGTAGAGGTGGAGGTCTTTACTAAAGCCTGACTCACCAAAATGTTTGCATATTCACTAGCTATCTAGGTGAACTACAGTGCATATACAGTAATGGTTTCTACTGTCTGTGCATTATTGTGTCCAGTAGAAAAGAGCAGAGATACAGCCCTTTGTCTGACACTGATGTATGTCGACCCTCATTCTTTCCATACTCTCTGTTCAGGAAACATGAACTCTCTGACTGGAACAAGCGTGTTGTCTCTGTGTAGACTAACCACCAACTCCATCCGAGTTTTAGCCAACAGCACTCCATCAGCACTTTCTCTGGGCTCTCATGGACTCACCAGACCACTGCTATGTGCACAAAGAGTGTGCCACTCAGATGCCAGCTCCAAACCCAACACCATCTCGACCAAAAAACGAGGTTATGACATCACAAGGAACCCCCACCTCAATAAGGTAATGAGCGTTATTGTTTGTGTATGTATGCGTTAAGGCAAAGCAGGTTATTTTTAGTTATACAGTTAAGTTATACATCAAATGAGACAAGGTTTCTGAGGAAACCAGCATTGAAGCGATATATGCACGCTGTTAAAGCAACGATAAGCTGTTATGAGCATGAGAGTAAGCAGAATTTCCTACTACTTTACAGTTTAATGATATGAGACTTGATGGCATGAAGATATATAGATACATCATCCGGATTCTCATAATCTACGCTTTATATCCCAATAGATAGTTATTTGACAGATCCTCTTTTCTGAAAGGAAAATGGTAAAACGTTATGAATTCCAAGGTACTTGAAGAATCTCTAAGGAGTCATACCTGAAATATCATAGACTACTTCTGTTGTTTACTAGTGTTAGAGAAAGTCTAGATATTAATTAACAAGTAACTTAAAGCCATAGGTACATAAAAGAATACATTAAAAAATGTATACATAAAATCATTTATGTTGTTTTACGTCAGGCAAAATATAGGTCTTTAGACCCTATAAGTCCATCAGATTTAGATGCACATGCACAGTTTTGGAGAATTTGCTTAATCCAGTGTGGAGAAGTGAAAGTTATGCTACAGGAAATTACTCAGTGTTTTTCAAGTTTTTCTTGAACTAATCTAAAGTGCTTTTGTCTGTAGTCTATTTTGTTTATGAAGCAGGAAGCAGGATTGTTGTTTAAAAGATAAAAAGAACTAAAAACAAGGACAGTCAGATCCACAAAGTGAAAAGAGTGAGAGAGTGAGTGAGTAGGCAGCGTATTGGGTGGGACAGTGAGACAGAATTTCCATTGGTCAGAAATAAATAGACTCAACATGTGGTGTGTGTTTCCTTGTTGGTGGAAGCTTGCCCGGACTTAGAGACAAACAGAAAAAGCAACGCGAGTACTTTATGTAAGGCAGAAAATTGCCTTGAAGCAGCAGCATTCTGCAGTTGTGAGTCATTGTGCTCTGGTTCTGGTTTTACAGGGCATGGCATTTACTCTGGAGGAGAGGCTCCAGTTAGGCATCCACGGCCTTCTGCCTCCATGTTTTCTCTCCCAAGATGTCCAGGTGCTCCGTGTCATGAAGAGCTATGAGACACGTTCCAATCCCCTTGACAAGTAATGTTTGCAACCCTATAATTTTGAACAAAACTTTGTTACCTTGAGCTCATGTAAACATCTTATATATAGCGTAGTATAGAGTATAATATTAGGTGTGTTTCTACTGAAGTTTCCAAACCTTTTAAACTGAATGAGAACTACACAATTCCTGTAGAAATCCCTTGTTTGTTTCTTCACATTGCTGGAACTCCAAAGATATTTGTAAGATAACTTAAAAAATCAAGCTGTGCACCTCTTAAGCACATTGCCACGACACAGCACTAAGGTGACATTGTGATAGTGTTGTTCGACATAGTTTTGCTGTGTAACAATCATTATTGTAGCTTAATGCACACAAAATACAGTTTCTCATTCTGATTCTATTTTTTAAAAAATCGTTAAAAAATATCATGCATATTCTAAATACATTTTTTGTTGTTTGATTCACTTGTATAAAATTAATGGATATGCTGACAGCAATTGCTTGATGACTGGTGGTAATAGAGTTTTTTAATGGTTGGGTAATTAAGTTATTGATTTTGTCCTGTATTTGACCAGTGTTCAGTAAGTACACACCTAAAAAGTAAAATAAGCCTTGCACCTGTACACATTTATTGTGTTTTATTCACTGTACACAAAGGGAAAAAATATGTTAATTGTTTTACTTTTTTAGATATATTTTGCTGATGACCCTGCAGGACAGGAATGAAAAGCTCTTTTATCGTCTGTTGACCTCAGACATTGAAGAGTTTATGCCTATAGTTTACACTCCCACTGTGGGACTGGCTTGCCAGCAGTATGGCCTGGCATTCAGGAGACCAAGGTTAGACACTTCACAAGCATTCTTTGTACACAAACAAATAATACTAGTGACTAATACTAGTCACTAATAATAGTTGTATATGTGTCTTCCAGAGGACTTTTCATTACCATTCATGACAAGGGCCATATAGCTACCATGTTGAACTCATGGCCAGAAGAGAATATCAAGGTGCTAACACAGAAAGACCACATGTAGAGGTATGATTGAGCATTTTCAATTATTTTACGTGTGTGTGTGCATCCTTGTGTGTGCTTTATTAGGCCATTGTGGTAACTGATGGTGAGAGGATCCTGGGGCTTGGAGACCTTGGTAGCTATGGAATGGGTATTCCAGTGGGCAAATTGGCTCTCTACACAGCCTGTGGAGGAGTGCCCCCTCAGCAGTGCCTTCCTGTGCTACTGGATGTGGGCACTGACAATGAGGTACACAGTGCTTTTGTGTTCATCATCTTTATTTAGCTTAGCTTCAGTGTAACTTGCACGTCCAGTGCAAATTGTGAAATTTAATCAAAGGAAAATCACATAGGATAAACTCACATTTCAGCACACACTAGAATGTTTGGTTAATTTAATAATTTATCTGTTCTGGTCAGACTCTTTTGAATGATCCCTTGTACATTGGACTGAAACATAGACGGGTGAGAGGAAAAGAATATGATGACCTTATTGATGAGTTCATGCAGGCTGTCACAGACAAGTGAGTATCAGGCCTATCGGAGTGTCAGTTTAAAAATCTGATAGCTTAGGAAATGATTAACACCGCTCTGTTTTCCAGGTATGGAATGAACTGTCTGATTCAGTTTGAGGATTTTGCCAACAGCAATGCTTTCCGCATTCTTAACAAGTACCGCAACCGTTACTGCACCTTCAATGATGACATACAGGGTAGGTGCAAGTTACAGATTTGAATACCAAACCATTTCAGAAATCAGTGTAAAAATAAACAAATAACCTAGTACATAAACTATTACCCTTTTAGGAACAGCATCAGTGGCTGTTGCTGGCGTTTTTGCTGCTCTAAAGATCACCAAAAACAAACTGTCCGATCACACTTTTGTGTTTCAAGGAGCAGGAGAGGTAATATTTTGTATAGCACGTATAACTGTGCTCTCTGATGTAAACCCCTCAGATTTGTTCACCACCTTTGTTAGCAGAAAATGATTGAGTTGGATACAGCAATTTTGATTATTGGTTATTGTTTAAATGGTCAGGCTGCTATGGGTATTGCTCATCTGCTCACCATGGCTATGGCTAAGGAAGGAGTGCCCTATTCTGAAGCTATCAAAAAGATCTGGATGGTGGACTCCAGAGGACTAATTGTTAAGGTAACTGTTAATTAGGTAACCCTCTAAGTACACATGCCTTCATTATCATTATGCTAAGATGTTGCTGCTGTCCTACACCATGCTTGGAAATATATCTTTATAGCTGTAATTTAGGTGTAGAATTTAATTAAAAGATTCAAATTATATGTAATTTCCATCTTGCTGTAAGGAGCATGTTAACCACTCATTTGATGGTTTGTGCCTTTCAGGGCAGAAGTCACCTGAACCATGAGAAGGAAGTTTTTGCCCATGAGCATCCTCATATAAAGACCCTGGAGGAGGTGGTAAAGACCATTAAGCCTACAGCTATTATAGGTAATTATGCCCTGTTTTGTACAGCACTGAATGCAGACTACTAAACATGATTGGTTAAGGTTTAGTGAATAGAACATGTAGGCTCATTTACAGTTTACATTTTTTACATAAAATAATTACAGTGCAGTATTTGAACTCAAAGTTGAATTCAACTCCACAGTTAAACAACTAAGGTGTACTTCCCATTTGCACAGCACTATATAAACTATATAAAAATTTGCACATCCTGTCACTTTGCACTTTACTCTACCTACTACCTCTTCATCCATAATTACAATGCATTTATCATGCCAGTGTTTAGCTTGCACAAGTGTTTTTTTATTTTACCTTTATGTTTAGTTTTACTTTACTTTACTTTACTTTACTTTTTATTTTTGTAATATTGCAATTCTCACTGCACAGAAGAAGTAGCCTGACAGTGTTTTGTTATACTGTACAAGACTACTGGTATAATTATACATTTACATTTATGGCATATAGCAGATGCCCTTATCCTGAGCGACTTGGATTTATCTTATTTATACAACTAAGCAGTTGCAGGTTAAGGGTTATGGGCCCAGCAGTGGCAGCTTGGTGGTGGTGAGATTTAAACTCATGACCTTCTGATCAAAAGTCTGTTATCGTATCCAGAGAGCTACCACTGACCTCCATGGTAAGCGTTTCGCTAACTAAAAGAACATTTTGATTTTTTTTATACAGGTGTTGCCGCCATTGGTGGAGCTTTCACAGAGGGGATTATTAAGGACATGGCATCCTTTAATGATCGGCCCATCATATTTGCTCTCAGCAATCCCACCAGTAAAGCAGAGTGCACTGCAGAACAGTGTTACACACTGACAGAGGTAGCACAGACCTGCCAAATCTCACACTGTTTTAAAGAGGCAAAGTACGTGCATGATTGAATTTAGAGATAAAGGGCACATTGATTGTATCATGCTTTATGACAGGATTCTGATAGCCTGTTCCTTGTAACATTGCATTACCTGACATAAAACATGTAAACTGACTGTTGTCAGGGCCGTGGAATCTTTGCCAGCGGTAGCCCTTTCAAGAAGGTCACTCTTTCAGATGGTCGCACTTTTTACCCAGGCCAGGGTAACAATGCTTATGTGTTCCCCGGTGTTGCACTGGGTGTCATTGCCTGTGGAGTGCGTCATATTTCAGATGACATTTTCCTTACCACAGCAGAGGTAAATGTGCATTTCAATAAAATGATGCTTTACATAGCACAATGTAAAGAAATGAGACTGTATACATTTTTTGATATGTGTATCAGGCAATAGCTGACATGGTTACAGAGGAACATCTGGCTGAAGGCAGATTATACCCCCCTCTCAGCACCATCAGAGAAGTGTCCTTCAAGATAGCTGTAAAGGTTAGTGACAGGAGCTCATCTTTAACTTTTATGACAGTTAAACTACTTACTATTATGTAAGACGTTATACCAAGATAAATCAAAATGGATATTTTTCCACCCTCAAACAAAACCTAACAAAATTCAAAAATAATTTTACAGGAAAAAATTGGTTGCACACCCCTTAACTAATTCTTTGTTTTGTTGATTTGGAGTTGTGCTCTGGGTCATTCATGTGCTGGAAGGTAAAATTTTTTGTTATCTTCAGCACTATTAGTACAGGAATAGTGTTTTTTTGGTTGATAAGCTTTTTGCACCAAACATATTGTTAAGAACCATTAGCTTTGTCTTTGGATTACATGACAAAAGGGCTTCTAATTAACCACCCTACCCCATGTCCCACACAGAATATGAGAGATTGTTGTTACAGGCTGGAAGTGACTAGTATTTTCCACTTATTTTATGTGTGAGTTTAAATGTGATTCACAGTCACATGCCTCATTATAAAAGGGTGTGCACATCTGCAACCAGGTTATTGTACTTCTTTTTCTCCATCTAAAATGTTTGTTTTTCTCTCATATTTTGTTGGCCGCTATATAACATAAATATTTTTAGATATGTATACTTTTTAATTTTCCTGAGAGAGGAAACAGCTGAGCAATTAAGGATTTTGGGCCCTGTTTAAGGGCCCAACAGTGGCAGTTTGATGATTCTAAGACCTTCTAATCAGTGGCCCAATGTTATAACCAATTCCGGACAGTACCAAAGTCAACAGTAAATGGTAAACCAAGAAACCATACCCCGCTCCCAGCTCCCTCCACTTGCAGACATTTCCTAGCTCATGTACAAAGAAGAAGAGAATTAGCCATCTCTTTTAATTTCCCTGTGTGATCAGTACAGTGTTATCTTATCATAAGCATGTTCAGTTGCTTATGCATCATTTTTTTAATTGATGCACTGGCTTTGCACCTTGTTAGCCTTTACCTTCCCAGCTGGCACAACTACAAAAATACTACTGAAATATTAAAATCAAGTAAAAGAAAAACCTTTGTGATTAGTAAAGTACACATCCTGCTGTCTGATTATTTATTTCCCATTAACGTTCTTCTCTTGTGCTTCTTTTTCAGATCATTGATTATGCCTATAAACATGATATTGCTTCATTGTATCCTGAGCCCAAGGATAAAGAAGCCTTTGTGTTGTCGCATGTCTACAGCTCTGACTACGACTCCTTTACACTGGACTCCTACACTTGGCCAAAGGAGGCTATGATGGTCCAGGATGTGTAGTTTGTCGGGATGCTAGCTTTTCACCTATACCAAGAGAGCCGCATTTTAGCATTATATTTATCATCATTTACCTTGCATTTAAACTAATAATATTTTTTTCCTTTTCTGTATTTTTTTTTCCTACTAGTTTTCACTAGTTGAAATTAAGACCTCCCGTTCTTGAAACATTGCCTCTGTTTTCAAGTGCCAAAGGGTATGCCTGTGTAATTTATTAAATGCTGATTGAAAGCTGTGGAAAATCCCAGTGTCAGCACAGTCCCCCAAAACAGAGCACATTTTTAAATTATTTTAAATTTATATTTATTTAATTCCTCTCCATGATTAGCACGTCACTGTTTTGACTTTGCACTCCAGTCTTTTTTTATAAAATGGCCTTTTTTTTTTTTTTTTTTTTTTTTTAAAACAAAACACTCCTTTCTTTGTTGTATGGTTTTCCTCTGCTTTATTTATATATACTACAATATTATATAAGTTTCTAGTATCTATTTAGGGGTATCATATTTGTGTACAGTTATTGCCAATAGAACAACTTTAATGCCTGAAATGAATTGAAGATTTCCATCAAAAGAAATGTATTTGTTTTAACCTTTGACCATATGTTGCATTGTTCCACTTTTTTACTGTTACTATAAAGTCCACCATCTGTATTGTTATATGGATTATGCCAAAGTATGGCTTAGATCAGATATATTCAGTTACAGTAGCAGTGAATTTTGTGTTGACATCAAAGGATAATTATTTATATTATGATGTACCCCTATAAGACATAAGTGGATAGCTCAGAAATTTGTAGTACATTGCTGCATGCGATTTCTGAAATACCTGCTATGTATTATAAGTTTATCAACATGTTATGCTTATTATTTGTACATTACAAAGGAGTTGTATTTCAGGTATTCAAGAAGCGGCAGACAACTGTTTTGAATAAATAAAATAAAATCACAGCCATTGTTTTTGCTGTAGTACTGAAATAAAGAATAGCACAGGACTGTGGACATAAATAGGGCTGTAACTAATATTTTACATAAACTTTTTTTTATAAATTTGATTAGTTGGACTATTTTACAAATATATTGAATAATAATATCCATATCATAAATATTATCAGTTCTTTGCAGGATCAACCGACTACTACAGAACTTTTAACTAGGCTTAATTAAGTAACAGGTCACAGAGTACAATACAACATTAAAACATGTTTTAACCAGCCTGAAACCAGTCAGAGTGGTATTTGCACTGTTCAAATAGAAAGCACATAACCTTGCAGTAGAACAGCACTAATGCCTACTCAAGTAAATGTTTTGCCTCAGCTCCCTCAGGTGGCAGAATATACACTGCACACTACAGTAACAGAAAAACTTACAGATTGGTGGTGGCTCTATAATGGTATAGGGTTTGTTTCGCTGATATTCTATGGGATCTCTGGTATGTCAACAAATGTCTCAGACAGGTGAACACTATGTGTGTCTCCTCTCTGATAAGTTAGACATGTTCATGTCCTGCATTCATTCTGTTGGGTTGGGTCTCTTCCAACAGGACTATCATATGGGCCACCACACACGTCGATAGATGCCAAATTGTGAGTAGAGGAAATCTGGGTGTAGCCATTCTCAGATCACCAGATCTTAACATTATCTAACACATCTGGGATGCCATGCAATGTGCTGTGGAACACAGAAAATCCTACGCCTCAGAATTACAACAGAATCGTGGAACGTGAACACTTCACAAGACCTCTGAAGTTTGACATTTATTTTTTTATCTTGTTCACAATCAGATCAAATAAAGACTTGTATAATAGACAAACTTCAATTATGACAATATTTTTTTCTAAAATACCAACAAATATCCTTTTTGTGATTTCCTCATTGACAAAATTATCCAACCCCTTAATCACATACATCACTGGTACTTATTACAATTCCCTTATTACAATTCCCCTGAAGGCAGTAATGTCCTTCAGACGTGATAGCTTGACACAAGTTTCTTGCAGCAATCAACAGGTATCTTAGCCCATTCCTCATTGGCAAAGGCCTCCAATTCATTGACATTCTTGGGCTTGCATGCTACAACTGCCTCTTCAAGATTTTCTATGGGATTTGTCAGGCAATTGTGATTGCCACTCTAGAATCGTCCAGTATTTTTTCTGCAACCAAGCCATTGTAAAATCAGAGGTATCCTTGAATTTGTTGTGCTGTCCATCTTCTCCCAAGCTTGTCACTGACTGCATGACATTTCCACCCAAGATCTTCTGGTAGTTATGTGAATTCATGGTACCCTCCACACAGTGGAGATTCCCTGTATCTGAAGCAGCATCACAGCACCAGAGCATGACTGGCCCACTGCTTCATAGTAGGCAAGGTGTTATTTTCTGTATAGGCCTCATTCCTCCTCCTTCAGACATATCGTTGAGCCATAGGCCCAAAGAGTTCCAATTTTGTCTCATCGCTCCAGAGAACAGTATCCCAAAACCTTTGTGGTTTGTCCATGTGGTTTTTGGCATACTGGAGTTGACTCTTCTTGTGCTTTAGAGTCAGCGGGGGGTGGTGGGGAGGCCTTCATCTCACAGTGTGTGCCTTATTGTCTGGGCCGAAACCTCGATTAACTCTCTTTGACAAGTCCTGTCAGCTGTCAGCTGAGGATTTTTCTCCACCTTTCATTTCAGGTACCGGACAGCAATCTCAGACAGCATCTTCTTTCTGCCACACCCAAGTAGCATTTCCCTTGTGCCTTTAGCTTTGAACTTGTGAATTATGCTTCCAATTGTGTCTCTTGAAATGTTTAATGCCTGGCATCTTTGTATATCCATATACTTGCTTATGACAAAAAATTACCTCTTATCTTGACTTCTTTGACCATTTCCTGTACTTCACCATATTGCAAGGACACCATTACCTAAAAGAAGTCCTTTTAAATCTGTTTAATTGTTGCCCATTATGGCTCAGTTCACATCTACTCACATCTGCTTTCAACGCCTGATTTAAACCTCTGTCCTTGAGAGTGGTCTTTAAGGGGTTGAACAATTTTGTCAATAAGAAAATCACAAAAAGAATATTTGTTGGTATTTTAGAAAAATAATGTTGTAATTTATGCTGTTTTGTCTATTATACAAGTCTTATTTGTTTGATTGTGAACAAGATAAAAAAAAATAAGTGTCAAACTTGCTAAAACACTTTACTGCATTGGGGATTGAATAATTTTGAACACAACTGTATACTTCATACAATCAGCAGAGGCTGTTATAATTGTATAACATAATAATATTTTATAATATAATTTATAATAATTGAGGATTTTTACACTGCATTATAAAGATTTCCTTGATGTAACCTAAATGTTTTTGTTTAGAAGAATCACCTGAACTATTATGTTTAAATAAAACTTATAATCTTTTAAATGTTTTATTTGTAGTGTACATAGCTGTGCCTATTAAGTCAGTCATAATTTCTATATGTTTTGTTATACTTATACAAATATGCAATACACTATAATATAATAATATTTGTCACATGTGCTGATGTCATTAGACCTGTTTTATAGAGGCTTTAGCTATATTTATTGTTTACATACTATGACTTTATCCTCAAGTATTTAAAGTATTTAAAACAACAGTGGTCCTAATATGCAGTCGTAGTTACAAACGTTAACTGACTGAAATAAAAACTTATTGATGCACTGGTAGAATGGGCATTATGCTGTCAGAGGAAACCTGATGACTGGTAAATCTAAAGTTAGCCTAGTAAAAAAGCCAATTAAACAGTTTATGCATTAAAGTTCTATCCTGATTTTATGCCTGTGTATTTTACAGACGTCTATTTATAATAAGTGAAAATAAATAAAAATGAAAATAAGAAACTAAACATTCTGCATTCTACAAATGTCAGGTTATCCTAAAAATGAAGTGATCCAGGTTATTAAACATGAATGCAACTACAAACCAGATGCACATTTTACCAACTGTTATAAGTATTTTAGTAGTGTAACTTATACAGTACACTACCTTATACTGTAAGTAATATTGCATGTATCTTTGCTTATCTGTACCTCCTTTTAGTGGATGGACAATAAAGTCATATACAATCTGTACTTACAATCTTTAAATGATCATGTCTTTTCAAACAAATTTGCTGCTATGAGCTAATGTCCTCGAAGTAATTTTAATTTTATGCAGACATTTTTGGGCCATTTTAAATTCTTCCAGGGAGCTTACCTCCGGATCCCCCTAATCAAAGTTTACCCCCACTATTAATAAATGGTGTACTATTAGAAAGGTTATGTATTCTGTTAAATTTCGCAATCAAGCTGTGCATAATAAAGTTCACAACTGTTGTTCTCTGGACAACACAGTTAATGGTGTATATTCACCGAGGTGTATATCTGTATATTCACAGGTGTATAGCTTTAACGATGCCAGCAATACTGACTGTGTCTAAGAGAAGAAGCACCAATAAATCTCACTTGTGTCATTTTGGGCACTTTGATCACAAATTGACCTATGTTCACCAATTGTTATTCTTCGGACTAACCACTGCATACTGGGAAAACCCAACAAGACCTGTTTTAAAGATGCTCTGACCTGTTCATCTAGCTATAGCAATCTGGTCCTTGTCAAACCCTGCTCAATTAACCTGCTTCCAACACTATCAACTTAGATAACTTGACTGTTTACTTGATGCCTAATATATCCCACTCCTTTACAGATATTCATGTCACCCGTTAGTGGTTTTGATGTTATGGCTGATCATTCTGGGTAAATATGTAACTTGAGCATAATCTAAGAGCACTGTGAAAACCATTATAGCGGTTAGGTGAGGTTATAGAGGCTTTCGGCCACCAGAGGGAGCCAGCCTGCAGCTTCACCGGCGGCCGTTAGGGAGCGACCCAACAGAAACTCGTCCGCGCCCTCTGCGCCCACCAGAGGGAACCAACAATCATGGTCAAGTCACAGACTTGGCACCTGCACAGTGCCAAAGCTACAGGCGCACTGCATGTAGTTCCAACCACAGGAGAGGAACTACATTATCCAGGTCGTCCTCGGGTGGCAGCGCAAACTAGATGCACCTGGCTGAGCTGGTATTTAAGAAAGCTTGTGCCCTTTTATTTGCACAGTTTTTAAATTTGCACTTTGCACTCTCCACATTGCTACTATTTGCACTTCTGGTAGATGCTAACTGCATTTTGTTGCCTTGTACTTGTACTGACCAATGACAATAAAGTTGAATCTATCTATCTATCTATCTATCTATCTATCTATCTATCTATCTATCTTTTGCACGCTTTGTCAGGGAAGACAGTAACGCAGGGCCCCATAAGGATTTTGTGGTGTAGGCCGAAATAAATAAAACAATCTCTTTGGGACAGCTTTCTTACCTGGTGTAACTCCTATGTAATTGCCCATCAACCTAGAAAAAAAGTGTAGAAGCAATAGGGATAACCACATCCTGGAGAGGATTGTGAGTTAGCTGGAGTCAGTGCTTCAAGAACCATCATGCACAGATGTATGCAAGACATGGGTTTCAGCTGTCGCATTCCTTGCGTCAAGCCACTCTTGAACAAGAGACAGCTTCAGAAGCGTCTCACCTGGGCTAAAGTCAAAAAGGACTGGACTGCTGCTGAGTCCAAAGTTATGTTCTCTGACGAAAGTAAATTTCCTTTGAAAATCAATGTCCCAGAGTCCGGAGGAAGAGAGGAGAGGAATCCACGTTGCTTGAGGTCCAGTGTAAAGTTTCCACAGTCAGTGATGATTTGTGGTGCCATGTCATCTGCTGGTGTTGGTCCACTGTGATTTCTGAGGTCCAAGGTCAATGCAGCCATCTACCAGGAAGTTTTGGAGCACTTCATGCTTCTTGCTGCTGACCAACTTTATGGAGATGCAGATTTTATTTTCCAACAGGACTTGGCAACTGCACACAGTGTCAAAGCTACCAGTACCTGCTTTAAGGACCATGGTATCCCTGTTCTTAATTGGCCAGCAAACTCGCCTGACCTTAACCCCATAGAAAATCTATGGGGTATTGTGAAGAGGATGATGTGATACACCAGAACCAACAATGCAGAAGAGCTGAAGGCTACTATCAGAGCAACCTGGGCTCTCATAACACCTGAGCAGTGCCACAGACTGATGGACTCCATGCCATGTTTCACTTTTTGAATGAAATTACTGAAAGAAATCAACTTTTTCATGATATTCTTATATTTTATGACCAGCACCAGTAAAAGATGGGGCTGTACCCCAGCGCCCACACCCCCTCCTGGGTTTAGTTAATTTCAGTTGCTTGGGTTGGCGGCCCTTTTTCCCCGTGGGGATCCGGGACAGAATAGGTCCTCAGCACCCCCTTGCTGTAAGAGGCAAACGAATGGGGAGCCTTGTTTGCCTTGAGGTGCAACCTGTGTCGGTGGAGGAAGAGATCCTGGAGTTTGAGGGGAATGGTTTGCTGCGGCTACCATCGCCCCAACACAGTGCTTTGGCTCCTGCTTCGCATAGACAGAAGGTTGGAGAGGCCTGCTTCAATCAACCAGCTGGTCAAGACTTGCCCTGGGATGTTCCTTTTTGGAGGTCTCCAGAAGGCGTTGGCTCAGGGTCAGTCGGATAGATTTCCATGTTCTGTTTGAGTAGATCACTTCTATATCCCTGGTGCAGACCCGCTGGAGTTCCACGGCATCACCTTGTAGGGCTCTGAGGAGGGTGGGGAGTAGAAGTGGTGACGCATAACTTATACATGGCAACCAAACAAAACTGTAAAAGAAGAATGTTAGACCTAAATGAGAATTCTAAAATATTGATCGAAGAACAGTTCTCATCTCATGCTAACTGGCAAATATTTATAACACTTGATTCTGTAGTACCAGATTTTCCTCTTACTAAGTTATCCCTTTTTGCCATACAAAAATGTGTCTCTGGTATAGCAGGGACAGTTAAAGATGCAAAAAAAATTAGATCTGGACAAATACTGGTTGAATGCCTGAAAAAGGTTCAAGCTGACAATCTGCAATCAGCTACTGAATAGATCAGTGTGGGAATGAGAGCCTTTCCTCACCCTTCCCTGAACTTTTGTAAAGGCTTAATAAGGACTCGGGAACTAGAATATATGGAAGAAAGAGAAATAGTGTCAAAGCTAACACAACAAGGAGTGACCAACATCAAACAGATTACAATATACAGACAAGAACGCACCATCGAAACAAATACTTATATCGCGGCTTTCAGGAAACCCCAGCCTCCAGACAAGCTTCTTGTAGGATATCAAAGTGTCACAGTTGACTTGTTTATACCTAACCCAATCAGATGCTACAATTGTCAAAAGTTTGAAAATGGTTCAGCAAGATGCAAAAATAAATGCATTTGCTGTAACTATGGGGAAGCGCATCATCAACCCTGCCAGAGACCACCTGGCACCTGTCACAACTGTAAAGGTGAACATAATGCAGGTTCTGGGGACTGTCCTGTCTGGAGAAAAGAAAAAGAAATACAGAAATTAAGGTGCACGAAGAAGTCAGCTACCTCGATGCCTGGATAAGAATTGAAAACTCACCAGCATTCAACTTTAAGACCTCATTTGCATCAATAGTGAAAACAACCCGAAATGTAGAAAAGCAAACAGAATTAACCTGGCTACACAAGGACAAACCACAACAAATTACAAATGACAAGTGTCCCTTGATCGCCACGAATAAGGTGACAACCACTCAAGACTCAACTCTATCTTCTGTAACAAACCCCCTAAAAACTTATCAGGAAAACAACCAGATACATCAAACAGCAAAGCCAAGGTTAAAACAAATTTACCACAACTAAAACCAAAATTAGAAGTCAAACCAAAACAAAATGAAAGTGTAAAAGATGTAGACATGACAGAAGTAGCAGGTCCTCGGGAACGAAGTAGAACACTAAAAGAGAGGAACAAACTGAAGGTTCCTATACTACATGCATAATGTAAAATTACCAAGTGGAACTGACGCGGCTTCAGAGCAAACTACTTGAAGCTGTTACGGGGGGTGAGGGTAGGGATAGCTGAACCCAAGTGCAGAGTGCTTGTGGAACTGTGTTTATTTGCTTTAGT
>JAOVVF010000047.1:26046765-26064599 GCA_028565595.1 Duopalatinus emarginatus
GTTGGAGAAACAGATACTGGGCGCGTTACCGCCTCCTCCTGGACTGGAGGGGAATCACAGGCTAGAGGACGTCTACACTACAGTGGAGATGTGGGCTAGTGTGGTCTAAAATAACACACACATACAACACACAAACACAGAGCCACGTGACTGATCTAATCCTCCAGCCTGTGATTCCCCTCCAGCCCAGGAGGAGGCGGTAACGCTTCCAGTATCTGTTTCTCCAACCGTCCGAAATCACTGAGGAACAAAAGGACGCTGCAGGATTTTAGTCTGAACAGTGGATTTATCGGATTAAAGTTAATAATTTTAACATTGTTATTATTTCTGACAGAGGTTTAGATTTGATTGTGATTTAAATAAAAGCTCATCACTGTGTCAGTGTTTGAGGATTTGAAGCTCCGCCCTGCGTTAAAACCTGAGGTAAGGTAAACGGTCACTGTGAGGCCCAGTCCCAAATAGATCTGCACTTCACTGTTCAAGTGCACTACATAGGGAATGATCTAATGACATATATACACCCTATGTAGTGCACTACTTATCCGGAAACAGATTATTGTTATTCGATTATTATTATTATTAATGTTGTATTTTAGTGTTTTACTGGTAATGTGTGTTTTTGTCATTTCACGAATTTATGATTCGTAATTTATTGAACTGTAATAAAGGCAAACCTAACAAATGTCACATGGCCAATAATGGTAAAAAATAATTTTATTTATTCATAGAAATAACCAAAATAATGCAGAGCTTCTTGACGGATTCTATCAAAACAAATAGTTTTAAACGTCAGATTGGAATGTTTCCAATAAAATGTTTATTCATTAAATATTTGTTTTTACATTTAGATGCCATTAAATGTGGTATTTTATTTATATCTGCTGCCTGTGTTTGAAAAGGTTTACTTTATTGATTAACAATCACCCCCCCCCCCTCTCATTTTCGAATGGAATATTCCATATGTCAGTATAAATCCGAAAGTAGCCACGTGACATCCACGCAGAGTTTTAGGTTTAGGTGCCTTGGGGCTCTTCAGTCATTGGCCGCGTCCGAAATGGCATACTCGAATACTACCTACTAGTTTGGAGCGAGTATATACTATTTAACCGCTAATCTAGTGTACACTTCTAGTATGCGAGCGTGTAGTATGCACACCACCTCGGACGCACTCGATCTTTGACCCATGACGTCACACTAGTTAAGTTCCCACACGGATATTTAATTTAATTAACTTTAAATTTAGTTTGTAATTAAAAATGTTCCCTCAGCTCAGCCTACACTGATAATCATAAACTCTCTCTGTCTCATTTACAAATAAAACAGGCTCTCAGTTCGCTCGCAGTGCATTATGGGATACCTCAGACTTAGGATAGTGTGCTGGCGGAGTGTACTAGAAAATCTCTCCTAACCTAGTAGGACATCCGGGAACCTTTTACATACTACCTGATACATACTAGGTATTCGGACACACTACATCATGTCGCATACTAGATTTGCGTACTAAATAGTATGGGAGTATGCCATTTCGGACGCAGCCATGGTTTGTTGGTTGCAGGGATGGAACAAGCCTACGGCTGCTCCGTGAAGTAAATCCTGGAGGTCTTGGTACTGTGGCTATTGGACAAACCTGTGGAGGTCTGGAGAATACGTCTGTAATGGGTGGTTTAATTTGGATATTACGAAGTGTCTGTACACCAGATATACAATACACAGTTTAATTAAAGATCAATTTTACATTATTCATAGACATACGGAATGATTTATTGAAACGTTTTTAAACAACAGCAAAAACTGAGCACAGACTGTTTAAAACCAAAATGTCTCATATGTTCTAAAACATTTCCTGCATTTGGCAGACGCTTTTATCCAGAGCAACTTACAAGGTTATTGGTATTACAGGTAGGCCAATGTAGTGTTGGGAGTTTTGCCCAAGGACCCTTATTGGTGTAGCACAGACTGGCTGCTCAGATCGGGAATCGAACCCAGGTCTCTCACATGGGTGCTACCGCTGTACCACACCAACCAAACCCGACTCAAGTCTCAGAACACAGAAAATAATCAGACCCACAGAAAACCCACTTTATTTATTTTTCGTCCAGTTCATTGTGAAAACTGACTATAAACATTGCTGTAATATATTAAATTGTAATTGTTCTGTGATCTGATTTGGTATTTAGTTGTTGACGACCTGTTACTGAATGTTGATATAAATTCAGTCTACTTTAAACGGACGAACGCTCAGAACGTTCTTCTTGTGAAACCGAGCTCTATTGGCTTCAGTGCCCCTCACAGAAGGCAAGATGTTTAATCCAAGGATTCGTGTGAAATTTAGAGGAACCACTTGTTATATTGGACATGTTGAGATATCTAAATTGTAAATTTTGCTAATGAATCTAATTTTCATTTCGATTGCAGCTGTATGTCTACTTTTAATAATAACAGGGTTCTTGTTCATGTCTGAAAAACCAGACGATAAAATACACAAGTGTCGAAAAACTGAAATAGACTAAAAAAATCGGTACAGACTGGTGGTGGCTCCATACCGGTGTGGGGTTTGTTTACCATGGGCCTCTGGTACATCTCCAGACGTCTCTGACAGGTGAATACTATGTGATAAGTTTCATATGTTCATGTACTGTATTCATTCTGACAGGTTTGTCCTCTTCTAACAGGACAATGTACCACCACACACAACTACAGACACCAGATTATGGTTAGAGGAACACTTGTTCTACATAACCTCCAGTCACTGTGATATTTTGGTTTAGTTAGTTTACCAACTGCTATGTCTATATCACATTTCTGAGTCTTTTTTTGGTTTATGTATGTGTTGTTGTTTTTGTTGGTCTGTTCAGACGTGTTATAATGAGTTCCTCAGGAGACAGTCATCGCTCCTCCAGAAAGTCTCAGGCTGCTGATCCTCATCCCTCACAGGTAAAGATTAATGAGGTGTCTAACAGTCTCACCATTCATCTGACAAACCAATAACATGGGGATAAAGTTTCTTCTCTGGATTGTAACCACTGAATACGTCTTACTGTTGTTTTATCAGGAGTTGTGTGAGAAGGTGAAAACAGAGACTTCAGATGGAGGAACATCAGGAGGGACCTCAGGAGGGACAGAGATCTGTGTAAAGGAAGAGGAGACACTGGACTTCACCGAACTATACAACCAAGGAGACGATTTCGACAACACACCTGAAGTTATCTCTATTAAAGAGGAAGAACCTGACAGTGAAGACTACCTCTGTAAGACACCAGACCACTCTGGAGCTCAGTAACACTCTCAATCTACCCAACACACTAGCTAGTGCACTGTTTGTCCAGTAGGGAGTAATTTAGGGTGTAGTCTTTGTGAAGGGACCAGATTTTATACTGTAGCTCTCCTCAGCTAGTTCTACAGACCTGACCTCCTTATAAAATAATATACAGAGTCAGAGGTACACCATGAAGTGGAGTTAAACCCACTATCCTATGATACGTCTTATCACACGTACCCACAAGTGACTAAAAGCCAGTGTCTAATTAATAAACTATGCTTCAGTCAAATAGATAATAAATAAACATAAATAAATAAATAATAAGTATAATAGCAATAATAATATTGTGGAATCTGAAATATCTGAGCGGCATAACTTCATCCTGTTATGTTTTCTCTACTCCCAGACTGTGAGGTTTGCAAGTCCTACTTCTTCCACAAGTGTGAGGTTCATGGTCCTCCACTCTTCATCACTGATACTCCTGTTCCCATGGGAGTCCCTGACCGAGCCAGACAGACTCTTCCTCCTGGACTAGAGATTCGGAAGTCCGGCATTCCTGATGCAGGTCTGGGAGTGTTTAATAAAGGAGACACTGTTCCAGTCGGTACACACTTCGGACCCTACCAGGGAGAGCTAGTAGACCGAGAGGAAGCCATGACCAGTGGATACTCCTGGGTGGTGAGTTATTATAGATTTATTATAATATGTACTTGTTTTGAGTAGAGTGCAATACATTAGTGGGTTCTGTTTTCTTTTGCCAGTTTACTTTTGTGCTTATATGTTTGTTCAGTTACTTCTGAATCTGTGAAAATGAAGGGAGTGCAATTTTCAAATCCGTTGTGGTGGTGAACAGAAGTGAAATGACAAAAAAATGTGTCACTGTACAAATATTTATGCACTGACAGCACACTGAAGTGCCAGAAAAACTGGTACAGACGAGTCTATGCAAAAATACACAGGCTAGTGGTGTCTCTATAACAGTGTGTGGTTTGTTTATCCACCATTCCACATGTTCCCCCTGGGACACCTCCAGACGTCTCTGACAGGCGAACACAGTGTGATGAGTTCCACCTGTTCATGTCCTGTGTTCATTCTGATAGCTTTATCCTCTTCTAACAGGACATTGGCCACCACAAACGTCTAGAGACACCAGATTATGGTTAGAGGAGCACTCATCTAAGTTTGGGGTTTAGTCATTCACACCTAAATCACCAGATCTCAATGTTATTGAACTAATTTAGGACATTGTGACATGCTGTGGAACACAAAAATCCTCCACCTCAGAATACAACAGAACTGTGGAGCATTTTGCAACAAAGTTCTCTGCTTTCAGGATATTCAGATACAGAGTCCATGCCCCATGGAGGACATACCAAGTATAAGACTCATCCTTAAACTTCAGTATCATCCTTAAACTTCAGAATTGTGATAAATATGTTGGAATTGCATTTTACTGAACAAAAGAAACCTATTGATTTACACTCTGTTGGGTTGTAACAAGACTTGATTTATTTGACAAAACAATGAAAACTTAATGTTCGTGAAAAATTTAATGTTAGTGAATAAAATATAAATGTGTAATTCTTACAGATATCCAGAAGTGGGCATTGTGAAAAATACATAGACGCTAAGAAAGAGATGCACGCTAACTGGATGCGGTAAGCTGGACGTTGGACTTCTCACTGTTATTCTTATCTCACCCATGAATTCTCTCACTCTGTATCTCTGACTTCTCTTGGCCTTCTCACAGGTATGTGAATTGTGCTCATAATGAAGAAAAGCAGAATCTTGTGGCCTTCAAGTATCGAGGAGAGATTCTGTACCGTTGTTGTCGACCCATCAGCTCAGGGCAGGAGCTCTTGGTGTGGTATGATGAGGATTATGCCAAAGGTCTTGGCAATACGTTTAACTACCTCTGGAACAGAAAGTGTACTGCAAATGGTACGGTCTAACTTTGGTGATTTTATGATAAATATTTGGCCCTTAAACAAAGTTTATGATGTTAAATTTTAAATGATGTCTTCTCGATCTGAGTTGATGAAATTAAGACAGCTGTGTACATTAAGGCTCCGTTACTTGTCTCAGTCATGCTGGGACCACTTGTACAGAGCTACTCCTTCAAGCTCGCGGCTTCAGGCGGAGCTATGTTTTCTGTCTTGAGCTAAGTTGTGGATGAGATTAAGACAGCTGTAGACTTCAAGGTCCTGTATCAGATATGGCACTATTGCAGCTATTGGCAGAACGTAGGCATATGCTTCAGTCTCCTCGAACCAACCTGCAGTTGTGCACCCAACTTCCTGGAGCAACCCCTGTGGTGAAAGTGAGGTTAAGAATATGCAAACTCAAAGCTCATCCAACCTGCTACGTCTCGAAACACTCTAAGAGTGCGTGAAAGTTGCCTACAACTTTGTGTGAGTAAAAAAAGTCTGAGCAGCTCAGTGGCGTAAACAAGTTAATCGCCCATTGCATGCCTGTGACTTGACAGCGTGCACAGAATGAGGAACAAAAACGGTTACGGGCATAGCAACAATAACGGCACATGCCAGAACTGTATCTGTGGTACCACCTACAGCATACAAACAAGGAACAAGACCACACGCAACAGAATAGAGCAACCTAGGAAAATAACTGACTGGGTGCTGCTAACTGTCATTGGCCATAAACAGCAGACGTAACCATGGCAGTGATATTTTATAGCTAACAATCTGCCACTTAAGCGTGACCCTTAACCCTTATTTCTTAGTTGTATAAAGGAGAGTCAATCAGGAAAAAAGGATAAATGTAAACGTAAGCATTGCAACATTGTTTATTCATGGATGGTAGTTTGGTTAATAGACAGATAAAATACAGACATTAACAACAAAAGTTCTGAAATTCAGGATTAACATCTACGGTGGTTGGTGTGGTACAGTGGTAACTTCATTGTCTCCCATGTGAACGACCTGGGTTTGATTCCCGTTCTGGACAGCCAGTCTGTGCTACACCGATAAGGGGCCTTGGGCAAGACTCCTAACATTACGCTGACCTACCTGTAATATCAGTAACCTTGTAAGTCGCTCTGGATAAAAACGTCTGGCAAATGCTGTAAATGCAAATGTACTATAGTGATGGAAAGTGTGGAAAAAGAAAATATTTCTTTACGATCGAAAATATAGCAGCGTAGCAGCGTCTGATGGTCGTATACATGGACACCAGTTCTTATGTCCATGTGCCAAAGAAGTTAAGAAAGAAACAGGAAAATAAACAAAAACCACCATTTTGTATCTGGAGAAGCTGCTGGGAGCTATAGCTGTGCCGCCATTTTGGATTGAGATGAAACTGGAGCAACAGAATTAAATCAGCCAATTTACAGATGATGATTCCCATTTGCATCTCCCTGCTCACCCTACAACCACACAACCAAAGTCAACAAACAGCTTACAACCCTAAACTACCTGTTACATCTGACATGAAAAGATGGTCAAACTACACCAAGGCAAGGCTGCAGCCCCAGGCCACAAAAGATTTGTACAAATCAGCTATGTGGGATTTGTAAGCATCTCTTAGGCAACTTGAGCCTTTATCGGAGGAGGGTACCAGTGCCAGAAAAAATGGCGCTATCATCCCTAACTATCTATAGACCTGTTGCCTTAAACTTGCATGTAATGAAGGTCATGGATAGATTGATCTTGGCCCACCTCAGACCTCAGTTGAGTTACTTTTTGGACCCCCTGCAGATCAGTCATATGTAGGCAGGGACAACTCAGTAATATATTTACTGCTAAAGGCCCAGTCCTCTCAGGGATTTCCCCACCAACTGTGATATCTTTTTTCCTCTTCCCCCTGTGCACAATAGGCTCAGATGACTTAGGGATGATTGGGTGTTTTATGGATGGACATAAAGAGTAGTATAAGGACATGTTAGGCAATGCTGGGTACATAAAAACACCAAGGCTCACAGTGGACCTCAAGCCAATGAACACCATTGGGATGAATTGGAATGCTAAAGGTGTTTGTGGCTGACACATGTGTAAGATACTCTCTCTGTTCTGGATAAACACTTGTAAAACCTGCAGGATCTTATCCTAGAAAAAATTTAAACATACCTTGGAAGCCTTGAAGGGCCTGCGTTTCAATTATAAATATATGGTTGAAATGAAATATATTTGTAGATTCTTGTGAGAGAAGCATAAATAACAAGAGACACATTTTTTAGTATGACTTAGAGCACAAGCCTCGTTGTTCCTCCCATTAACACGTTCCACCATTTATATGATAACAACATGGAAATTCGGCGGCTGCTACTGGATGATTAGTGGCCAAGAAAATGCGTGAAAACACCCATTATTACAGAGCACATGTAGAGAATTGTTTTCATACTGAGGAAGGAGCTTCATCCTGGCGCACTCACGGTTTACATCTGCAGACGCACTTCTACACATCTAGGAGAGCCTTGGTCTGGAAAGTGAAGTGGATTTCAGTTCATCTGACGAACTCGAGGAGGACCACGAAGAGGAACGGCTTTATTTTGAGAAGCGGACTGATCCCAAGAAAGGATTTTTGTGATAGGTAAGTGAAATTCTTGATTTTATTTCTAATGAAATAAACCTGTATATGTTATTTTGTATGTAGCAAGCGTAAAGAAATGTAAAACATGCATAAGTTATATTATTGTGTAAGAAAATGAGTTCATTCACACTTACTATGTAAACACATTGATTGTGCTGTGGTGTGTAAATGGGACATTGATGTGTAGCCTGTTGCCAGTCTGATGTGTGAATCACATGTTGTACATTAGTATGAGGCTCCTGTACCATAAGTGGAGCTTATTGTCATGCTAGAATTTGTAAATGGCAGTGTATGTTTAGCCTGCTGTGGTAATGTGTAAATGTGACAGCTTATGCTATGTAGCTTTGTTCTGCCATGTAAATCTGCGTAACTGCTCACAGGACAACTACTTACATTTCTTGTTTATTATTTTTCAGAAACGTGAAAACATCCCACCTCCACCCAAAAAAAGTCCAGTCTGCAACCACCGTCATCATGTAGGACAGAAACACATAATGCTACTTCATCTCCACTATAAGTATAGCGTATTGCTTTGCATAGGTCATGTGTAAATACCGTGCTTTAAATAATAGTAAATATTTGCAGCAGCTGCTGGAATGTTTACTGCTATGTACATCTTTGTTACTGGTCACAGGGCGACTAAGAACATTTCACATTTCATTGATTGTTTTTCAGTGTACATCCACCATCATGGCCTGTCCACCACCACTACACTTTCTTCCTGCAAGAGAAAAGGGGACTGCTACACATCTCTGTTCCTCTTCAAGCTGTGGAAGTCCTCTGCCAAAACACAAACAAGCAAGATGCCAAGAACATTGCAAGAGGTGCAAAATATAGATGGGTGGATATTGGTGTTGCTGAGTTGTACCAGTACATTAGACTCATCATCTACATGGCCATGGTCAGGGTGAAACATGTCTCTGACTACTGGCGAAAAAGCAAAATCTTTTTGGGGGAACATCAGAGCATGACAGTTCCTTTGCAAACCTCTGATGAACATTTACATTTACGGCATTTGGCAGATGCTCTTATCCAGAGTGGCTTACAAGGTTACTGGTATTACAGGTAGGCCAACGTAGTGTTAGAAGTCTTGCCCAAGGACCCTTATTGGTGTAGCACAGACTGGCTGCCCAGACCAGGAATCGAACCCAGGTTTCTCACAAAAGGGAGCCACTGATGTTACCACTGTACCACACCAACCACATATGGTTCAGAACCCCTGTAAATTGTTCTATCAGCCATACAGGAGTCTTGCTGTGGATAAACACATGGTGCCTTGCAGAGGTTTTAAGTTGTTTGCTCTCGCAAACTCCAGCAATGGTTACACTATGGACCTTTCTGTGTGCACTTCCCCACAGGCCAGGGACTGTCCTATGACTCTGTTATGTCCTTGATTGAGTTTTTTGGGGTCTGGGTACCATGTGTACATGGACAATTTCTATACAAGCCCAAAGCTTTTCACAGACTTATACTCTAAGATTGGTGCTTGTGGAACAAACAGAGATTCAAGGAAAGACTGCCCACATAGTACTGTCAATGTCCTCACAAAGAAGTCACCAAGAGGTACGATCCGCTGGATAAGGGATAGTCCTCTTTGTGAAATGGATGGACACACGAGAGGTTTCAGTTTTCTCCACTGTCCACACAGCGTTCAAAGGGGATGCAATACACAGAAGACATTGAGTCTGGACCACACTGTCCTTTCCATGCCCATTACCAGTGAGTGAATACAACAAGTTCATGGGAGACGTGGCTTTGTCAGACCAGCTGATCCGGTATTACACAACCCAGGACAAAACGTTAAAGTGGTACAGGAACCTGTTTCTTCACTTCTTGGACATAGCTGCTGCTAATGCCTACATTCTCCACAAAGATCTGCTGCAACAGAACAGCCGAACCCACAAGGCTGTAATGGAGGAGCTTGTTAAACAGCTGTGTGGGATAGAAAATAAGCCCCCTGCAAAGGCAGCCAGTGGTCTTCATCTGCCAGTTCCAGGGAGTGATGTCACTGACCAAAGGGCTTCCCATGGAAGTATGAAGAGTGTGATGTCTATCTTTGCATGCAACTAGACAGAAACTGTTTTAGGGATTTGCATCTTTTTTTAGAATTGACACTCTTTCAATAAAAATTCAATAAACCGTGACAACAAAAGACTTTTGTTGCCTCTTGTCTCTTTCTTTTGAGAGCTGTAGGGGGAGGACAGACTAATGGGCCATTGCCTTGACAGTGGCGAGGGGACGTCTCACCTGAGTGTTTAGGTGAATATTCTCGTTAATATTCAATGTAGGATCCAGTGACTGAGTAAAACACAGTGTCACATCACATTAGTTAAGCTTTAGAAAATAAAACCACATACAATTTTTAAAAACTGACCAGTGATGACCAATGTGTAGCCAACACTGAGCTCAAAAGCCAAGTTCTGAGCTCAGAAGTCTTGGCTAGACATTTTTAGAGTGTGTTTTTACAATATACCAGCACTTCTGAAAATAGTTTTTTTGAAAGTCTAAGTTTAGACTAGATTTAATCAAAATATAGATTTAGGTCACTCTTATTGTTTCAATATTGTAGTTGCATGTGTAAAATGTGAGAAAAAATCGTTTGAGATGGGTGTAATTTGTTAAAATAAAAAATAGAAGGCATTTTAGACTACAGCAGAGTGCCTGAAAACCCTTCAGACTCCTTAACCCATCTGTGCACACACATACATTAGTGAACACAAGGAGGACTGTGAGCACAGTCAAGTCTTGTTGGTGGTGGGGCTTGAACCTGGGACCTTCTGGTCACATGGCAGGTTCCTTAACTCCAAGCCTACAGCTACCGCTGCAGACAGACCCTGAAATTGATGAGTGTGATGCTCAGGTATACACAGACTTTGAGCCATATAGGGTTCTTGCAATGCAAAAATTAAAGCATCACATTTTTCAATAGTCCATCAATCCGACCACCCACCCCTCATCTTCCGCTTCTCTGGTTTCTCTCCCTCCAGCCACCTTTTCTAACACTTCCGGCAGAATACTGAGGCATCCCAGGCAAGCCAAGAGATATAATCTCAATAGCATATCCTGGGTCTTCCCCAGGGTCTCCTCCCAGTTGGACATGCCCAGAACACCTCACCAGGGAGGCATCTGGGAGGAATCCTAACCAGGTGTTCAAACCAGCTCAAGTGGCTCCTCTTGACCTGGAGGAGCAGTGGCTCTACTCTGACTACTCTACTCTGACAGTGCCTGTGGATTTATTGCATCTAGGTGATTCACTTGATTTCTTGAGGCAGGGTTCAGCGTAATGTGGGGACAGCGCCATTAACCTTACAGCTTAAGAATATCTTTTCACCAGCAGTGCTACATTCAGGGCAGGGTATGTCTTGTGACAGACGGCAAGTTAAGTGTGCAGCCCACACGCAGGTATCTGTGGTAGTAGCTATGCCAACTAAACAAAATGCACATTCTCCTATTGTGTCCAGCTTAGTTCTGGGAAGTTGGAGGAAGTTATTATTAGACTGTGACTGTGACTTGTTCTGCAGGGTATGAGAACTGTCTTGAGGTCTTCTGGTGCATTTCCATTTACGTACTGAAAAGTTAAGAGAATTCCCTTGTTCGGTATGAAATGAGAAGCTAGTGCAAAGTTTTGCAACACTGGTGTGACGTGTGACCTGCTTGTACCTCTGCACCATCTTGAGTATCCTATCTGCACAATTTTGAATGTACCGCAGCTTCTCTATGCTTGGCAGATACTCCATTAAGAATAGCATTGATTGGTTCTATATCATCTACACAAGGATGGTTATAAATTGTTGTTTATAATGATTTTTTTTCTATTTTTTTCTTTTACTGCTCTAGATGTGAACAACACTCTTCTTTTCTCCTGCTCTTTGTGTCCACTTTATTATACGTCTCAAATTTACCTCAACAAACACATCCAAAGCTACCACAATGAGGATTATGTGAAGCAGCAAAAGTCAGGAGAGACTCGGACGCCCAGGAACAGCTCCAGTGATCATCAGACATCTGGTACTCTCAGTTCCAACACCTCTCAGAAAGAAATGCAGAAAATCATCCATGTTTACTCTGATAGTGGAAACAGTCTTAGTGAACAGAGTGCTCTAAAAACACATCCAACAGGGGACATGGTGCATCAATGCTTACAGTGTGGAAAGAGTTTTAATAAAAAGAGTAATCTCAGAAAACACCAGCGCATTCACACTGGAGAGAAGCCGTATCACTGCTCACAATGTGAAAAGAGTTTTATCCAGAAAAGCGATCTCCGGCAACATCAGCGGATTCACACTGGAGAAAAGCCGTATAAGTGCTCACAGTGTGGAAAGAGTTTTACTCATCAGAGTCACCTCCAGTTACACCAGCGCATTCACACAGGCGAGAAGCCGTATCACTGCTCAGACTGCGGAAAACGTTTCAATCAGAAGAGTAATCTCCACGTCCACCAGCGCATTCACACAGGGGAGAAGCCCTATCACTGCTTACACTGCGGAAAGTGTTTCACTCTACAGAGTCATCTCCATGTCCATCAGCGCATTCACACTGGAGAGAAACCCTATCACTGCTCACAGTGTGGAAAAAGTTTTACTCATCAGAGTCATCTCCAGCGTCATCTGCGCACTCACACGGGCCAGAAGCCGTATCAGTGCTCCCAGTGCGGGAAGAGTTTTAATCATCAGAGTCATCTCCAACGACATCAACGCACTCACACGGGAGAGAAGCCCTATCACTGTTCTGAGTGTGGAAAGTGTTTCTCTCAACAGAGTACTCTCCAGCTCCACCAGCGCATTCACACCGGAGAGAAGCCGTATCACTGTTTACAGTGTGGAAAAAGGTTTACCTATTCGCTTACATTTAAAACCCACAAGTGCACTAATACAGAGACATTACAGTATTTAAATTATTTGTCAAATTAAATATGTTGTTACCTTATTGGCATGAAATCAACTGTGTAAGCTGTATTTTTTAAAATTTTGACTTTCTTGGGTGAGCAAAGTGTATAATTCAAAATAACAGCACATGATATCTTCAATAGTGGCGAGAAGTGACAGTACAACAAAGTACAAGTTATTTTCTTAACCTTTCGTAAATTAGGCTGATTAATTCAAATGATTGGTTACAATGGGACAGAGTGAAGAGTGATCATCCAAAAGAGACAACAGTAGTTCTTGGTCTCAGCAAACAAAAGAAACAACCTACATGAGAGTAAACGCAGGATCAGACTGAAGCACTTTAGATACTGGAAATATCCAAGTATCAACAATCAATCCACCAAAACTCTTTATGCATTGGTGTCCATTCTGTAGTCTGCTAACCTAGACACTTGGGTCAGGTTTTATAAATGAGTATAACTCTGTCCAGTACACAACAGTGGAGGTCAGTATTGTTCTAAATTTACGTAGTAAGGTTCCACCAGTCAGCTCTACAGTCTGCACACTTACAATTGGATGGATAAATGTGAAACTCGTATATACAGGTATCTCAAACTGTAACTATCAACACCGGTTAGAATTGGTCGGAGCTATTCAGAATGCTTGATCGTCATGCGATCTGAGTAGACTTCAGATATTTAATGTGTAAATATAGAGAGAACATACATTTTTGGTAGTTATCAATAAATGCTTTGATTTGTTATATGTATACAACACACTGAGTACACATGTATATAGTTACATATTTTTTTCAATTTGGCAAAATTCAGCACTATTTAAGGATTAGTGTAAACAGCTAGCATTACCTGCGCTAACATATTTTATGCTAACTCTGCCCTATAAAACGCATCTCTACTGCACTGCTTTTATTTGCTGCTAATTCCATGTGGAAGCTAATGTGGAACTAGTAAAAGAAAAAAGGTCCACTGGAGAGAACAGAGATGATGTGACACTCCCTCTACATGCTTTACAGCCGCTTTACATATTAGGTTTTTGTTTTGTTATTTAATCTTTGTAATTTGTAAACATTGTTAATAAACCATAAATGTTATGTTGTGATTATATCCAATTATTTCTATAAAAAATGTCGCTTACAAGTCCAGCTAACTCAGCCATAAAATGGTACTCCTTTTGTTGACATAATTTAAGAAATGTTTTTTTTTTATATATTTATGACAGTAAAAACATTAAATAAGACTCAGTGACTTTAAATTTAAACGTCAAAGCCAGTGAAGATTTGGGCTTGAGGTCTAAAAATAATGCAATCTTATTGTTGTCCATTTCGTTTTCTGCCTAGTAATAAATTTATCTAAAGATTTATCATTTCTAATAGTAGTTTTTAATAATTCTAGTAAAAAAAAATTCTAGTGAGAGAGCATGGGTGGCAGGCACATATTAGACCAATAGAGATAGGTGTTAGTGATTTTGTAGCAAAGTCCGCCATGTCTCTTCTAATTGAATTTGAAATTAAAGGCCAGCTGTAAAAGAACTGTCAGATGTAGCTGAAAGGGCTAGTCAGTGGTTGTGGATAAAAAGGGCTCAGGATGAGTGGAAAAGTTCAAGGTGTGACTAAATGGTATATTAGGTAAATGCTACATGGAACTGGTGGCACTGAGCATGCATTAACGGTGCTAGTGAGGCTGGTTTATAGCCTTAGCCACTGGGAAGGCCAAGGTGGATCTACATAGTGTGTACAGTGGAACTTGAGTAGTAGGTTTGTGAGGTGAACCTGGAGCAAAATGGGTTTGGGATACTAGACTTCACTGCCAAGCCTTCCGGAGGTGTCATGGGCTTGATTCAGCGAAACACAGACGAAGGGACGTGCCTACCTGATGACCTCTATGAAGAGTTTACAAGTAAGTGGTCGTCTGTGAAATTTGAGTGTTTACAGTCAGTTGCTGGTGGGAGCAACACAGGAGAGATTTAAATATAAATTCTAGATGTTGGACCAGAGTCATAGCCTTACATCTTACATCTTGCTTTACATCTATACGTGTTAAACAATGTTGAACAGGGCACCTTTTATTTAAACCCACCCATTTTTTTGTCACATGATCAGAAATATTGAAACATATGACTTACAGGTGTCTCTTTTAAGGATGGTGTTGATGTTCATCTTCCATTTCACTTGACCTCTCTGGTCTATTTCTTAGCTGTTTTCACTTAGCAGATTTTAGTTTCTGCCGTAGGATGAACCAGGCAATAATCAGAATGTCCCAAAGCTGCCCGGAAAACAGAGCAATATGCATCTGTAATAACTATCAGTGGTTCAGTGTGTTATTTTTCAATACCAAATCGAGGCATCTGTACACTATATTTTTTTAATATAGAAGCAGATTTCACCACCTTTCATTGTCCCTGAAAGCTCCATTATATGATTTGATGTACTTCACTATCAGGGATGGAGTGACTCCAGATATGAAAACTGTCAGTGTGTGTAAGCATGTGTATGTGCGTGTGCACATTGAACGGTTGTGTGAAGAAAGAGGAGTCACCGTAGTTAAACATCTACAATCATGGAAACAACCTAAACAACATTCCGTAAGTTACCTCCATTAACTAGGAAGAGGCTGTCGATCATTATTGTCTCTAAGACATCAGGCAACTCTGGAGCTCAGTTACACCAAATGTTCACTAGGGGGAACCATCTTAACCATCTAGTGCTGGATATTTATTATTCATGGCACCTTTAATGTTATACAAATGGATGCTCTTTTCATTTTTAGTTCATTGTAAACACTGTCCTACTCGCAGCAGCACTGTCTAGGTTTATGGTAGATACTGATGTTGTGTGCTGATAGACATAAAATGTTACTGTTACATTTCACTCCTTTCTGACTGTGAAATGTGCAGATTTTACTTTCTTATGGGTGGTTCTTCACCATCAATCCTGTTTCCAAAGCGGTTGCAGACTAAGCCAAGCAAAATTCTTCCACCTGGACTACAGATTTCAGTATTCATGGTCCTGGCCATTTCTGTCACTGAATGCTATTGGCTGATGGCTCCTGGTGTTGTGGCTTACCGCACAGTATAAACAGCCCTTCTCTGGAAGACAAACATGGCAGACGACGCCTTATTCCTAGATCCAGACGTTAGCGTTAGCTCCTTAGTTAGCTTCTTATTCGCAGACTGAAGTTAGCCCCGTATTCGGAGTGTTCAGGTGTATAAAATGCTGCGCACATTGCTTTACTGCTTCACGGACAATAAAAAGCACTTAATACAGAAAATGTTTACCCTCATAACACATAAATCCATTTTAAATCTTTACAATAAAAGATTTAAAGCTCATACAATATGTTATTTCGTTTATTTTATTTAAGTATTAAAATGCTTTATGATTAAAACAAAATAAAGAGCAATAAAATAAATGAAGATAAGATATTTCGTACATGTTTTTCACCTGTTTTATGTGTTTATGTGCAGGACTTGTTTCTGTGCTCGCGAGTTTCACTTTTACGCTCGCGGGAAGGAATATTCACGCGCGCGAACTGTTAAAACTTGCAGATTTATATTTTGCACCTCGTGTTTTTGCGCCCCCTAGTTTTGACATTGATCGGACGCCATACAGAGTCTTCTGTGATCAAAACTGATTGACTGACTGTCTTCTGTGGCAAAACTGTACATCACTGAAGCACAGTAGTACTACCAACATGGCAAATTTAGAATGACGTTTACAGTATTAACTCTGCAATGCAAAACATCTTAGAAACCTGTTTCCATTTTTGATACGTTCATAGAGGTCACACAATCGTACAGTGATGTTAATTCCCATCATATTGGATTTTCTGCTATTTTACAATTATTGTAATAATATTTTCGTAACTTCTTTTCTTTCATATTTTAAACATATGGTGCCCCTGTAGGACAGCCCATACTCCCAAGAGTGTGGGCTTGCCCACAAAAACAACCAAAACTGCTGTGGGCCTCATATGGGCTAACATGGTGATCCACATCTGCTCCTTTCAGCCTCTCCACTGTTGTCCAAGCAGATGTAATATTTGGCCATCTTCTGTTCTGTCTCTATACTCCATCTCTTGGTGAGGTTTATTTTTATCCCACTGCTATGCAGATACTCAGCTCATTTTTTATTCCCTCCCTCAGACACTCATGTTACCATGATGTTAATGTCAACATGTCTGCCAGACATGTCGTCATGGATTGCAGCATATCAGATGAAACTTAATCCCAGCAAAACTGAACTGTTGCTCATATCAGGTGATTCACCCTCATGTCAGGATCTTGTGGTCTCCCTGACCATCTCTCTTATCTCACTTTTTGTCACTGTACGCAACCTTGGGGTATACAAGGACAATAACCTGGCAGCAGTGTTTAACAAAATCCTAGAGAATGTCAGCAGAATGACACTATAAACCTTGGTCAAAAGATTAAGAATCAAAATCCTAAATGAATTCCTAGAGAACGTGTTGAACTCATGTCAGGGCCAGTATGCAAGAGGTGCCTTATTTCTGGTATTTATTTTATATTCACTTTTATGCCACACACACCCACGCTCTCTCTCAGGGTGTGTCTCTCTCTCTCTCTCTCTCTCTCTCTCTCTCTCAGGGCGTGTCTCTCTCTCTTTTTTTCTCTCTCTCTCTCTCTCTCTCTCTCACACAAGGCAGCCCTCTATCGCTGTCTAAAAACACACAAAGACACGTACACAAATAAATTGTCGCTAATGAGGCACAGGTGAGAGCCTTCCCACATTACCTACTGGTTCAACCTGCTTCGCTCCATTCACAGATGACGCTCAGCCACACCCCTGCTGCCACACTATAATCAGTCTGAAGTGCTGAACATAACTGTATAAAATTTTATTTGACATAAAAGCTTCTGATGCATGTCCCTCATTTCACTCCACTTTACTACTACATATTGTTTCCAGTGGATAAATTGTTTTAAAGAGGTTCAATTGCTTCTGGTAGTATTTGTTTGAAGAAAGTACGAGGAGAAGTTATGTACACTTAAGTACCAGAAAAACTGGTGCACCAGTCTAATACAGGTCTCCACAAGCTTGTGGAAGTATTTTAGTGAACACCAGACTTCCTGCAGAACGCTCCACAATTCTGGTGTATTCTAAGGTTGAGGATTTCTGTGTTCCA
>JAOVVF010000047.1:26091270-26101951 GCA_028565595.1 Duopalatinus emarginatus
ATGCTAACGCTAATTTGGAAATTTGGAATTCCATCTACCAGTTAATCAGTCATAAATCAACAATATTACACCAGCAGGAGAATAAAAAAGTCCAGAATGAAGCCACAGTGTGTTGCCATGGTAACGCACAGCCTGACTGATAGAATTATATAAAGTATATAATATATTTAACATGTATCTCTTCAGCGGCCATGTTTGGAGGCTGCAAGGTGTTCTGGGAAATTGGGTTTGTTCAATTTGTTCATAAAAATAATAAATAAATATATAATAATATGTAATAAATATATAATAAATATTATTAGAAACACATTTACATTCAAGCTGAAATGCAGCACTGACAGGAAACATAAGGGAGAAAATGATTTGAGAAAAAAAAAATACATTTTAACCGCATGTATAATCCACTTCCTGTGTTTTTGTTCTTTTGGTTCCTGGAGGTCAGGTGGAGAAGAGACAGTGATGAACCATTGTGGATAAGGGTGTTAGCAATTAGCATAAATGTCAAAGGTCACACACTGAATGGAAACAGCATTCTCTTTTTCTCTGTGATTGCAGTTTGGTTTAAAATTCCTGCACCTGTATATATATATATATATATATAATCACATTTAGAGTTTTAATAAGTGACTTGGTAAACTATGACTAATGAGTTTTCATTTCAATGTGTTGTCACATTATACAACATTATAAATGTGAAAAAAGATTAAAACTCATACATAATCATTCAAAAACACGCTGCCGATAGATTCAGAGAAATAATGTGTTTTTGATATTCTTTATAACCTCTGAATCAATATGTGCGTTGTTGTGACTTTGTTATTTTCAGTCTGACACTGTGTCCAAAAATCCATTATTTATTTAAGGGTAACGTTTTAGCTCCTGATCCCCTGCAGTACAAATATAATTTATCACATATCACTTAGCATTCATGGAATACAGATGATGTAATTATGCAGCAACGTGTGTGTGTGTGTGTGTGTGTGAGAGAGAGAGAGAGAGAGAGAGAGAGAGAGAGAGAGTGTGTTACTGACTTGTTTTTGAGTAAGTGCTAAAGATGAAAAATGAGGATTTAATAGTTTTGTGTTATAAAAAATAATACTACTATAATTAATCAATCAAAGATTATTATTATTATTATTATTATTATTATTATTATTACAGTTACTAAGTAAGAAATAAACTCTTGGCATCATTTATTTGTTTTAAAACCATCCATTTATCATCTCACACGTTTTTGGGGTCTTGGTTGAGGGTCTGGTTTGCAGGCTGTAACAGTGGTGTGAGGAACACAGGCACAGAGTCGGAGGCACAATTGCAAGATATTTATTAAAACAGACAGAAAAACCTAAAACGCAAGTCAATAATCAGGCAGAATCAGGAAATTAAACACAATCAGGAAATCATCCACTTCTGGGTTCACGGCCGCCTTCTTACATCGTGTCAGGGACAAAGAGACCTACGTCTCCTCAGTTAACTCTTCTAACTCTTCCGGAAGCATTCATAGACCAACTGAAACTGACTCTAGGAACATGGAATATTTGTTATATAAAATTATGAAAATGAACAATGCATTGGTAAAAATAAATAAAGTTACTGTTATTACAGTTTTACCAACATTCTCCCAAAGCAGTTTTGTGGCAATTTTATGTAAATACGGATTTGAAATGAAATTTATATAAACTAAGACAACATGAAGAGGACGTCTTGAGAGGAACTAGAGGAACCTTCAGGTTTACTGAAGTTATTAAGTGTTTATTATTGGAGTGTAAAAATGTTCGTGCTACTACAGTCTTAGGAAAACATTCAAATGTTCATGGTTTCTATTTGTATATTTAGACTGTCCATGTGGCTCATCCTCAGCAGCAGTGAATAATGTTATGAGTTTCCAAGCAGAAGTAGAGGATGAAGATGGATCAAGTAGGTCCAGAGATCAGAAAGAATCAGGATCAGTGGTATCTCCTGGTGTCTCATGTGTAGCGCATGTCACTTTAAAGAGCATAACCAATCTGCCTAAGAAGGTAAGAAAGTAGGTGGAAACTTCACAAGCTGGATGAAGCGCACCTTGGACCCTGGAGCTGCATTGTGGCTAATCTACGCTTTTAACATTTCAGTGCTGATATGTTTCTAAATTCTAAATTCGAAGTAAGAAGCAAACATCTGAAATACAGTCCCTTGCCCTGGAGCTCGAAAGGCTCAGAAGGGCCTCCTTTCCACAGCCTGTATCACAGGCTTCAGGTTTTGCTGCAGTCATACTGGTGCCTCCATTTAAAGATATACTTTCTTTGATTGGATGGCAGATACCCTAGAGGTGAGGTCCAAGGACATATAGTCCTTACTGGTGTAAACTGGATAGCAAATCCCAGGATTTAATCCTTAAGTGTGGAACATTTAACTGGATTATGATAAGGTGAAGCAGATCATGTGAGTTCCTGGGGCATAGAGACAACATGTTCTGGCTTGTTTGACAAATGATTTGTCCTAACACATAAAATGGTCTTTCCTCTTGTGAACCCCATGGCTGTCCATAGGCCTGCTGGTAGGTGCAGGGCAAACCTCTGATTCAGTCTTGGTTTAATCAGACTAGTGAATCATGTTTCTCCAGGTGGTCATTCACTGAAGAGAGGATACTGTCTGGACACTCTGCCATAAAGCCCAGATTGGTGAAGTGCTCCAGTGATGGTTGTTGACCTTCTGGAAGCTTCCCCTATCTGCACACAGGATCTTTAGATCTTCTCCACTGATTACTCCAGTGGTTTTGTGGAGAAGCTCGCTCTTGGAAGAGTCCTGGTTGTTCCAAACGTCTTGCTTTTATTAAAGCCACTGTGATGTTCTGAACTTTTCTGTTTCTGACCACTAGGTCTATTAATAACTCGGTGAAGTTCATTGAGACATCAAGGCAAACGGAACTTCATACTCAACTGATGATGGTGATGATTATTGTGATGATAAGTGTTAGATTTTTGTGGTTATAGTAATGGTGACCTTTTAGAATTGTCTTTAATTAATTAAATTTCCATCTCTCTCTCTCTCTCTCTCTCTCTCTCTCTGTTTTGGTACACTGACTGTCTGGTGGTTTCAGTAAGTCTGTTCCTTTTCCGATCAGTAGAACCTATCGCTCATTAATGAAATGAAAATGTCAGCCGAAGAAGAAGAAGAGAAAAGAACTCCGTTCAGAACCAACGGACAAAACTGTGTAAACCTGATAATGTCCTAAATGAGTTCCATAGAATGAGAAAGGCAGCCTGTGTCAGATTAGCATCCTGAGAGCGAGAGGGAGGGGGGAGGGGGTGTTTTGACCAAAAAAAATAGAGAGATGAGAAGACGTGGTGACAGTGAGAGATATTTCCACGACTATGCCGTAGTCATCCGTTTTAGGTTTTGTGTCTGTCACACTCACAGCTGCAGTGCGGAGTGAAGCCCTGTTTGAGTGGTGATAAAAACACTTCCTGCTTTAAAGTGTTCACTTTCTCCCTTAGGCCCTAAAATCTACCTGTGTGTTAAAAGGAGAAGCAGAAAACAGGGCTAAAAACTTCACTCATCTCTCTTAAGCTTGAGGGGAATGACAGCACACACACACACACCTGCCAGCACGTTAAGATGCACTGTTTCATCTCTAGCACACACTCTCTCTCACACACACACACACACACATACACACACAATGATGAAACTCCCTTCCCCATCCCAAATCAAGAGTTTTACATATACAGCAGGGGCTTATAGCATGCTCAGGAACACACACACACACACACACAAACACAAATTGTCTGGCATTAGTGCTTTAGTTTTCTCTGTCCTGTTTTACAATAACTCTATTCACTCGCTCCTTTTTCGGTCTGAAATCTCATTTGAGACACTACTCTGCTCCATTCACAACCCACTGTGGGAATGTTTCTCTTTTTCTCTCTCTCTCTCTCTCTCTCTCTCTCTGTGTGTCTCCTAACCCACCCCCCCAATACCCAAGCACCCCCTCCACTTCCCTTTTAGAGAGGGATCATTGTCACAAAGCAGCCGACCAAAGGTCACTAAGGAGGCTGCGTTTAACTGGCTTAGAATTGGGATTTAACCGCTTCACTGAAACCTGATACACTGCCACCGACCTCCGTTTTTAAAGACGACCTATGCAGTGTTACACATAACGGAAATATATGGTAAAGTTCAAGGGATAAATTTTCATCTGGCACACACACACACACACACGTTAACCTGCTACAATAGAAAGCAAGTCTCTGTAAGGCTAGTGTTGTTAATATACTATATAATATGATAATATAATAATAAAAAAATTCAGTAAGTCATGTTCCAGAAAAATGGTGCAAGTGTCTTGTGACACTAGAGATACACCTTTCATGGACATTCCACTATATTAAATGTAACAATAAATGGATAAAAAATTACTTTTCTTTAATAAATAAAAAATTTATAGTCGACAAATTGCAGTGGTACAAGAAGAATAAAGCAGTAGGTGACATGCTGTTATAGGAAAACAATTAGCTGGTCACTGATTAGTTTCCTGTAACATCACAACAAATCAGTGCCAGACACTCACAGCACTGTGACTGTCTCACAAAATGACAGATTATCACACCACCACCCTCTCACACACATCAAATCAGCAGTATCTTCACTGGCAACAACTGCTATGGACAACTGCACTGGTTGAACATCTCCACTGCATTTGCACATACGGAATATTTTGTAAATATTGTATAATTTACTATCTTTCTCTTAGATGTGTATTTATGTTTCTATTCCTATTTTATAACTATATCTTACTTTTTTTAATTTTATTTATTCTACAGTTACTTATGCGAACAGACAGTCCAGGGCTCAGGAGACAGAAGTGCAAGGAAATTCATTATCAGTCTTTCAACTTGCTCAAGGTGACCACTGGGGGGAGCCTGCTTCTGTTCTGAACCATGATGGCAGGGACTCAAGCAGCACCACGATGCCTGAGGTGGGGAGGGCAGTATTTGGTCGATTGGGAGGGCTACGGCCCGGTTCATAGACCACGGGGCCGTAGCCCTCCCAATCAACCAAATACTGCAATCGCCCCATCCTCCGGCAGGAGTCAACAACTGCCGTACCATGTAGGCCAACCCCTATAAATAACGCAAGAAAGAGTACACAAGCAAGACTCAATACACAATACGTGTCTCTCTTAACGATGCCAATCTGCCATGCGTTTATGATGCTGGATGACCCCTGTCTATGCACTGCTAGTCCAAAGACCAGACCATCTTACTGCATCAAAACCTCCACAGCAGGTGCATTAGAGGGGCAGGGGTCTCAGAGGGTAAAATGGGGCTGGAAACCTAGGATGCATTGGTAGACCAATAGCTGAGTTCTTGGTTCACCCTCTCATACTGACCATTGGACTGTGGGTGGTAACTTGACGTGAAACTGATGTTTACACCCAGTTTCTCCATAAAAGCCAGCTAGACGGCAGAAGTAAATTGAGGCTCCTGGTTTTTCAGTATGTCTTATTAGTGAAACACAGTTTGGCCATGCTGAAACCAGGAAGGGGAACAAATTTAACAGCCTGAGAGTAGCTGTCAACTACGGCCATAATTTCGGTGTTACCATTTGATGGAGGAGGTCAGTAACAAAATTAAGTGCTATGTGGGACCAAGGTTGATCAGGCACAGGTAGAGGCACCAGCTTACCCGATGGAATGGGTTTGGGGGTCTTGTTAGTATCACAGACTGAGTAGAAAGAATTGGCAGACAAATTGGGACAGCAGTATTTGCGTGTGAGGAGTTGGAGGGTATGTGACTCACCAGGGTGACCTGGCACTAGGGCAAGTATGGGCCTAGATGAGAGCAGAGACGGTACAAACTTATGGCTGGGCAGACACTGCACAATATTGGTAGTCTGCAAACATGTTCCCAACTCCTGATCAAAATCCCAAAAAACAATACTAAGAAATGCTCGAGATGGTAAAATGGGTAAATGGGCCCTGGGTGATGGGGGCAGAGTTATGTTCAGCAGGAGAGAGCTTCCTAGAGAAAAAGGCAATGGGGTGGAACCTAGGAGGAGTGCCCTGATGTCAAAACAGCACTGCTCCTACCCAAACACTGGAAGCATCCACTTCTACAAGAAACCACCATGAGGGATCAGGATCATCTAGCATAGGGGCTGTGGTGAGAGCCTTTTTAGCCTGGCAAAAGCCTGATCTGCTGCAGAAGACCATAGAAGGTGCTTAGGTTTGCCCTTAAGTAGGGATAACCTGGGAGGTATGCCCTGATGTTGAGACAGCACTGCTCCTACCCAAACACTGGAAGCATCCATTTCTACCAGAAACCGCCTTGAGGGATCAGGATCATCTAGCATGGGGGCTGTGGTGAGAGCCTTTTAAGGCTGGCAAAAGCCTGATCTGCTGCAGAAGACCACGGAAGGTGCTTAGGTTTGCCCTTAAGGAGGGACATCAGAGGGAGATGAATGAAATGCCTAAAGAAATCGGCAAAGCCTAAAAAGTTTTGCAACTCCCAGACGGATTGAGGTTTGGGCCAATCCAAAATGGCCTTCACCTTACCTGGGTCCATGAGAATGCCCTCTGAGGAAATTATGTAGCCAAGGAAGGCTATAGTAGTGCAATCAAACTCACACTTCTCAGCTTTTACATACAATCTGGTGGTTTTAGTAGGCAAGTACCTTGCAAACATGCTTTTTTATGAGTGGCCATATTGGGAGATAAATATGAGAATGTTGTCGACATAGATGAACACAAAGATTCCCAAAAAGTCCAGCAACACATCATTAATAAATTCCTGGAAGACAGCAAGCGCATTAGTCGAGCTGAAAGGCAGTACCAGGTATTCATCATACCCAGAGGTGGTAATAAACGTTGTCTTCCACTCATCCCCCTCCCTGATACATACAAGATTATAGTCCTTACAGAGGTCAAATTTGGTAAAGACACGGGTCTTACACAACTGTTCAAGATTAGATGGCACTAGTGGAAAGGGGTAGGTATAGCACCTACTGTCGTTTTTTAGACTCAGGTAGTCTATAAAAGGACGTAAGTTTGAGTCCTTTTTTGGAACAATGAAAAAAATGGCACCCAATAGGGAATGAGAGGGATGGATAAACCGCTGGGCCAAGGCTTCTTGTATGTGCTCCTCCATGGCCTGAGTTTCATTCTGTGATAATAGGTAGTCACTACTGCATGGCACCACTGCCCCTTAATCAGGCACAATCATATCGGTGTGGTGCGCTGGGGTTAAAGGACTTGAAAACCCCATGCAATGCCCATTGACCTCTGCGAGAGTAAGTGTTGGCCAGATGGTAATCGAGGCGGATAGCAGTTGAAATGAGTTCATCAAGGGTAAAGGCAACTCGACCTGTAAGTCCACATTTACAGCACAGTCCAGCTTTAAAGAGCCATGAGGGCTGGGGAGTTGCAGCTAGAGGGTACAAAACTCCAAGGCATACTCTGCTATAGGTTGGTGGCTCTGGGTGAGAGGCTGCAACAGATCACCAGCATGATGACCTTTACGATGGTGACAGAAAGTGGCCTTGAAGTCTGTCAGGAACCAGGAGTAGACACTGACTTTCTCCTGTTGTGCCCCCCACACAGCAGTGACACAGGAAAGGGTCAGGCATGACGTGACAAAGGCTACCTGGGATGGTTCATTGACAGGGATGACTGGCAAAATAAATAGAGCATTGAAGGAGAAAATGTGCAATGCTTGGGATCACTGTCATAGCCTTCTGGCTCAGACACCAGGAGGTGGAACTCAATAGGGATCCTGGAACCTGGGGAGACAGTCAGGGTGGCAGCAATGTCTGTAGAGGAGGAGGGTGGTACTCATCCAGCCAGCTCATTTTGGCTCATTTTGTTTTGTGTTTCTGCTAGGGATGCTGCTTCGGGTTTCCTATTTTTTGCCCTGAGGAAGGCAGCACTGAACTCATGCCTATATTTATTTTGAAGCAGGGCAACTCCAAGTCGGCTGCTGAACCTGCTTCTGAACCTGACGAGGACACTTCATGTTTGCTCCTGAACCTGCTCCTAAACCTGCTCCTGAATCTGAGGAGGACACCTTCAAGTCTGCCTCTGAATCTGCTTCTTAATCTAAGGAGGACAAGTCCAAGTCTGCTCCTGAATCTTAGAAGGACGCCTCAAAGTTTGCTCGAGAACCAGAGGATGGCGTCTTCAAGTCTGCTCCCAAACCCATTGAGCGATTCTGGGTCGAGAGTGGACATGTCCAGTTTCCTGATCCAGCATCCACACAATCCTGGACCTGCCAAGCACACCTCTGCCACAATCCCAGCCCTCAGCTGGGAGGGGCTACATCCTGGAGTTTTTTAGGAGGTGGCTCATAACAGCAAGGATGTGAAGTAGGGGTGGGTGGGCGGCCAAAGTGGAGCTACACCCTGGTTCAATGTTAGGGCCGTAGGAGCAACCTAAAGGGTTAAATATATATTTATAGAATTTTTTAAAGAAATTTTATTCCTAATGAGCAAGCCGGTGGCGACAGTGGCAGGGAAAAACTCCCTGAGATGACAAAAGGAAGAAACCTTGAGAGGAACCAGACTCATAAGGGAAAGACTGGGCTATGGGTAGTGAGCCGTCACAAACGTTTATATTTGTTTGTGTGTTTTTGTTATTATTAAAGACAATTCCCTGCACTTATGTCCTACCCCTGTTAACCATGTGTCTGAAATCATTCACTATGTTGTGGAATTCTGTTCCCTGTAATACTGCTTAAGATGAGTGTTTTGGGTGTTTTCGTTTTCACATGTAGGGGATGAATAGGGTACGATTTCAAACACAGCTTTACTCTCCAGAATCATGGTACCTGTGTTGTGTTAATTAGTCACATCTAATTCAGATTGCTTTGCCCCTAGGACTAACGTAAATAAACCATATAGTCTCTGTTCTGGATGTGAAATATTTGGATTTCTTTGTGAAATAGCACCAAGTCATGTGTTATTTCCTGATTTTGGTGTTTTTTTTTACTTTGCCTCTGATATTCAGTTTGTTGATTGCCTGACATTGAACATGTTTTCCGGATTTTGATTCAGATTTGCCTGCGTTCCATTTCATTCAATACCCGCAACTGTGTCAATGTCTGTCTTCCACGTCTTTCTACACACTTTGTAGCAACATTTAGAAATACTCCTCTCCGTATTAAAGAAAACTGTTTTCATTCCTTATTTATCAACTGGAGGTGCAACAATAAAAAATGGCACATTCTCTGGTTGGCTGGTTATTGCCCCAACCCTTTTGTGTGATGGACAGGGTACATTTAGCCATACAGCGAATGTAATTCACTTACACTTACATCCTGTTAAATTACTGTGGATCCCCAACAGTTTCTTACTTTATTTTATTTTATCAAAACTGTAAAATACCATTAAAATAAAAAACATATATTGCATGTAAATTAACAGTAATGCGGTCAGTTAACCGATAACAGTAGATACCTGTTAATTTATCAGCATAATCCAGTATATTCTGTCAAGATGTGAAAATACACGACACCTTATCTTAACAAAAGATTTACATAGTACTGCATGATTGTAAGGTAAGGTTTATATTTGTATGCTAAACTTTTTTTTACTGCTTAAAAGGCTTATACTGATTTTGAGTAAAAAGAAAACAAGTTTTTGCAGAATTTGATGCAATGGGGTGAGTCGCGACACATCTTGTTGTCCACTGTTAGCAACGTTTCTAGCCTCTGTGCTCTGTGGACTGTCTTGAGGTGAATTTGAAGCAAGGAGGTAACTAGCTGCTAACATGGCTTATCATCTTACATGGTCAGTGTCTGGTATTGTTTTGTCTGCATAATTATTGAACTTTTAAGGTTTCATTAAGGTTTCATTAAGTTACTAAATTAGCGAATAAGTTTGAAGCTAGGTTGGCTCTGTAACTTGATAAATCTTAGGTAACTAGCACTAGCAAACTGCAAAGTGTCTTTCCATCTGTTTAAAATCTAAAGTTCATCTAATTCTTTATTTAACATAGTTTAAAACGTGTTACAACATAAGTTAGCCTATTAGCCCACCAGTTGTCCAACCGGTGTATAAATTAGTTCTGAAAATAAGGTATTGCATCCTTAGACTCAATTGCAGCAGTCAGAAATCACCATTGATATACTGTAAAATTACAGTTTGTGCACTGTATAATTACTACAAAATCATTATTTTACTGTAGTACACCGCAATTCAATATACAGTAAAATACTGTGAAAATAAATTGCAGTAGATGCACTGTAAAATATAAGACAAAATGCAGGCATCTCTGCTGCGTTTTACTTTACAATTTTTACTTTACTTTATTTTTTTACAGTGTACCATATGCATGATTATTTATGCAAAATGTTAAGTGGCGTGACCAGTCCTGACTTTTATATAAATAAAAAATAAAAGTAATTTTATAAGCACAGCCTTTGAAATAAACCAAATTTACAATTATTATTATTATTATTATTATTATTATTGAAAAAGTTTCTGCCAGTAATTTGTATGTTCTTGAATGTCAGTGTGGTGCAACAGTAAACGTTAGACAGTTAACATAATATAGAATTATTCCAGGGACAAGTGACAGGTTTGTTGGACTTTGTTGGACAGTCAGGCTGAAATCATTTCCATGTCAGGTGGCTCAACCAATGAAAAACTACGACAATTATTTTATCAAACCTATATGTATAAAATCCAAATCTAATCATGTAGAAGC
>JAOVVF010000047.1:26245024-26268478 GCA_028565595.1 Duopalatinus emarginatus
ATAGATAGATGTATGGATTGATGATGAGAAAGAGTTTGGATTAGATACATCTGGACTTGTGCTTGAATGAATGCTGTATCAGATATAAATGGATCGGGTGGACAGAGTAATTGTTAGGTAAGGAGTGTTTCGATGGGTGGATGGATGAATGAATGGATAGATAGAAAGCTGGATGGATGGATGGATAGATAGAAAGCTGGATGGATGGATGGATAGATAGAGAGCTAAATGGATTAATGGATAGATAGAAAGCTGAATGGATGGATGGATAGAATGATTGATCAGTTAGGGTGTTTAGATGAATTGGATTTGGAATAGGAATGATGAAAGTATATCTGGATGGATGGATAGGTGGATGGATGGGAAGGGGTATAATTGTGAGGTGTTTAAGTAGATGTTAAGGAATATCCCTAGTAAGGAGAAGTGGACCCTCAGGAAAACAACCCACAAGACGACTCACATGAACAATAATGGTTTTAAAATAACCTCAAAAGGGGTAGTAAATAAGAGATGAAGAGAGAAAAAGAGAGAGAGAGAGAGAGAGAGAGAGAAAGTTCAGGAACGAACAGGATTCAGTGGCAACGGTGGAGAAAGTACATGGTGCAGTCCAGATGCATAGGAACAGCAGACATGAGGCTCCAGACACCAGGTCCAGGGCCATAGAATGGAGTGGATCCAGAAAAAGTGGAGTGAACGTAGTAAGGCCAATAAAATGGAGTTCCCACATCACTTAAGAAGGATGGATAATGAGATGGTGATTGAAATCGGGTGTGGTAGATCAGTGATGTCAGGGGTGAGGCAGAGCAGGGGTGTAGAAACGATTCGCTGCCACTTGGGGGAAGCAAGGGAAAACAAAATGGAACAGAGGGGAAAAAACAAAAACAGGAAAACGGAGAAAATGGGGGGAAAAACAGGAATGGAAGCAGAGAGCAGATGGATGGATAGATTGATGAATGGATGAGTAGTTGGACAGATAGATGGATAAATGATGGGGAGGTGTTTGAATAGATGTATGGATTGATGATGAGAAAGTGTTTGGATTGGATGTATCTGGACTTTCCAAGAATGAATAGGGGTGTGTGATATAAATAGATTAAGTGGATGGAATGATTGTTCTGTGAGGGTCTATGGATGGATGGATGGATGGTTGGATGGATTGACAAAGGGATGAAATGAAAATTATAGCCGAGCGCTTCCTGTTGGACTGGAGTTTCTGTTTGCGTTAACGCACTTCAGGGCTTCATGTGTTTTCTACTGGTATTGTTCATTTCTTCTGCTTTTAGATTAGATTAGATTACATTTAATTCAACTTTGTCAATACACTTGTACAAATACAAGGCAACGTAATGTAGTTTAGCATCTAACCAGAAGTGCAATAAGCAGGAAGTGCAGAATGTACAATAGGTTCAGTATGTACAGAATATAGACAGAGATAGATAGAGGTATTAATAAATATACATGTGAACATGTTATAGAGGTCATATAAACATAATATACAAGTTGAATAGAAAATATTAGAAACATGATATACAGGTGGAATCATTTACAGGTTAGATTACAGTGGAAGGGTTGGATATGTGTACATAAAATGTATATACACAATATACAAAATATGAATAAACTATGATAATATAATGTACAGTTGATGTACAATGTAATAAATAACACAAATTGCTTTTGAACTACATTCAGATTTGTTATTTTTTCAGCCTATCACGTTAATAATGGAGTCTAGTGATGCAATGAACCTGGCATGTCTCACTGCGGGTTACTACAGACTGTTAGTGGATTCACGGCGCTCAATCTTTAACATGGCCAACAGCACATCTGGTAAGTGTGGATTCTAGATATGGATATATTTTATTACTTGCCATTATTTCCAGTTTGTTCATATCTTTTCTAGCTTTGACTGCTGCATCTCTTTTGTTAGGCCATGATTCCCGGGAAAAGCACAACTTTCAAGCGATCGAGTGGAACTATGGCTCCTGTACTGGGTGTGAGGACCACAGTATTAGGCTCTCAGAACAGGACTCCACTGCCATGTATATTACTGAGCTCCATCAAGTGCACCGGGCAAGCAGGGGCACCTGTATGCAAACCCTTCCCCAGACGCAGCCCTTTTTCAGGGGCAAATCTGACGATTCACCCAAAAGCGCTAAGGTGTCGTTTATATTTGGAGACGCTCCATTGGATAGTGTCAATCCCCAGCATTTGGGGTACCAAAGGTTAATGGAGGACATTCCGGAGGTTTTGGATGATCAGCGGCCGCTTTATCTGCATCAGGATGACTACAAACCCTTGGATTCTTGTTTGGATATGGATGGCTTTCAGTATGGGAATCACATTGTGTACGGTGATGGTAAAATCTTTGGTACCACTGAAGGAATTGAGGAGCCGCTCCTGCACGACATCTGCTACGCTGAAACCACCGATGATGCCGAAGATGAGGATGACATTAGTTGCGAGGATGACATGTCGATGATGGCGATGGCGGACTCTCGAGAAAGAGCTCTGTCACTGCTTTCCCTGTCGGAATCTAGCGACGATATCATCGATCTGACTTCTCTTCCACCACCACCAGAAGGCAACGATGTAGAAGACAACGACGTGCTTTTGCAGTCGTTAAACCTGGCCATTGCTGCTCCACCCCCAGGATTCAGGGACAGTTCAGATGAAGACGAGCACCAAGGAGAACAAATGATGGAGAAAAGAAACGTCGACATCCCCGTGTCACTAATTGACTCCGTGCCGATGAATGTGGACAGAGGGACGGAGGAAGTGTTGGATGATGCTGTTGTGTCCACTTTGCAAGCACTAGAAGCTCTGGCAGCCTCTGAAGATCAGTCCCACCCACAGTCAGACAATAATTCAGGTTCTTACTCTATTGTAACCTTCATTCATTGATGAAATCCACCAGCCATTGATTTTGTCACCTACGTTTCCATATTTGTTTCATGTATCTGTTTTCATTGTACATGTGCGAAAGTGAACTTATTGTTTTATTTTAAGAAGTTCCTTTCTGTTTTCCAAGTCATTTATTTATTTTATTCCATTGTTAGTTGCGTTGTAATGTAAACACATTTGTTGGATTCATTGTCTGTTTTTTTTTTTTTTTTTACAAATAAAACACATAAAAGTCTTAGTCATGGTGTGAAGGCATGTCATTGTGTCACGGTTTCATGGTTTGTCACGCTGCTAGTACATTGTATATGGCAGCCATATATTGGGTGTATAGTCCAGTCCTAGTTATGTCATGGTAAGAATAAAATAAAAGCAGTGTAAAGATCTATAATTAAAATGTCTTCCCATGGCAATGTTGTTACCTTTACACTAACAGCTTAAGCTTGGTAAAGGAGGAACATTTTTTGTTTACCTGCCTGTTGCTTGTCATAGACATAGATCTAAACAAGATAAAAAATTTGGCCTTGAGATTCTCCACCCACAAAAATGCACTAGTCATTTTGATAAAAATGCAATAGTCACATTATGATAAGTGATATGATGTTTCTAGGTTGTCATACTATTAAAATGTCGATAGCTGGCTTAAACGTTTGTTTTTCTGTGACACACAGGTGTAGAAATATCTCGATCCTATAGTCCCGAGTCTGCCTCAGATTCCGGAAATGAGACTAACTCCTCCGAAATGACAGAGAGTTCGGAGCTAACAGCAGCTCAGAAACTCTCAGACAATCCATTGAAAATGTTTGTGGCCACCGCTGAAGGGTATCAGACGCTAGACTCTGGTGGGAAAACCGAGTTCCGTTTGAGGGCCACGTCTAGAAACCCGGAAGACGAACTGAAGTCCACAATTGTCGCTTCACGTCAGGCCCTCCATTCAGACCACTTGGAGATGGAGCCTGAAACAATGGAGACTAAATCGTTGTCTGATTACTTCAACAAAATGCAAATAGATGGCATGATGTGCAAGAGGCAAGGAAAAGTCGATGAGGGAGACTGCAGGCTGGGGATTGCTAGCAAAAGCGAATTGTCGCAAATAAAGCAAGTCGGCTCTAATGTAGAGGATGTTGTGGGGAGGTACAACAGTATCAATTCAAGAGAACCTCTTTACCCAGGGTTTGACCTTCAAAGGACACCATTTCCATTTCAGGACAAAAATCAGCGATCACAACAGATCCTGAACTGTAAATCAGAGGAGCACGTTTACTCAAAGACACCAAAGTGTGGCAGCTCGAACACCATACCACCAAGTAATCTGAGAGGCTCTCTGATAGACCTGAACACTCACTCAGCGTCAGAAGAAGCTTACTTGATCGAGCAAGCCACGCACGAACCGCAAAGTAAGGTACCATCTGAGAAGGAAGTGACGCGGTTGTATGAGTACCACTTGCCGAAGAGGCTGTCCTCGCTCCAGAGCGAAGGAATTCATTCTCTGCAGAGCTCGCAGTGCTCATCCATCGATGCGGGATGCAGTACAGGAAGCAGCAGTTGTGTGACGCCCATGGATTCACCACTCTGCACTGCCGAGAACATCCACCTGATCACCGACTCTCCTTTAAAAGGCCTTGGATACCCAAATGTGGAAGAAAAAGGCTACAATCAGAGTCCACATCGCAAACTCATCCATCAGACTTTAGATCCAGCATTTTTACGAAAGCACCAGGCAACAGCAGGTACTGAGTCCACCATGGGACGTGAAGGCTGCCAAAGGATGGCCAAGATTAGAGAAACTACAGGTATGTTCTCTAAAATCTATCTCTATTCCTGTATTGCTTTGTATGATTCTGTACTGTAAATGACATATGTACAAAATAACTGGTACTGGTCCTCCATGAGCATGGACATCATGGTAATGAACCCCAAACGTCTTGCAGAATGGCCCACAATTCTGTTGTATTCCGAAGTGTAAGATCTCTGTGTTCAACAGCGTGTTGCACGTCATCTCAGATGTGTTTGATTGAGGTCTGCTGATGTATGTGGGAATATCAAACCACAAACTCGCATCCTATAACGAGGCGAGGCCAAACCCATCAGAATGAATGCAGGACATAAATGACAGAAAGCACACGTAGCCTTCACCTGTCAGAGACAGTTGTGGATGTACCAGGGGTCCCATGGAATGCCATCTAAACAAACCCCATAATGTTATGAAGCAAGCATCAGCCTGTGTACTGTATTTTGCATAGGCTCATATGTACAGTTTTTTCTGGCACTTCAGTGTATTTTGGACTGTTTATATAATAGACCACACTCCTGTCTGTCCAAGTACAGCGATGGCAGCTCAAATACACTTCATCCCACTAATGAAAAGAACCCTTATTGTTCATGTGTGAAAAACATTAATATCAGGTTTGTTGTGTAGGAGTGCAGTGTGGAGTAATAATACTTAAAGACACCAGCCTCCACATTTAGTCACTTTGATGCAAAAATAAATGAAAACTGCAACAGTTCTCTTTTCCCCCTACCTGAAGGTACCCCTAAAATGCACAGACAACTATAAGGAACATAATTGTCCATTATTTACAGAGTGCAATGTCTGATACGTCTATCAGGCATTTATCAGACGTTCCTTATCCAGAGCGACTTACGATTATATATAATGTGCTCAAAAGTTTACATACCCTGGCAGAATTTTTGCTGTCTTAGACTTAGACTTTTTTAGTGGTTGGGTAAAGCCATTAATTGTCAAACAACTGTATTTTTTCTTTTTAAATCATAATGACAACCAAAAACATCCAAATGACCCTGATCAAAAGTTCACATACCCTGGTAATTTTGGCCTGATAACATGCCCAGAAGTTGACACAAATGGGTTTAAATGGCTACTAAAGGTAACATCCTCAACTGTGACCCGTTTGCTTGTAATCAGTGTGTGTGCATAAAAGCTGAGTGAGTTTCTGGGATCCAAACAGACTCCTGCATCTTTCATCCAGCCACTGACGTTTCTGAGTCATGGGGAAAGCAAAAGAATTGTCAATGGATCTACGGGAAAAGGTAGTTGAACCGTATAAAACAGGAAAGGAATACAAAAAGATATCCAAGGAATTGATAATGCCAGTCAGCAGAGTTCAAACTGTGATTAACAAATGGAAAATCAGGGGCTCTGTAAAAACCAAACAACAGTCAGGTAGACCAACAAAAATTTCGTCCACAGCTGCCAGAAAAATTGTTCATGATGCGAAGAAAAACCCACAAATAACATCAGCTGAAATACAGGACTCTCTGAAAACTAGCGGTGTGGCTATACATTTATTTATATACAATACATTTACATTTACGGCATTTGGCAGACGCTTTTATCCAGAGCGACTTACAAGGTTATTGGTATTACAGAAGGCCAACGTAGTGTTAGGGATCTTGCCCAAGGACCCTTATTGGTGTAGCACAGACTGCCTGCCCAGACCGGGAATCGAACCCAGGTCTCTCACATGGGAGCCAATGATGTTACCACTGTACCACACCAACCACAATTGCCAGAAGAAAGCCATTATCTCACCTACAATATGCCAAACAGCACAGAGACAAGCCTCAAAACTTCTGGAACAACGTAATTTGGATTGATGAGACCAAAAACGAACTTTCTGGCCACAACCATAAACGTTACGTTTGAAGAGGTGTCAACAAGGCCTATGATGAAAGGAAAACCATTCCTACTGTAAAGCACAGAGGTGGATCGCTGATGTTTTGGGGATGTGTGAGCTACAAAGGCACAGGAAATTATTCAGGAAAGATGAATGCAGCACGTTATCAGCAAATACTGGAGGCAAATTTGCACTCATCGGCCTGGAAGCTGCACATGGGACGTACTTGGATGTTCCAACATGACAAGTCGACCTGTCATTGGCCACAGCAGAACAAAGTGAAGGTTTTGGAGTGGCCATCTTAGTCTCCTGACCTCAATATCATTGAGCCACTCTGGGGAGATTTCAAGCGTGCAGTTCATGCAAGACAGCCCAGGAATTTACAGGAACTTTTTGCCAAGAAAAATGGGCAGCTTTACCATCTGAGAAAATAAAGAGCCTGATCCACGCCTACCACAAAACACTTCAAGCTGCCATTGATGTTAGAGGGGGCAATACGGTATTAAGAACTGGGGTATGTGAACTTTTGATCAGTGTCATTTGGATGTTTTTGGTTGTCATTATGATTTAAAAAGAGAAAACACAGTCGTTTGACAATAAATGGCTTCACCCAACCATTAACCATGAGTGGATTTATTTTTGTGTTATCATCCATATTCTCTGAATTGTACCAGGGTGAACGTTTGAGCACAACTGTATATATACAGAGCAGTTTAGGGTCTTGCTCAAGGACCCAGCTGTGACAGATTGATGATGGTGGGATTTAAACTCACAACCTTCTGATCTGAAGTCTATCATCTTAACCACTACCTCTGCCCCCTGATATCTACAGTCCTCTTCGAAAGTATTGGAACATCAGAACCATCAGTTCTTTAGCTATGAATTGAAGACATATAGGTTAATAATAAGATAAATAAAAAGACAAATAGATAGACAAGAATTTCAGCTTTCATTTCATCACATTTAAATGTTTTAAACAATCTAGAGCCTTTGTTGGTTCTAACAATTTTCACTTTCACTTATTCCAAAAGTATTAGAACATGTTGTCTTAAGCACTTAATATTTCATTGTATATCCCTTGCTTGCAATAATCATAGGCATACATTGACGTGGCATTGCCCACTTCAGCCCAGTGATGAGCAAACAACAAATGAGCAGTGTTATTTCTGGATAAAAATCAATATAACCCTTGTGTATGACAGTGTGTATGATCTACGAGGAGTATATGTCAAATCGTGATTAGTTACGCTATAATTGTTGCTAGATACTCAAAAAAGGGGAAGAGGAAGGAGAGTAATAAAAAGTAATAATAATATATGGTAATAAAGTATTGAAGTTGGACTTAAATTAATGACTGAAATGCTGACCAGTTCATCCCCAAGATTAGTAGATGGGTGATGTGGGGACTAACCACTGCCTTTATGCTTCTGATCCATGCTTCTGGGCTTGTGGGAAAGAAAGGCTTGGTCTGGGGGGACCAGTTTCAAGGGAATTAGCCCCCACTTTTATGGTGCAAGGATGTTGAGACTGAAATAAAGAACAAAAAAGAGAAAGAGAGAAGGAGGGAGTGGGTTGCCTGACCTCAGATATGCCATCAAGTAGCAGAGCTTGATTGCTCATTTGGGTCTAGATACTCCAGCAATATTGCAGTCAGGAGCTGTTAAGCTGCGGGAGCCTGAGGCCAGCCCTCACTTCCACAGTACAAATGCTTCCAGATTGTCCTGCCCCATTTTGGCCAGTGTGATGTGGGGGTGATCGCAATAGCCACAGGATTGGGGGCTCGAGTACCTGCCAAGTGGACAAAACCAGGCCTCTATCTGGGCCTAAAGAAGAGCTTTGAAGTGTTGTGTAGTGCTGCGCACTACATGATGGCAAACCTTCTGTATTTTCCCAGTGTGACAGAGGTGGACCTTGATCAACAGCTTTGGCTTTTCAGCTCTGTTAGGTCACAGATGTATTAATTAAAGTGACTCAAATTGGTTGTGAAATGCAAACATCATATTGTTTTTATTCCAAAAAATTGCAGTTCTACAATTTATTTGTATTTACAGGCTCATTTTAGCCAGATAAATATGGCATAAACATGTTGACATGATCCTGAATCCAGTGTATTGTCTGATGTCACCTAACTGTTCTTTGCTTTAAGGCATGAAGTATCCCACCCCTTCCTCTATGAGAGCCACAGTCTCCAAATGTTAGGGCATACACATCTCTGTTATCCAATTCAGGAACCACTGTAGACTTCTGAATTCATTCTGCAATCATCAGCGTCAGTTGAGAAACACACTTATCCTCAAAAAAGATTGAACAGCCATGCACTACCTCCACCATGCTTGGCCAGTGAGGTTCTATGTTGTGCATTTTGATCAGTGGTGTGCATTTTGTGGTATGGCCTGTATATTTCTGCTCTGAAAATCATCTTCGAACCGTGGATTGTGATTCCTTTACAAGAGCCATGTGAAGGTTGTTGGTGATGTCAGTGATTGTTGTTTTTTGTTGTTGTTGTTGTTGTTGTTGTCTTCTTCACCGATCTCACAATGTTTCTGTCATCAGCTGCTGTTGTTTTCCCTGGCCACCCTGTTCAGTTTCTGGTTGTTAGTACACAAGTGATTTCTTGCTTTATCTAGACATTTCCAAATGGTTGTATTGGCTACACCCAATGTGTCTGAAATGGCTGATCTGTTGGATTATCCCAATTTTCCCAGCTTTCTTCCGCTATAGACAGCTCACTAGTTTATCCTTTTTAACAACAAATGCAAGTAGTTTAGAAGTTTAACACATGTAGGTATAAATATCAGCACATGAAAGCTGAAATTTTGATCTATTGTTATATATTTATCGTTTGATCCACAATAGCGTCAACACAGCCCATTTTCAATCTGTTTATAGGAAGGTTAGAGTACATGGAGGAAATATCTCTCTCTCTCTCTCTAGATAAAGTGCCATCCATCTTTCTCTTATTAAAAAATAAAATGGAACTCAGTGTAATCGCTTTCTAACACATCCTCTCTCTTTTTTCTCCCTTTCTATTACAGTGTAGTGTGATGACAAAGGCACTGAAACTGAAGGCTCATTCACATGCACCACATCGTAACCATTCACATACGGCACAAAGTCTTATGTGCCAGAACCAGAGGTCTGTAGAGGTCGTCTCCTTCTTGGACTGACTCTCTGGTTGCCTCAGGGAGGCAGAGATGGAATTTCCCTTCAACTTTCATGGAAAGCAGTGGCAAAAGTTTCTTTTTTTTTCGTGGAAACTATTTTGGCTCAGGGAGCTTTATTGGGACTATAACCAAATCAAAATGGGTGCCATTCCAGACAGCTATCGTACAAGAAAACTCAGAGATGATGAAATCAGCCAGGCCAAGACATGCCACGATTTACTTGGCAGAAACATGGTGAATATTCAGGCAGGATGTAGAAAGTCTCTTCACCTCACCATGTACCCACTGATATTACGAACCTGCCTGTCCCTTCCTGAAGTGGCTTTCTGCATTTTGTAGTCTGAACTGGAGATGAAGTCAATCAAGTCTTTGTGTGCTATATCTTACAAAGTGGATTTTTAGCCCACAATAATCATAAAAGAATTCTTTGGTTGAGAGTCAAGGTCTTAGAGAACATAATCTCACCAACAGCTGATTTAGTTCCATTGCGATCAAAGACAGTTGATGACAAATTGTGTCTTTGTGCAGAAGGTTGTTAAAGTGTAAGTGCTGCTCTGGTGCTGTCTTTACAGACAGCTGGATAATGTTTGTTATCAGCTGTTGATGCTTTCCTTAGCCAGTCTCTTTGGTGTCTGGTTGTTAGTAAACCAGTTGTTTCCTTCTTTTCCAGGACTTTAAAAACTGTGAAACCCAGGACTCCAACTAAGCATAGACACTCGGAGCTATTACTTATTTAAACAATATAAAACATGCAGATGGGTGTCTAAGAGATGGATGTGGAGGATGGCAGATTGCTCTTCCACCCGAGTGTCTTGTGCCGCCTTGTAATTCAGCAATTCAAAAAGATGCAGCTGTCTGGCTCTCAAAGAGAACGTGTTAGCCTTTACCCTCCTGGGTGGCTCACTGGTGGAAATTGGAGGGTTTGCGGATTTTGACCCTGTTGGAACTTTGTCCTCGGCTGTCACTGGTCACAGTGCCTGTTGAAGAACACGTCACATTCTTAGACTGCCAATCTCAACTCATGACCAAAGAATTCTTTTACAGAAGCTGCGACTCGAACTCATCCAGGATCTGATACCAATTTGCACTTGTTACTGTGCAGTTTTGGTTGAAATACGTTTTGCCGGGTGGGTTTTTGCAGAAAAGAAAAACCTTGAGCACAAGACTATAAACAAAGAAACGTAACAATGATAAGCCCTCTCAACACCCCCCCCCCACCCCCACCCCTTCTGGTGTAACATCTCAGACTGATGACCAAAGCAGCTCAAACATTTGACATTTCCACATGGGATTTGGAGCCATCTGGACCTCATCCTGGGAGAAAAAAGAAAAGGATGCTGCTAACTTACAGCTCCTTCAAAGCCATAATTTGATCTGTGATCATCATCGCTGCCATCCTCATGTGGTGGTCGATGAAATCTATTTGATTTGGCCAGTGTGCTTTGATAAATCCATGCCTTGTGTATATTTTATGTGATCTGTAAAGAAAATAAATTATATAATACATAGAATTTTTAAAAACTGCAAACCTGTAATTCTTAAACCTTGTTTAAGATCATTAAATGCCTATGTTTCAGTGATGAATGTTCAGAAACAGCACACTTGCAGCTTATTTGCCTGGTTAATCATGTACAAATGCTTCAGTCATAGAAAAAAAAACTTTTGCATATTTATGACGAGTCAGATGTGGTTTATTTGCATTATCAAGCATATTAAATATTTCGAGTTATTATCATCTGGTGTCATTATTCAAGGTCATGAACTGCTTTTTGTTGATTACTTTTTTGTGTAGTAAATATGGTTAAACATCAGCTCTAAAAGTGGTTCAAAAGAGAGTCCCCAGTGACTCTAGGGAAATATTGAAGAATTTCCCTTTTTGTGTGGTTTTGCTTTCATTTATGCAGAAATCTTGCGAATGACTGTTGGACTTTGGAAAAGCATTTCAATTTAATAAAAGTTTTTAAAAGTGGAATTGATTTTATATTTTATATACAAACTAAGAATAATAAATGAATGATTATCATTTGTATTATATTTAATTTTATTAGTTATGTTGTGCTTTTTAATCTCTGATGTAGGTTCTTCAATAATGAGGAAGTTAACCGAGTTAAATATAACTGCTCTCTTGCGTTTATGGTTTTGTGTTTCTCATGGTCAAAGAAAAAAATACAAATGTGTACCATTTGCTTAGAAACTGTCACGCAGTTCAGTTTGAAAACTGTAGAGGAATCGGCAGGTTGTGTTGTCAGATCCTAATAAAAAGGTAAGTCCTTCATTCTTATTATCCTTAGTATAATAAGTTTACCTTTTTAAACACTAGTACACTTCCCTAATTTTGTCGTATGATCGAAAATTTTGTTAAGGATGCAATCTTTAATCCACATATTGTTCCTCTCAGATGGCAGGAAGGATCATTGTCATAAAAATAGCCTTCCTTCTCCTTTTCTATTATTCTGCGTGCTCAGAAACCGCATGGTATCCCAAAAGCCTGCAGTGTGATGTGTCCAGGATTAACAATGACACTGAAGTGGAAGTGGACTGCACCAGCAGAGGGTTAACGTCGATTCCACCTGGAATTCCATCCAATACCACCAACCTGACGCTTACCATAAATCACATCCCTCACATCAGCAACACCTCTTTCCTCGGCCTGTACAACATCACTGAGATTGACATGCGCTGCAACTGCGTGCCCATCAAGATCGGCCCAAAGGACCACGTTTGCACTAGAAGTGTCCGAATCGATAATGGGAGCTTCTGGCAGCTTAAGACTCTGAGATCACTTTACCTTGATGGAAATCAGCTCTCCAGCATCCCTAAAGGACTTCCACCGAAAATCGTTCTCCTCAGCCTTGAGGTCAACAGCATTTCTTCGATTCTGAAGGAAAATCTCACAGAGCTTACCAACATCGAGAGTCTCTATCTTGGCCAGAACTGTTACTTCAGAAACCCGTGCAATATGTCATATTATATTGAGGACGATGCCTTTTTGCAGCTTGACAAATTGACTTTGTTGTCGCTCAAGTCAAACAACTTGTCCTGTGTGCCTCACAGACTACCTCCAAGTCTTAAGGAGCTCTACTTGTACAACAATAACATACACAACGTATCAGCTAAGGATTTTCACAACTTGACCAACTTAGAGATCCTGGATTTGAGTGGAAACTGTCCCAGGTGTTATAACGCACCTTTCCCGTGTGTCCCCTGCTCTGACAACGCTCCTCTTCAGATTCACAAACACTCCTTTCTCAATTTGACTAAACTCAGAATCCTGCGACTTCACAGCAACTCTCTGACAACTGTGCTGCCCCAGTGGTTTCAGGGCTGCAGTAAACTTCAGGTGTTAGACCTCTCAAGCAACTTTCTAGCAAAAGATATAACACACACCTCCTTTCCTCGTTGGCTGCCTTTCCTAGAAGAACTAGATCTCTCTTTTAATTATGAGCTCCAAAGGTATCCTTCATCACTAAACCTCTCTTGTTCTTTCTCCTCACTCAAGTCTCTCAGGATTCTGAGAATCAGAGGCTTTGTTTTCCAAGAACTCAAACGACAAGACATTCAGCCTCTGACTTATTTGGATAATCTTGAAATAATTGACCTTGGGACAAACTTTATCAAATTGACCAATCTAAGCATCCTGACAGGGCTGAGAAGCTTCCGCGTCATCAATTTATCAGACAACAAGATCTCTTCACCTTCAGAGGCTGAGCATGCAGCTGCACTGACAATGGCACGTGGCTTACCCAAGCAAGAGGACACTTCCCCAATGTCACAAGGCGCTCAGTACCGAAGTGGAGAAGTGAGAGAGATTCACTATTTCAGATATGATGAATATGCACGAAGCTGCAAAAGTAAAGACAAAGAACTTGGCACTCTGAGTCCTTTCAACACCCAGTGTAGCTCCTTTGGGAAAACGTTGGACCTCAGCAGAAACAACATTTTTTTCTTACATTCAAGATTCTTGAATCTCGGTGAGCTGAGATGTCTCAACCTGTCAGGAAATGCCATGAGCCAGGCTTTAAACGGGTCTGAATTTGTTTATCTGAAAAATCTGAAATACCTGGACTTCTCAAACAATCGCCTTGATTTGATGTTCTCCACAGCCTTCAAGGAACTGAGCAATTTAGTTGTATTGGACATCAGTCACAACAACTATTACTTTGAAGCAGAGGGTTTGACTCACATGCTAAATTTTACTAATAATCTTAACAAACTGACCAAGTTAATAATGAACAACAATCATATCTCTACATCCACCAACACAGAAATGCAGAGTTTATCTCTGGAACATTTGGAATTTAAAGGCAATCGCCTTGATCTGTTATGGAGAGATGGTGATACAAGATATCACAACTATTTTAAAAAGCTGATGGTCTTAAAATCCCTTGACATCTCTCACAACAACCTTAACTTCATTCCCAAGCAGGTCTTCCAAAGTCTTCCTGAAACACTCACAGAATTCAAGATTACAAACAACAAGTTAAAATCCTTCTACTGGGATGGTCTTAGGTACCTTACAAACCTGGAGGTCCTCGACCTTAGCAGTAACCGCTTAACAACTGTCCCTGCAAGGCTGTCTGACTGTTCAAAATCTATTGCCATGCTAGTTTTGCGCAAGAACCAAATCTTGAGCCTGAGTCCCGAGTTCCTCAAGGATGCATTCAGCTTAAAGAAACTGGACCTGAGTTACAATCAGATTAAATACATAGAAAAGTCGAGCTTCCCCGAAGACGTTGTAGACAAGCTGGATGTTCTGTACTTAAACAACAACCGGTTCGTGTGCTCGTGCAACACCACATGGTTTGTACGCTGGATCAACCGCACCTCTGTGAACATTCCCCGCCTAGCCACCGACGTCACATGTTCATCCCCAGGCACGCAACGGGGCCAAAGTGTCATTTCTCTTAACCTCCAGGCCTGCCAGCATAACTCTCTGTCCATCATTCTCAGTATCTTGACCACTTCTGTGATCCTCAGTGTCCTCACCCTGTCCATCTCTAGCCACCTCTTTCTATGGGATGTTTGGTACATCTACCACTTCTGCCTCGCCAAAATCAAGGGCTACCGTCGCCTTTCTTCAGAGAGCATGGCCTACGATGCCTTTATAGTCTATGATAAAACTGACACAGCAGTCAGTGACTGGGTGTTGCAGGAGCTTCGCGTTCAACTGGAGGACCATGGCGAAGCGAGGCTCCACCTTTGCTTGGAAGATCGCGACTGGGTTCCGGGTTGTCCCTTAATTGAGAATCTTTCTCAAAGCATTCAGCTTAGCAAACGTACCATATTCATCCTGACTGCTCACTTTATCCGGAGTGGTCACTTTAAGACTGCATTCTACCTGGCACACCAGCGGCTCATGGACGAGAAGGATGATGTCATCATCCTGATTTTCCTGGAGAGATTTTCATCCACTCACTCTAAGTATCTGAGACTCAGGAAGAGGCTGTACAAGAGGTCTGTGCTGGAATGGCCAAGGAATCCTCAAGCGCAACAGTATTTCTGGTTTTGTCTCCGGAGCGTCATGGCCACTGAAGGCCAGCAGCACTACAACAAGCTCTTCAAGGAAACCTTGTAACAGTCAGGATATTTGCAGTGTGGTGTTTTTTGTGCTTCTTGTATAAAAAAATATAGAGGAAAAAAAACATTTTACGTATTGAAGAATTAAAGAAAAAATCTCTCTTTTTTCAATTACCGTTAAGTGGGCTCCAAATATATTGACACAAGATGCATACATTTTATAAAATAAACTGTATATATTTAATAAATATTATGAATATATATTATGTTTTATACAGTATTTATTTATATATTAACATCATCTTGGTTATATTCATCATGGACTTGAATATTTGTAATTTCTATGAATATATCACCCAATGTTTTCATGAACCCACATGTCAAGTGTTTTTTTCTGTGAAAACTGTTTTGGAGGGAATATATTTCCCTAAACCCAGTCCCAAAATGGTTCAGAGCAGGAATTACTTTGTTAAACTAGAAAATTGTTTCTGAAACAGTGCCAGTGACTTGTGGTATTCCCCAGGGTTCAACTCTTAGACTGCTTTTATTTAAAAGTTTTCTCTCCCAAAAAAGAAAACGGCACATCACCCCCATTTGGTAGCCTTTACACTGGCTACCAGTATACTACAGAGTTGAGTTTAAGGCAGTCCTAAGGTAAAAACTAAGCACATAGAGTCAGTGTTTAAATATTATACCAACACCAGATACTCAGGTTACACACTGTTGTTTTAGATCCTGTAGCACTGCACTTTTAATATGATTGTATTTTAGCATTTATATTTTTATTTGTTTTATTAATTTCAGATGTATACTGCAGGGGCCTCAGTCATGGAGACCTAATAAAATAATATAACAGCCGTGTGTGCATTAATAAAAGAACTGAAGCAGACATTTCAAGTAATGTAAACATTTAATCATACATTTATACGTGGTAATTAGTAATTCAGTTACTTTTAAAAGAAGTAACTGTAAATAATACCTAGCCCAACACTGATTATGACTCAGCACACACAAACTTTCATTTCCTCTCCAGCCTCTTTTTTTTCCTTTTGCAGCTTCACCTCTGACAATGGAGACCCCGTTCATACATGTTAAAAATTTCCACATTTAGACAGTTGTGTCAATATGTCAGTATTTTCCTGTTGATACAGAAACCACAACAGACACAATAATACAAACCTGTGATTTGCAGCTGCACCACTGAACAGCTGATAAACGCCTTCTGACCAATCACAATGCAGAATACTATAATAGCATTGTGGAACAAAACTGTTTTTTAAAAAAGGACCAGGGTTTTGCCTCGGGTCAGCTAATCTAGACATGGCGTCCCATATGTGTTCAATAACGTTGAGATCTGGTGATTTAGGTGTGAATGACTAACTATAATCTGGTGTAGACATGTGTAGTGGTACATTGTCCTGTTAGAAGAGGACAAACCCATCAGAATGAATCCAGGACATGAACTGGTGAAACTCATCACACATGGTGTTCACCTGTCAGAGACATCTGTAGATCCCACAAAATGCCAGGTATACAAACCTGAAAATCCCCCCAGGTAGAAATGTGTCAGCATGATGCTACATTTTGGCTCTGACAAGAGGTCCTGTCTGCCGTGTATTATTTTCTTTATTTTTTCATGTGTAACAGATTACAGTGCAATAGGGTGTATCCATTCTGTCCTTTTTAGGTGTATGCTGACTTACGACTGAGTAAAAGAATAACTTAGAAGAAGGAGAAGTGAATCTTCAGCGCTTCCCCCATGGACTCTGGGGTGTAAAAATAAAACTGTAGCCTCTGAGGTATCACTCAGAAACTGGTAAAATGCATATTGATTTGGCTAAACACAACTGGTCTGATTAGAGGGGTTTGAGAAATGTTGGGGAAAACCAAAGCTCTGATATATGTTTGCAGATTGCCAGGTGACAAAAACCTCAGTATTATTATAAACCTCAGTAAAGCTATTATTACACATACCAGAGAAGAAACTGTGCTGGTTGGCAGTTAGAACCAAACTTCCTTTTTTCCCACAGCGGAAACTCTGTACGAATCTCTTCACCTCACTTATTCGGCTGCCGGCTTTTAAAGGAACTATAGATGGAATATCGCTAACATGGTAAGAAAGCAAGCTGTTCTTTCTTCTGATTTTAAACACAATGCTTGTGTTGTACTTTATGCATTGTGTACTATATGTGATATTTTATATACACTAGGATATATGTGATTGAAATACTTTACACTGGTCATTTTTATTTTGCAGGAATCTAGTAAACAGTGGCTAGTCTGCTGGGTGACATTTACATTTCTGATTAACTTGGCAATTTGCACGCTGGATATAAAATACCTGAGGACCCATCCATGTGACATCCACCAGAACATCACGACTAGGACTGTCGTGTTTGATTGCCGTGGCAGGCAATTACAAACCATGCCTCAGGCTTTTAAGAACACCACTAATCTTGACGTATCTGAGAACGAAATCAAGAACATATCAGCGAACTCGCTGAAAAACATGCCGAAGCTGAAATGTCTGAATATGGACTTCATGAACAAAAATCATCCTGTGAACATTACTGAGGGGGTTTTTGCCAATTTTACAAACCTGCAAACCCTGAAGCTTAATGGTGTTGGTCTGACTGAGGTACCACAGCTTCCAGGGTCCCTGAGAGAACTGAGATTGGATCAGAACAAAATTCACTCACTAAGTGTCAGGAGCTTTTCACAACTAAAAAACTTGACCAATATTTATATGTCGAAAAATTGCTATTACTGGAATCCCTGCTCAGTGTTTTTTGAGATCGAAAACGGAACCTTTTCGGGTTTGCACAAGTTAAAACATCTCAGTTTATCCTATAATAACCTCACCCAAGTTCCCAGAGGTTTGCCTGCCTCCTTAATTACACTTGAACTTGCTTCCAACAATATATCGATCATCAGAGAGCATGATTTCAAAGGGCTTGAACATCTCAAAACCCTAAAAATCCAGGGAAATTGTCCACGCTGCCACAATGCTCCATATCCATGCATACCATGCACCAATGGGTCTATCGATATCCATGAACGAGCTTTCGACCACTTGAGGAACCTGCAGTTACTGCATCTTGCTGGGAATTCTATTACTGTCATCAAGAAGGCTTGGTTCGAGAACATTGTGCAGCTGCAAGAACTCTACCTTTCGTACAATTTTCTGATAAGACAGATTGAGGACGGAGCGTTTTTGAGCAACCTGAGGAATCTGAATAAGCTAGACCTCTCCTTTAATTACGCATTACAGGCTTATCCAGAAACCGTCCGCCTAGCACCGACCTTTGCCAACTTGTCCAGTCTGCACACACTGCATATCCAAGGTCTAGTTTTCAAAAAGATCCAGAATGACACTCTGTTGCCTCTTTATGACTTGCAAAACCTGTCCACGTTGGATATAGGAGTCAATTTTATAGTGGACGTGGCTCCAGATGTGTTTAACCGATTTCGTAGTATAAAACTGCTGTATCTGTCAGAAAACCGTCTCTATCCTATTACTAACTCTGAGCACAGACAGCCAGATAATAATATGACACCACCACGCTTTAACCTACCTCCGCTAGGTGCCAGTCCAAAAAGAAAAATAGACCCATATCAGCCTATCAAACGGCTTGTCAAACGCGAATGCTACGCTGCTGGCCGTGTGTTGGATCTGAGCAGAAATAATCTCTTTTTCATTTCCCCAAAGCAGTTTGAGGGATATAGCAACATTTCCTGTCTTAACTTGTCCAGAAATGGCTTCGCATCAGCATTGAATGGGACAGAATTCACAGCACTGCCTAACCTTAAATATTTAGACTTGTCTTATAACAAGATCGACTTGGCCTACGATTACGCTTTTGAAGAATTGAAGCAGTTGGAGGTGCTCGACATTAGCTTTAACGCACACTACTTTGTTGTGGCTGGGGTGACCCATAATTTGAACTTCCTAAAGAATTTACCTAAGCTGAGAGTATTAAATATGAGTTCCAACAGCATTTTTACCCTAACAACTAAATACATGTACAGTGCATCTCTTTCTGAGCTCCAGTTCCAGGATAATTGTCTGGGTAAGCTTTGGAAAGACAAGGATGAAACATACATGAAACTTTTTTGGAACTTAACAAATCTGACAAACCTTGATATATCTCACAACAACATTAGAAGGATTCCAACCAAAGTGTACAATTACTTGCCTGTCACGCTAAAAAGATTCCGACTGAATAGCAATAGCCTGTCGAGTCTTGACTGGATTTCGATGAGCAAATTTAAACAGCTTGAAGAGCTTATTCTCGGCTACAACAACTTACGGTATGTCAGTAAAAACATAACCCAGAACATCCCGTCGTTGCGTTACCTGGACCTGAGCCACAACAAAATCTCTCAGCTAGCCAGTGGATTTCTTCAAGGTGCTGTCAACCTTAAAATGCTGGATCTGAGTAATAATAAATTAAGCACTATTAATCAGTCCACCTTCCCACACAAGGACTCAAATCATTTGGATGTGTTGTGGCTCCATAGGAATCCCTATCGATGCACATGTGACATAACTGATTTTATATTTTGGATTTTAGATAGTAATGTAAAAATCCCCAATCTGGTCACTTTGGTGCAATGCAACATCCCGAGGGTGACCAAGGGCAAAGGGGTGATGTTATTTGACATCAACGAATGCATCAATAGCAAAGTCGCCTTACTGGCCTACTTATTCTCCACTTTGCTGGTTATAGGTGTCACCTTTGTTTCAACCTTTATGCATGTGTTCTACTGGGACGTTTCATACGTGTTCTACTATGTGAAGGCCAAATTCAAAGGGTACCATCACTTGAGCACTGGATCTAACATCTACGATGCCTTTGTTACCTACGACACCAAAGACCCGCAGGTCTCAGAGTGGGTCCTGAACCATCTCCGGGTTCAGCTGGAGGAAGAAGGTGATCGCTTTCTTCCAATCTGCTTGGAAGAGCGGGACTGGCTGCCTGGCTGCCCCGTCCTGGACAGCTTGACCCAGAGCATTCGGCAGAGTCGCAAGACAATCTTTGTCCTTACTCATTCCTACGTGAAGAGCGGCTCATTCAAGATGGCTATGTATCTGGCACACCAGCGTCTTCTGGATGAAAGCGAGGATGTGATTGTGCTGCTGTTACTTGAGCCTGTACTGGAGAACTCACATTTCCTTCGTCTCCGGAGGCGACTCTGTGGCCGCAGTGTGCTCGAGTGGCCCCACACGCCTGCTGCAGAGCCCTGGTTCTGGCAGTGTCTCAGAAATGCAATCCGGGTCGAGAACAAGGTCATGTACAGCAACATCTACTCCAGATACTTCACTATCAAAAACAGACTCAGAGAGAAACAATGAACTCGACTATACATTAACAAACACCATTGTGCAAGTGTGCAAACTAATTTCTGTCTCATTTCTTTTCTTATTAACACTTATATTTATAGTTAACAGATCATCAGAACTAAAAGAATCATCTCTGTAGCTACATGGCTATCCCAGGGTGTGGCTAGGTGACTGCTATGGTATAATAAGTGTGCTCCAGAAATGTTGCTAGCTTGTTGCTGTGATATTGCAGAGGGTTGCTAGTTGGTTGCTATGCTATCTCGGGTGTTGTGTATAGTCTTGCTAGATGGTTGCTTGGACTGCTATACTGGTTACTATGGTGTTTCGGGGTGGTTGTTAGGGTGCTAAGTGCTAGGTTTTGGTATTTTTTACTGGGTTGCTAGCATGCTACTAGATGATTTCCAGGGTTGTTGCTAGGATCTTGCATTCCTGGGGTATTGCTAGGCCATTGATATGGTATGGTAAGGACAGTCCAATGAGTTCCTCGGTTGTTGCTAGGGTATTGTTGGGAGGTAATATTCCAAGTAGTTGCTAGCATGTTGCTAGATGGTTGGTATGTTAGTTTATGGAGGATGATATGGAGGATTGCTAGCTCGCTTGCTGTAATATTACATGTGGTAGTTATGGTTTTTCCCAGCTGGAGGATATGAGCTTCTATAGTTTATTAGCCAGATTTGTCTTGAGGCTAAAGTGCACAACACACACATAAATTAGGAGAGCATGTTTTTTTTTTTTACCCAAACTCTCTCTCTCTCTCTCTCTCTCTCTCTCTCCCACACACACACACTCACATACTCTGTACAGGTATAATATTGTACACAATTTCGTAGTAAAAGTTTTATAAGTAAACAGTGGTTGTGTTTTTGTCTTTTGAACAAGTGTATAATCTTTGATATTAATAAATTCCAGAATTACATTTACACCACTTCATAATACACATTAATAAATATCTTTTAAACGTGTTTTAATATGAACTTTTGGGGGGGAAAAAGAAGTGATCACCCAGTGTTCCTGTTTCACTATGAGAAAAACTATAGATGGTGTGTCTAAAATAAAAAAGGAATTGTTCAGCTTGTACTTTCAGAATAAAGTTTCAAAACACGTTTACATTACATCTGGTTTGGGTGAATGTAATAAAATGTTCCCTTTTGTTGTTGTTATTGTTTTTATTAGGTGTAGCGTGTGGACAGACACTCTGTGGCAGTGTTGAACACAAATGCAGGTAATTTGTGTCCAAAAACAAATTCAAACCCAGAAGCAAGAACGTGAGCTAAATCCCAGTACCAGGTTATCCAAAGCATGAACACAGCTTGGGAGCAGATCCCGAGCTGTGTTCTGTGTTCACAGGGAGCAGAACAAAACACAGTTCTTAATACATGAATACATACCACGGCTTCTTAATCAACATGAAACAGAGTCAATAAATCCTAAAAACAGGTGGGGTGCAGAGTAATGTGGCAGGGCACGGCCATCTGCCTTGATCACTGGGGTTTCTGGGAAAAATGGTCCACCAGGCTGGAGCACAGTACGGCTAAAACACCGAAAGCAACAATAATAATAATAACTAATTATATATAAGCAAATATATATTTTGCCTATATCATTATTATTATAATAATTATGATGACAATAATAATAAAAAATATTATTATTATTATTATTATATGGATATTAATATTTATAATTAGTAGTAGTAGTAGTAGTAGTAGTAGTATTCAGAGAATGGCCACCAGATGTCGCTCTCGGGCTCGTTTTCGGGGCGTTGGCTTGATATGTTCTCATTGGCTGTATGTAAATCAGCGCAGTGACGTAAACAACCTCATTATAAAAGGCTGCGCGTGCCGGTTGGTCGTCACAGCGCTTCTCCTTCTGTCCACTTCAGTGTCGTCTGTGTTCACCTACAGTGAGTATATTATATTATATTATATTATAGATATTATATTCATCTTGTTTAGTCTTTTACTGAACACTCAGAATTCTCTTTACATTTCATCTTAATTTTACCCCTTGTTTTTTTTACATGCATTTTGATTATGCATGTAAACAGGGAATTGTTTTTACGTTATTACATGTTTCTTGATTATAATAGGTTATAAGGGTGTTATAATAAATGATTAGTGATGAATGTCACTTGTTCACTGGGTCTCTAACAGCAGCAGGAGCAGCAGTCTTCTCTTTGTTCTGATCCCTCTGAGTCTAATACACTGTGATGTGATGGAGGATAATAAAATATAAGATATTTATATGCGCAGTTTTATAATAATAATTATGCGCAGTTATAATATTAATAATAATAATAATAATAATAAGAAGAAGAAGAAGAAGAAGAATACACCCCGATTATAATTAAAAGTGTTGATGGAACCTACAGGGCGGTGCCAGTTGCAGGAGAGAGACACAATGCAGACATCTTAATATGTTAAAGAATAAACATGTACTTTATTTTATAAACATAACACAATCTTCCCAGTCATGCATCGCAAAGGATGGATATTTCTATTGTTTATTCCAGATTTACAGCATCAGGAAATTATATATATATATATATATATATATACATTAGGAAATAATATATGTATAAAATAACAAATTGCTATTCAGCATTCATGTTCACGTTTTACTTCTGGTTTTAGAAATCAGCTACAAACATGTCAGACAAACCCAATCTGGAGGAAGTGACCAGCTTTGACAAGACCAAGCTGAAGAAGACGGAGACGCAGGAGAAGAATCCTCTGCCATCGAAAGAGAGTACGATTTATATTCCAATAAAACAACAAATTCCATGTTGTTCCACTACGGAATATTTATATATCTACAATGTCTGCTGGACAGTTTATAATTATACCTTAATTACTATAAAATATCTAATCTGCAATATAGAGGATACTAT
>JAOVVF010000047.1:26280489-26297618 GCA_028565595.1 Duopalatinus emarginatus
CTAACTCTATACAACCTCTATACAACCCCTAACTCTATACAACCTCTATACAACCTCTAACTCTATACAACCTCTATACAACCACTAACTCTATACAACCCCTAACTCTACACAACCCCTAACTCTACACAACCCCTAACTCTATAAAACCTCTATACAACCCCTAACTCTATACAACCTCTATACAACCTCTAACTCTATACAACCTCTATACAAACTCTAACTCTATACAACCCCTAACTCTACACAACCCCTAACTCTACACAACCTCTAACTCTATACAACCCCTAACTCTACACAAACCCTAACTCTACACAATCTGCACAAACTCTATACAACCTCTAACTCTACACAAACCCTAACTCTACACAACCCCTTTACAACCCCTAACTCTACACAACCTCTGTACAACCCCTAACTCTATACAACCCCTAACTCTACACAATCTATACAACCTCTATACAACACCTAACTCTACACAACCTCTATAGAACCCTGAACTCTATACAACCTCTATACAACCCTGAACTCTATACAACCCCTAACTTTATACCACCTCTATACAACCCCTAACTCTATACAACCCCTAACTCTATACCACCTCTATACAACCCCTAACTCTATACCACCTCTATACAACCCCTAACTCTATACAACCTCTATACAACCCCTAACTCTATACAACCTCTAACTCTATACAACCTCTAACTCCACACAACCTCTATACAACCCCTAACTCTATACAAACCCTAACTCTTTACAACCCCTAACACTACACAACCTCTATACATCCCCTAACTCTACACAAACCCTAACGCAATACAACCCCTAACTCTACACAAACCCTAACTCTATACAACCCCTAACTCTACACAACCTCTATACAACCCCTAACTCTACACAAACCCTAACTCTATACAACCTCTATACAACCCCTAACTCTTTACAACCCCTAACACTACACAACCTCTATACAACCCCTAACTCTATACAACCCCCGAACTCTACACAATCTATACAACCTCTATACAACACCTAACTCTAAACAACACCTAACTCTACACAACCTCTATACAACCCTGAACTCTATACAACCTCTATACAACCCTGAACTCTATACAACCCCTAACTTTATACAATCTATACAACCCCTTACTCTACACAACCCCTAACTCTATACCACCTCTATAAAACCCCTAACTCTGTACCACCTCTATACAACCCCTAACTCTGTACCACCTCTATACAACCCCTAACTCTATACAACCCCTAACTCTATACAACCTCTATACAACCCCTAACTCTATACAACCCCTAACTCTACACAACCTCTAACTCTATACAACCTCTAACTCCACACAACCTCTATACAACCCCTAACTCTATACAAACCCTAACTCTATACAACCCCTAACTCTTTACAACCCCTAACACTACACAACCTCTATACATCCCCTAACTCTACACAAACCCTAACGCAATACAACCCCTAACTCTACACAACCTCTATACAACCCCTAACTCTACACAAACCCTAACTCTATACAACCCCTAACTCTACACAACCTCTATACAACCCCTAACTCTACACAAACCCTAACTCTACACAACATCTATACAACCCCTAACTCTATACAACCCCCGAACTCTACACAATCTATACAACCTCTATACAACACCTAACTCTAAACAACACCTAACTCTACACAACCTCTATACAACCCTGAACTCTATACAACCTCTATACAACCCTGAACTCTATACAACCCCTAACTTTATACAATCTATACAAATCCTAACTCTACACAACCCCTAACTCTACACAACCTCTAACTCTACACAACCCCTAACTCTATACAACCCATACAACCTCTATACAACACCTAACTCTAAACAACACCTAACTCTACACAACCTCTATACAACCCTAAATTATACAACCTCTATACAACCCTGAACTCTATACAACCCCTAACTCTATACAACCCCTAATTTTATACAATCTATACAACCCCTAACTCTACACAACCCCTAACTCTATACAACTTCTAATTCTATACAACCCTAAATTATACAACCTCTATACAACCCTGAACTCTATACAACCCCTAACTCTATACAACCCCTAATTTTATACAATCTATACAACCCCTAACTCTATACAACTTCTAATTCTATACAACCTCTGAATCTATACAACCTCTAAATCTATACAATCTATACAACCCCTGAGTTTATACAATCTACAACCTCTAGAACTTTATACAATACAAACAACCCCCAACTCTATACAATCCACTAAACTCATTCAATCCCCTTACTCCGTATATTTCCCCAACCTTGTAAGATCCTCATGTTTAATTTCCATAACAGCCACTCTGACAGAGGTACAGCTACACATCTCAGATTAATATTAATGCAGTGGTTATAATATGTTATTGTTTCTTTAGTAACAGCTCATTCAGTGGGACATGTACAGCAGACACTCCACATAATCTAAAGCATATAAACAGTAACGCTAAACAAAAATACAGAAGGAGCCTCCAGTGTCAGCACTTTGTAACAGTCAAGCAGTCACTCTGATTAAAAAAGACTTGTGTTATAAGTGAAATCTTGTATTCTCTCGCTCTGCCTCAGGCATCTGCCTACCTGAATTTATCATATTTCTCCCAACACGCTGCATTTGGAGTGGAACTGAATCACACTGACAGGTGAATGTGTGTCTTTCGAATGAGTGATTCCTTCCCAAAGGATTCCTCCTGGCCCACTTTCCCCAACACGCCCTGACTCTAATAACCTTGAAAGAAATCATACAGACTCAGATGACACTTGATTACCACTTGGACGTCTGATAGTAGCCCCAATCCCTCTGTCTCTATTCCTGGGTTGTTCATTGTGAGGCATGGCAGGCATTTATCTGTCCAGCTTCTCTAAACAACTCAACAATTAAACGTTATTCAATATCCACACAACTTTTAGACAATTAGGAAACCTCAAAACCTACATTCATTTCCACAGATTTAACGGAGATCATTACTGCTTCAGAGAATTTCTTCACCTTCACCTCTAATTCATATCGTTTGGTTACCTGCTTAGATGCCGTGCTCACAGTCGATGTCCCTGCAGATGTACCACAGGATGACATAGAGAATGAGGAGGATGACGAAGATGAACAACCCAATTAAGACAGCCTTGTACAGCGGTGAAATGAGAGACTGCATGACGGGAGAGGGAAGGAACAAGTGGTGGCATGGATAAGGATGAGAGGAGTGTGGATGGAGAGAGAGAGAGAGAGAGAGAGAGAGAGAGAGAGAGAGAGAGAGAGAGCATCTCCTGATCTCACACACAACACACAAAAAGAGAGTGTCCTCAATGCTATTGCACTCAGTGTATATCGCTCACACACACACACACACACACACACACACACACACACACACACACACACACACTGGTAGCTTTTCAGTTAAGTAAGTAGTTGGGGAAATGCAACAAGTATATTCACACTACACATCCTACATTATATGGACAGAAGTATTGGGACACCTACAGGATCTTTTATGACGTTGCATTCTAAATTCATAGGCATTGGTCCCTGTAACAGCTTCCACTCTTCTGGGAAGGCTTCCTAAAAGAAACACTGAAACACTGATGTTGGATGAGAGGACCTGGCCCGCAATCTTCATTGTTGTTCATCCCAAAGGTCTGTGTGGACCAGTCAACTTCCACACCAAAACTCAGTTTGGACCTCATGGTGGAACAGAAAGGGATCTTCACCAAAATGTTCCCATGAAGTTGGAAGCATACGACTGTCTAAAATGTCTTGGTATAATGAAGGATTAAGGATTCCCTTCACTGGAACTAAGAGGTCTGGACCAACTCCTGAAGAACATGTAGAGGAGCATGATCCCTCCTCTACCAAACTTCACAGTCAGACAGATAATGTTCTCCTGGCATTCACCAAACGTAGACTGGTCCATCCATTATTTCTGTAGAGCTGCTTTGGGACAATGTCCACTGTTAAAAGTGCTGTACAAATAAAACTGAATTACATTGACAGAGATTTGGGGGGCTGTGTGTTCGGTCCTTAATGTGGTCCAGTTTCCTCAGATCTTCTGAAAAACGCACATTATGAGTTGACTGTTCCAGAACAAACATGTGGTACTGTAAAGTTAATAGTAGATGAGTATTTACATATTTTAGAGAAAAGTAAACATAAAGCTTGGCGTATACACGACATTCCGGATCCTGTACCGGACTAACAGAAGTAATATTATTAAACACAGAGACAAAGACTGTCTTTATTTATTACTAAATATAAATATATGTGTAAATATAAATATAAATATAAATATAAATATAAATATAAATATAAATATAAATATAAATATATAAGTATAAATATAAATATAAATGTGAATATAAATGTAAATATAAATGCAAATATAAATATAAATATAAATGTAAATATAAATATTAATATAAATATTAATATAAATGTAAAAATAAATATAAATGGAAATGTAAATGTAAATGTAAATATATAAATATAAATGTAAATGTGAATATAAATGTAAATGTAAATGTAAAAAAATATATAAATATATAAATATAAATATAAATGTAAATGTGAATATAAATGTAAATGTGAATATAAATGTAAATTTAAATATAAAAATCAATATAAATATAAATATAAATATAAATACAAATGTAAATATAAATGTAAATATAAATATAAATATAAATATAAATATAAATATAAATATAAATATAAATATAAATATAAATATTTATCCTTTAAATGAACCAGCGGTTAGTGACACGTATCAGTGACACAGGTTTAGAGCGTAGAAAGGTTTGTGACGTCTTAAGTAAGAGCCTCTGTCCTCTACACGTGCACTAGGTAGGGGAGAAAATAGAGCGTTCTCCGCTCCATTGTAGTGCACTTGATAGACATCCTGAAGCCGTTTAGGATACAGCCTGAGCGTGTAGGGTTAAATTCAGGTATGTGACAAGTACGGTTAAATTCTCCACAACACCAGAGGAGAGGGGCAGGACGGAGAGGGGCAGGACGGAGAGGGGCAGGACGGAGAGGGGCAGGATGGAGAGGGGCAGGATGGAGAGGGGCAGAAAGGAGAGGGGCAGGACGGAGAGGGGCAGAAAGGAGAGGGGCAAAGAGGCAGAGAGGTAAGAAGAGCGTGTTTATTTATTTATTTATCTGTTTATTCTGTGATAAAAGCCGTGATTTCTCGGTCACATGGTATCATTTCTCTGTGGAAACACACGCTCAGTGTCTAACTACGGTGTGGTGCAGGTGCCAAAAAGTCTGCGTCTGCCTGTTATTTTCTCTGAGGGACGTCTGAGAGAAACACAGACATCTCACACATGACTGGAAAGTTTTCCCTCCAGTTTTGGCGCTTAACAACCAAACGTAGCTATAGAGTGTCACGTGACAGCAGGGAACGACAGTCACACACTGGACATGTGTGTTATATATATTATAATAAGTTATCTCTGTATTGTATAGGCTCGGCTGATCATAAAAAAGAGCCACACTGTTCTCTGACCTGACTGTAATCATTAATGAACTCAGGTGTCTTTACCTTACAGTGGTGCATTCTGGGTAATATTTTAACCTTCACCGTCTTCTGAACTGTTCAGAACTGATCTTTATTGTTCCGAGCTGTTCCTCTGATGGATCAGATATACCCGAGGTAAGGTTTTATCTACTGTAGTGTGTGTAGTCAAGTGCCAGAAAAACTGGTACACCAGTCTAATGCATGGTAGGTAGTGTGGCCTGCACAAGCTTGTGCAACTTTCTTTCTGCAGAACAGTCCTCGATTCTGTGAGAGATTGTTTGTAGATGTACCAGGGGTCCCATGGAATACCAGCTAAACCATCATGAAGCCATCAACAACCACTACTCGTTCTTTCCGGTCTGTACTGGTTTGTCTGACACCAGGTTGATGGCTTTGCTTTCCTTATCACAAGCTCCAACTAATAAACTAATAAACCGTGTTGAAAATCACACTATGTTGTTCACACGGCGGAAGGAGCTCTAGAATATTCCACTGATGTCTGGTGGAGTTGATGTGCATTTTGCATAGACTCTGCTGTGCCAGTTTTTCTGGAACTTCAGTATTTACTACTATTCAAAACCTCAATTCATTAATAACTGCAGTATTTGTAGTAGAACATTACTCTAGGGTTTACATCCAGAGCTAGCTTGATAAGTAGTCGGTTACACCGACTGTACCTCAGCGAGCTGAATGTCAACATGCGACATCTCCTGGTGTTCAGTGAACACTAATGTTAAAGTTAATATATGGCGTCAAAATAGGATCAAAAGTTTTGCGCACCAAAAAACTAAATCCGCGCATTCTCAATTACAAAATCTCATTTATGGGTTACAGATTTTAGTTTTTGGTGCGCAAAACTTTAGATCTGGTTACGGATTTTGCTTTTTGCCGCGCGAGTTTCCTTTTTTGCCGCGCGAGTTTCCTTTTTTGCCGCGCGAGTTTCCTTTATTGCTGTGCAAAACTTTTGGACCTATTTTTACTCTTGGGCAGGATCTAGACAGCTATTGGCTGTTGAAGTTAAGCCCCGCCCAGCCAGCCCATTCTGCACGCCCCCAATTTACATTACTGCCGCGAGATGCATCCCCTTTCGGGAATTCGTCATTCTTTCTGTTTACACAATCATGTTTTTAATCACAATATATATTAACTGTCTAGGTCTCATGGATGTAATACTAATGCAGGTAGATTCAAGAGGGGTTAATTTTAGGAGGGCCATTTTCAAAGCTCTCGCTGATGAAGCGGGGGTGTGTAGAACGGCCTGGGTGGGTGGGGCTTAACTTCAACAGCCAAAAGCTGTCTAAATCCTGCCCAAGCGTAAAAATAGGTCCAAAAGTTTTACGCAGCAAAAACAGAAATCCACGCAGCAAAAAAGGAAATCCAGGCACCAAAAAGCAAAATCCGTAACCGGATTTAAAGTTTTGCGCACCAAAAACTAAAATCTGTAACCCATAAATGAGATTTTGTAATTGAGAATGCGCGGATTTTGTTTTTTTGGTGCGCATTCCATATTAATAGAAACGGTAAGAAAAGATTTCGTAGGAATGATGATATATTTAAGCAGTAGTTTCTACAGTAGTTTCTGAATATTGTCTTTAGGGTACTGATGATACACCAGACTGCCGCTGTGAGGATGGATGTTGGTCATTGTTCTGTATTTTTTCAGCCATTTGCTCGGATTGTTTCTCCTAACTGTTCTAAGTGGATGTGTTACAAACGTGCATGGAAATGCCACCAAACCCAACTTCATACTCATAATGGTTGATGATCTAGGGATTGGGGATGTTGGTTGCTATGGGAACGATACTATCAGGTAGAACAGACCGCACAGGTTTTGTTGTTAATTTCACCTTAATTTTTTTAGACGAGTTTATGTCTGACTTGTGATTTGTTGTCAGCACCCCAAACATCGACAAGTTAGCGAAAGAAGGCGTGAAACTGACTCAACACATCGCTGCGGCTCCTCTGTGTACACCAAGCAGAGCCGCATTCATGACTGGGCGTTACCCATGGCGTTCAGGTGTGTATCCAATAGTGAGTTCTCTCTTCCCGTTACTCATGTACAAAAACTACAGGAAAAGAAGATAATCCTGCATCTAATACACACCAAAACCAGCACATTTCCTACTATACACGCCACTTATACATGCACAATGTAAATCCACCTTGACCTCCCTGGTGGCTAAGGCTGTAAGCCAGCCTCACTTGCACCGTGAATGCATGCTCAGTGCCACCAGTTTCATGTTAGATTTACCCATTAGATTTTTACAGCTGTCCTTTGCACACAGCCTTTAAGTCCAAATTAAGTTAGTAGAGACATGGTGGACTTTGCTACAGATCCCAACTGGTCTAATATGTGCCTGACACCGACACTCCCTCACTTCAGCTACTAGATCTGAATGTGTTAATTTCTTCCTTTCATAAGCTCCCTCAACTTCATCCTCAAATGGAACTGTCAGCTCTATAAAATAAACTATCCTCCTGCTCTCTTAATACAGCACCATGTCTGGTGTTGATGTAGCTACCGCAATGCAGTGTGGAGTCTTCAATCTGGTGTTTACATCCACTATTAGCTGCCAATCTCATGCTTCAGTCCAACTAACAATGTTCACCCTCTGTGTCCGTTCTCCTCTATACTGCCCCTTTCACATACTTTTAATCTCTATGGACTTTCTATCAAGCACCCCTGCTAGCACCCGGTCATGCCTCCATAACTAGGTGACAGCTCCAGGCTTATACATGATCTTGAGTCTCTAATGATATACCACAATGATGTGGTAGAGCTGGAATGACAGGTTCCACACTGTCAACATTACAGAGGTGGCACTCTTCAATGTCAATCTTCTTTTCACACCAGCGACTGCTCAGAAAAAGGGCATTCTCCACCAGTGCTGCTTCCCGGCTCGCTCCTGAAGCACTGGTTTGCCACACAGAGGGTTGTTGAAGTGTGGGTTTACCAGATCAGACATCAAGCCAAATGACCTCTTACCTAACATGCTGGGAATTTGCATTGCCCTAAGCTTTTCAGACATCTTTATTGGATGCTGAAGCTATTTGTGTGGTCTGTAAGGAAGTGAAACTGCATATGAACCTTCTACCATGCCCAGAACCACTACAGAATGGGTGTTGAAACTAGATCTGTGCTCTAAATGATTCCTAAATGATTCCTTATAGATGATTACATCAATCAGGTATGCACCAGCAAACTCTTCTTCTTTCTACAAGAACCTGTTCATGGGCCTCTAGAAGGTCACCAGTGGGTCTTGCAAACCAAAAGGCATCACTAAAGAGTTTCATAAGGGTTTGAGCTCCTATGCATTATGGCCCAAGGAGACCTGCCAGTTACCCTGTTACAGGTCTGAGAACCTATCAACCCATAGCACTGAATGAAGGTCAACCAGCTCACAGTAAGTCACTGGACATCTCATGAACATGTCCATCACAGGCATCAAGCAGATGCTCAAGATGTGCACATTGTTTCAGCTCTCAGAATCTCTTTAAGTAACCAACATGGAGAAGATCACACAGCAGATAAAAAACCCACCGTCATCTCATTCTTCAACAGCCTTCTCTTAGAGTCACTATTTATCTCTGAATATTCAGACTAACGTCTTTCTTATTCGTAGAGGACAGAGAACTATTTGAGTTATTTGAGGGAGAATTTCAGAGGTGTTATTTAAAGAATGGATTTTCTCAGTAAATCAGCCTAATGAACATCTGGTTCTGGTTATCTAGGATTTAGACCTCCTATTTCAGCAGAGCATGAAACTAAAACTCGAGTTGATCATGACTATAATTCAGCCACACTAAAATGATCACTTCTATATCAAATTTAATTCAAAGTGTATATGAAATATAAACCTGATCATTTTCAGGAATGGAAATTTAGTGCTTAATGTTCATACCACATTCTCAATGATACTTTCATCCAAGGGTTCGGAAGTAATGGAAGAGTGCAGGTGATCCTATTCCTCGGTGCTTCAGGAGGACTTCCTCCTAATGAAACCACGTTTGCCAAACTCCTGAAAAAGCAGGGTTACGCTACAGGAATTGTGGGTAAGACATTTGTGTCTGTCAGTTTATTCCACATGGTCTGGTGTGTAAAAGTCATTATTGATTACGTTTTCATTCTGTCTAGGAAAGTGGCACTTGGGTGTAAGCTGCAAGAGCAGGAACGATCACTGCCACCATCCCAACAGCCACGGTTTTGACTACTTCTATGGTCTTCCCTTCACCCTGTTTAACGACTGCAAACCTGGGAACAGCACCGAGGTGCTAGGTGACGTTCAGGAGCTGCTGTGGCAAATTTTCCTGCTATTAGCGCTAGCAGTGTTGACACTAATTGCAGCTAAAATCACCGGATCTCTCGAAATCAGCTCCAGGATGCTCATGTTCCTAGTCGTTCTTTATGTTCTTGGCTTTTTGACCTGGTACATTCCATTTGCCTTCATACGAACCTGGAATTGCATCATTATGAGGAACCAGGATGTAGTGGAACAACCAGCCAACCTGGACACGCTAACTGACAAAATAATGAAAGAGGCAGAGCAGTTCATTGAGAGGTGAGGTCAACCTTTTTTAAAGTTCACTCTTTTAGTTTTATTCTCTTGTAAGTTTATTACCAATTAATGTACAAAAAGTTGCTCAGTACATTCCTGCTATAGAACGTTCTGCCCACTTTGTTTATGTTTTCATCTGCAGGAACCAGAACAGGCCCTTTATGCTGTTTCTGTCTCTGCCTCATGTCCACACGCCTCTGTTAGTCAATAAAGAGTTTGCAGGCAAAAGCAAACACGGTCTTTATGGAGACACCGTGGAAGAAGTGGACTGGATGATTGGTGAGAGAAAACTGCAGCTGTTTGTGTACACTCTATAAGACCTGCTGTTTTGGAGATGATGTGACCCAGTTGTTTAAACGTCACAATTTTGCCCTTGTAAAAGTCATTCAGATCAGATGCAGATCAGATACAGTTGCACCTGTCAAGGGATTCAAAGAGATTCAGGGTGCGAAAGCGTTTCCCAGAGCGTAGCAGAGAGAAGAGTCCATTGTTGGGGTGACTAAGGTCCTTAAAAATTTTCCCGGCTCTGATCGAGCGCCGCTTACTGTAGACGGTTTGCAGTTCAGGAAGCTCGGTCCGGGTGATACGTTCAGCTGATTGTACCACTCTTTGGAGGACCTGTCTGTCCTTCTTGGTGCTGTTCCTGAACCAGGCTGTGATGTTCCCCATGGGGATGCTTTCAATGGTGCAGGAGTAGAAGTTTTGCAGCACCTTGGAAGGCAGTCCCTTAGACGTCTGAGGTGGTAGAGACGCTGACGAGCCTTCTTTGTGACTGCATTGATGTGGCAGGTCCATGGTAGGTCCTGTGAGATGTGATCTCCAAGGTACTTGAAACTCTCTACTCTTTCCACTTCCGTACCGTTAATAAGGACAGGGTGGTAGCTCCTCTCCTGTTTTCTGCTGCAGTCCACAATCAGCTCCTTTGTCTTGCTGACGTTGAGGTGGAGATTGTTGTCCTGATGGGATGGGATGGGATGTATTACCAGCAAGTTAACAGTCCATTACTGAAGTTGATGTGTTGTATATGGAGTATAAGGATCTGGGTGACTTTGACAAGGACCAGACTGTGATGTCTAGACAACTACCTACCAAAAGTGGTCTAAGGAAGGACAACGGTGAACCACTGACAGGGTCATGGAAGAACAAGGCTTACTGAGGTGCTTTGGTGGCAAAGGTTAACACACTGAAGAATCTGTTCTTAATGTCTTGGTGTCAGACCACAGACACTTTTAGTGGTCTTGTGAATAATTGCTGTTTTGGCCGGTGGTGCTAATGTCATGGCTGGTTGGTGAGCAAAAAGATGTAGCTGCTGCATCATCAGGTTGAACCAACCTGTCTCATTTCTCCTTTTACAGGCAGAATGATGAAGACTGTTGAGAAGCTGCATCTTTCTGAAAGGACTCTGATGTACTTCACGTCTGATCATGGAGGAGACATCTGGGTTTCAGACTCACAAGGACATAAAGGAGGCTGGAATGGAATTTATCGAGGTATATTGTACAAAAATTCTTCTCCTTTTCGAAATTCTGATTCACATCAGGGTTTAACAGTGCAGTTGAGGGCTGAACTTGGTGGAGTGCTCACGTAAACGCAAAACCTGGAGTCATTTTAGTGGCTGCATCTCATTCTCGAAGCCTGAGGACCACCTTGGAGGAGCGTGTGTGTGTAAACCCATCTCATCAGCAGTTAATCGTCTACCTTATGCAAAGTGAACACATGAGATGTTCCACAACCACCCAGGGATCACAAACAATGTCGAGATATTAAGGTCTTGAGGTAAATGAGGTAAATACAACCTCACATACAACACACAACAGATTCCACTGTGTCATTATTTACATAACAAAAATGAAGCTAAAATGGAGAAGCCATGTGTTTAAAACTAAATACAACCAATGAATCAGGAACTTGTAGTACCACCTTTATCAGTAATAAATTGGACTGATGGTTTTCTCCATGACTTCTTCATGACTTGCTTCTGGAGGAATTCTGACCCACTCTTCTGTACAACATTACTTCAGTTTGTGGACATTTGTTCCTACCCAGCTCTCTTAAGTTTCCACCACAGAAATGGACTTTGACTAGACCATTGTAACACATTTTCAGTTATTCTGTTGTAGATTTGTTGGTGTGTTTGGGATCATTGTTCTGTTACATGACCCAATCTTCTACAGTCTGATAGATGTCCTGACATTGGACTCTACAATACGTTGTTATACAGAGGCAGTCATGGATGACTCGGTGACATCTCCACTTTGGTCTCAGATGTCTAAAGGATTTAGACAGCTCCAGTAAATGACACAGTTTGGAAATGGCCTTATAACCATTCCCAGTTTGATGGGCAGCAAAGTGTCCAGCTAGGGTCCCGATGATTTATTATGTCCTAATACACAAAACCATGAAATAATAATAAAAAAAAAAAAAACATAAATGAGGGTGTACTTTGTTTTCCACATGACTTACAGCTGTACCAACAGAAAGACTGTAGAGGAGTATGAAATCAGGAAAAACAGGTCTCAGGATTCCCAGGCCATCTGAATTTGTAATGGCTCGCCTCCTTTCACTGACATAAACAACCCTTTGTTTATTAATAAGCTCAATTTGCACATTACACTTTATCACTGTGAATTTGTCCAACCAGGGCAAGACACGACTGAGGTGCCCTTGAGCAAGGCACCTAACTCCCCTATCTGCTCCCCATGCGCCGTGGTTTGGGGCAGCCCCCCCCTCCCGATCTGGGCAAGTGTGTTTACAGCCCCCTAGTGTTCACTGGTGTGTGTGTTTCACTACACGAATGGGTTAAATGCAGAGGTCACATTTCTTCTGTGTGCAAACACAGTAAGGCAAAATAGTTCACTTTCACTTTCTGAGTGGTGCAACAGTAACAGTGGGCAGGAAGGGAAGGAAGCATGGACGATTCTCCTCTCTGAACTCTGTCATAGTGAAGCTAGCTAATCACAGACATCTGTAAGCTTGTGTCCACCGAGTGTGTTACAGCACCCCAGGAGCGGAAGGAGCTGGCTTTACATGACTCAGAGAAATCTTCAATAGTCTAGTTTATTTTTTATCTTTTTCTGAACAGAAGAATACAGAGTAAGGATGTCATTGTTTCGTGTAACCGCCTGTGTTACTGTTCATATGACCCCTGATTCGATGGAGAACAGTAATGACAGGTTAAGTGCTTCCTGTCATCAGTAGAGGATTTTTATGGTTCGTACAGGTGGTAAAGGCATGGCTGGCTGGGAAGGGGGAATCCGTGTTCCAGGAATCTTCCGCTGGACAAATCATCTTCCAGCCGGGAAAATCATCAATGAGCCGACGAGTTTAATGGACGTTTTTCCTACTGTAGTGAATCTAGCAGGAGGACAGCTACCTAAGGACAGGCTAGTACTTCTCTTACTATTACTTAACACGATCAGTAGTAGCCATTGATGTGAATCTTTTATACACACTATTCACACTATATATATATATATATATATATATGAATTCTTTTATATGAATATTTTAAGAATTCTGGACGGTCATGACCTGTTACCGCTGTTAGAAGGAAAAGCAAAGCGTTCGAACCATGAGTTCATGTTTCACTACTGTGGGGTTCATTTGAAAGCTGTCCGCTGGCATCCTCCTGACAGTGAGTATACACACACAAACACACACACACACACACACACACACACACATTTACCAAGGGTTCAAATGTATTATTTGTCATTTCTTTAGGCAGCTCTGTCTTCAAAGTGCACTACTTCACTGCCCATTGTAACGGCATACAAGTATGCTTGTGCCACAGAGACATCTTCACACACCACGACCCCCCACTTGTCTTCGACGTGTTCTCTGACCCCTCGGAGGCGGTGCCGTTGACAGCGGAGACAGAGCCACGTTACGGCGAGGTGCTTCGGCGGGTTCGAGACGCTGTGCAGGAACACCAGCGGACACTGACGTTCTCTGAGAGACAGCTGTCATGGGCGAACACGCTGTGGAGACCGTGGTTACAGCCGTGCTGCGGGGTTTTCCCGTATTGCTCCTGCTCGGAAGCTTGAAGGACACCATGGCAATGCGGACAGTTTTCCATCTTTTTAATTAGAGTGGAAACTTTAGTAAACAAAAGACAACTGTTAATGTGCTCGGCCTAAAAAATAAAAATAAAATAAAGGTGTGTTAAAATTTCACTACATGATTTCTTTGTATGTGATTATAAAAGCTGAATCAACGCTCAGACTCGCAGACAGTCTCACAGTAAGAAGGCTGTGGGTTTGATTCATCAGTCTAATGCTCAGGGTTCAGTCTGTGTGGGTTGGCTCCCACCCACGTGTGTGAGCATGTGTTCAAATGTTTGTGTCTGTAATGGACTCCATCACCCTCCACCACCCGGTAGTACAAACCATACAAACATCTTAGAAAATAAATGAGTGAAGTAAAATATGTAGATGGATTAAACAGTGTTCAGTAATTTACTGTAAGGCTCGTGGTCAGGAGCAGTGAATGATGATGTTGAACAGCTGGCCTCCCACTGACTTTATAAGGTGTAAAAGATCCAGAGGAGGTAGAGTGGTTAAATCCACCTCTCTGATCTCAGGACTGTTTTTGTAGTGAAAATTACTCAACTGGAAATAAAGATAGACGTCCTAATCTCATAATGCCGTCTCTCACCTCTTACATCGTCTCGCTGACAGGAGAAACACGAGACGTGGATTAAGGTAAGTGTTTCCATAAGACGCCAACTTAACGTGTGTGTGTGTTAGAGTTACAGAAGGTGAATGTGTAAATCTGAGCTAGATGAGCTATAAAACTATTACGAGACGTATTTTATCTGAGAATGAACAGGACTGTGAAAATGTACCCCAAACTCAGCGTTCCTCTAACCGTAGTCTGGTGTCTCTATGATGACGTGTGGTGGTCCATTGTCCTGTTATAGAAGAGGACAAACCCGTCAGAATGAATACAGGACATGAACGGGTGGAACTCATCACACGTAGTGTTCACCTGTCAGAGATGTCTGGAGGTGTCCCAGGGGGACATGTGGAATGGTGGATAAACAAACCCCACACTGTTATGGAGACACCACCAGACTGGGTGTTTTGCATCGGCTCGTCTGTACTAGTTTTTTTTTTTAGGCCCTTCAGTGAAAATCTAGTGTTTATGAATGTATGACAGTCTGGAGATATTTTACAATTATAAACTGACTACAAACTAAAAAATATAACATTACAGCTAACTGTCTCATGTGTCTCACTGTCTCAATATCTCATGTGCTGTTCTTGATGATCACACTCAGGATCCGGATCCTGATCCTGGTCTAGGCTGAAAACATATTTTAATCAATCATATTCCTAATCGTTTTCCCATAGTTCAAGGCGTAGCGCTGGAGGGTTCATGGTTATAGAGTGTTCTGGTAAACTGGGATGTTTGGATGTTGTCGCGCCCCCCTTCCCTCTCACGCGTTCACTCAGGTTTGATGACAGTGGAGTGGCTGGCTTCCTTATGTCCCAGGGCGCCCTCATGTCTGTGTCACCTTCTGGCTCTCCCTTGTAGTTATGCTGTCTTAGCGAGTCTGCTGGAGTTTCTGCTTGCTCTCTGAACTCCTTATATTTAAAGTGACCATTACATAAAGACCATACTTAACTCTCGGTTATCTCTTCTCATCTTCCATTCTGATGAGCTACACCTATAGTGGCCTTTAATCCACTATATACTCGAACCTGAGATGAATCTGAGCACGTTTATGTGTTCTCCCGAGCTACGATGTTAATCTCACTAACAAGTGATGCAGATGGATTATATGTAATCAAAGTGATGCTAACTGAATTCAGTCTGAATCTAATTAAAGGCTGAAGAACTCCACATGGTTTAAAGTCAGTGATGAGTCAGGCAGGTGTGTAGCGTAACGCTAGTCGGGTTGTCATAAGCTGTGGTTAGCATCTCAGTTCCAGCGCAATTACAAAAGGAATTTGGGAAAATTGGTAATACTTAGTGAGTGCAATTGGTGGAAAGGGGGAAAATGTGTGTCTGATGTTTACTATAAAACTTTTTCTGTGGAAAATAAATCAACAATAGCAGGACTGTTACTTGTTAGTTTTGCTAGCCACAATTAGCTTGTGGTGTGTGTGTGTGTGTGTGTGTGTGTGTGTGCAGATGACGGGTTCATCATGGCTAATGTTAGCACTACTTAGAGAGACACAGCCCACCTGTTTTTCTTTAAATGGAATAAAACTGAACTTAGCTGAATGAGTCCAGAGATCTTTATCTTTAATCCTGTTAATACTCACAGTATAGACCACCCACAAATACAGACGAGTATGGTTTTTATTATCCAAAGGAAAGCTTTTCTCAAAATCATCCTTTTTTTCTGTTAAGATGTAAAAATCTGCTATGATTGACAGTTGTGTTGGTCTGAAGCCCCCCCCCCCTCCTTCCTCCATCTAATTTCAGTAAAGTCATTTACTGAGTTGGTGATTGTGATAGAATGACTGTGAAGTGGGCGGGGCTAAATCCTCTACTCATAGTTGGTAGTTGTATATTTGTATAGTCACTAATAAGGGAAAATTGTGGCCATAATAACATTTCTTGCCAAAATAAAAACCTTTCCTGAAAGGTGACCTCTCGTCCTCATCTACCTGTGGAAAGTATTAAAATACGTCTGTCGAATAAGAGGAATCTGGTTCAAACATTTGATTGGCGGTTTAATGATTAGCATCTGAGTATAACCAGATTTTGTATGTGTACAGACAGAAACATGAAAAGACCAGGCACTTAGCAACAGGGGCGGTTCTGGGACAAAATGACTAAGGGGCCCGAGGTAGGGCCAGTGTTTTTTCAGGGGGCCACATGTAAGGACAAAACACACCAATATTTAAACATTCAAAATGTTCACTTTAGTTAATTAAAAAACAAAACAAAACACATTGAGTATTGTCTGTACAATGACACCTTTTTAACTGATGCATTCATCATCTCATTCTTTCATGTACAGTAATAAAATAAAATA